>LPNX011231217.1:346404-366357 GCA_001517045.1 Pseudotsuga menziesii | reverse complement strand
AGTGTGTCTTTGGATGTTTAGAAAATTTCTCTAAGAATTTTATTCATATATATATATATATATATATAGAGAGAGAGAGAGAGAGAGAGAGAGAGAGAGAGTGAGAGATTTGACAAAAAAAATGGTTTAAAGCATCCACATTCTACATAGTAATGTAGAATGTATGTCACGTTGTAATGTTTTTCAAGGTTTACATTTCACTCCGATGTTATCAAGGGTTATATCACATTCCAACGTTAAGCCATGGTTTATTACAGTGTTTGGTTGGTATATGTCAACACAACCATAGGGAAGACACATTAATAATGTGATAGTGGGCCTTTAATAAGCGTTATGTTGCATTGTGACATTTAACACAGTTTATGTTACATATCATAATGTTATGTCGCATTATGATGTTTATCAAGGTTTACGTTTCACTGCGACGTTATCAAGGGTTATATCACATTACGACATTAAACCATGGTTTGTTACAGTGTTTGGTTGGTATATGTCAACACAACCAAAGATGTGACACATTAATAATGCGAGAGTGGGCATTTAATAAGCATTTTGTCGCATTGTGATGTTTATCACATTTATGTTACATTAGATACATTAATCAAGGGTTTTGTCACATTGTGATATGTGTTACTAATTGTAATATTGCGACAAATTATTTAAATGATATCATGTAATTAATTACAAATCGATATTAAAATAAGTAATTGTGAAGGTATTAAATAATAAAGTATGCTTAACATATAAAATAAATAATATTGGATATAATTAACTTCCTCATATATTTTTCATATATATTATAGGGAAAAACATTGTATTAATAATATTTTACCTATATTATGTTTTATTTAATGTTTTATATTAATTAAATAATGTGGTAATAAATAAACGATATTATTTATTAGAATTAATTAAACAATATTATTTCTATCAATACTTTATGTATGCCGAAATAGAACATGAAAACCATTGCATACATAGCTAGACCCAACTATGAAAAAAACTTACAATCCAACATTACAATGAATTACATAATCTCACAGAACCGATTAGGGAATGTTGGGCTAACTGGGAAGACCCGGGTTTTACCTTTAACTTCACACCAACAAAAGACCCACAGTGTTGGCCCTTTCGGCAGCAGCCTGCGAACAGGCTACAGTCTCACCCGAAACAGCTATGGGGTGCCGCAGAATCAGGTTTCTGCAAGCAGAAGAGAGAATCTTACTGTACCTTTAGTCTTTAACTTATTAATAATCATGTAACACAATGCTGTAATATCAATTATGTAGCTTCGCGATTAGATAAACAAACAGTTACTTGCACAGCCCTTGTCAGGGAATTCACAACGAAGCTAGTTATTAACAGCAATCTTACTTTATCAGTTATTTACTTAACAATGCATAAAATATAATAACAAATCAACACAAATGAACCACAACACCATATGTCACGTGGTTCACCCCCTGTGTAGGGGTTACGTCCACAGAACTGCGCTTTATTTAACTCTTTACAACTAAAACGACAGTTCTGATCTGCGCACTCAGCTGCAGATCCTTTCAGTCCTCAAAGCCATGCACACAGTAGTAGGCCTCTGTGCACACAGCTGTAGATCTTCCTTTTCACCAAAACCCCTCTGCGCACACAGTTGCAGAGGTCGTCCACGCACACAGCTGGGACTTAACCTTCTTACGAAAACCCTTATACAATCTCTTATCTTCGTATTACATTAGCTTCATAAGATAATCATTCAAGACCTAACCCTCCTTCTTTACATAAGTGCATATTTATATAGCGCACTGTTACAAAACCATGGATTTACACCATGGGCACCCAAAACCCTAAACTTGGATTTAACCCAAGGGTTGATTACAAAACAGGGGTTTCGAACCACCCGCGACACCCCTAAGACTGTTTTAGGTTGTAACTCTACTTACACTTCCACAAAAACCACGGAATTACCAAAACTAAGGACTCATAGGGTTGAAGCCCCAACAGGCCCCTAAGACTCACTTGTGGCCCGTCCCGGGGCACTCTGCGACTTTTCTGGTGGGAGAATCTTGCTGGTGATACATAGTGTGCAGTGTGTTGAAGCCATTCATCTGGTCGTTGGCTGCTGGTGCATTTCCTTTGGAATTTTTATGCTGGTAACAATCTTCTAAATCTGTCGGCGGCCCCCTCTTTCAATCTACTTGCCGAGCACTTGCCATCCACAACTTTGGGTCCCCTCAGAATTACGTGTCAAAGTGCATAAGACAAACAGCCGCCCTGGCTCTACTAACCCAGGAGGCTATAGCTTGGGATGCTGCATAATTTTCCCATGCAGACAGGGGCTTTTCTTTGTGCGACGTAGAGCGCACTTCTGCCTTTCTCTGGATCTCTTAGAGCGAACTTCTGCCTTTATTTGTGCCTTGGTCAGGCATGTATGCTCCGACGGTTTGTTCAGAAGGTTCTGCAAACCTCTCTCTCTGACTGCTCGTAACAGCTTCTGGGATTTACATTCATTCGACATGGTCTGAACTGCAAAACTATAGTCGACGAACTGTGAGAGCTGAATATCTTTTTAATGACTCTAGCGATCAAGATTTGTGATAATGGGTCATGATGGATAGTGGATCAGATCCAAGTGTGATGGATATCGGACATGCGCCGCTAGATTTTGTAAAATCTCATCATTGAGGACGGTCAATGTAGAGCACGTGCCTAGTGCCGCCACATCTGATCTTCCCAGGCAGTCATAATTTTAATCTTCGACTCAACTTTTAGCTGCGCCATGCTAAGGACCTTCGACTTTACATGTGACACGCGACCCGTGACCTTTTGACAGCTTAATTATAGTCTAGTACCCACTTTCAACTGTTCTTGGTACTTAGACTTCTTCTTTCTTGTATTATTTCTAATTAGAGCGTCCCGGTTTGTCCCTGTACTTCTTCAACCGACTTCCGTTCACCATGGAAGGCAAAGTTTCTCCATTTAATTTGGTTAACTGGACTGCGCCACCATCACTAACTTTCTGAACTATGTAAGGTCCTTTCCAATGGGTCTTAAACTTTTCAGGGAAATTCATGAATTTTCTTTCATACAAGAGTACAAGATCACCATTCTGGAATTGCTTCTTCTTGATATGCCTGTCATGCCATGCTTTCTCTCGAGCCTTCTGTACTTGCTGCTGGAACCCTGCAATGAATTTGTCTTCTTCTAGTTCTGTTATCTGGGCTAGCCTTTTATTCAACATATATGGGTCATCCATCTCTGTGAAAGCATCTATTCTGAGACTAGGAACAATATACTCCATTGGCATAACTGCTTCTTGCCCATAAACCAGCCTAAAAGGTGTGTGACCTGTCAAGTTCTTGCAAGTGGTTCTATAAGCCCATAATACTGCCAGGATTCTGAGGTCCCAATCATTTCTATTAATATTACAAACCTTGGTCAGAGCCTGCTCAAGAATCTTATTGAAGGCTTCCACAGTTCCATTTGCTTGGGGATGGTATGCAGTACTCTTCTAGTGATATACCTGAAATTCTTCAGTCAATGCTTCAATAGTTTTATTCAAAAAGTGTGACCCTTGGTCACTCATAAGAATTCTAGGGCATCCAAACCTTGTTAAAATATGGTCAAAGATGAACTTTGTGGCTGTTGCAGCGCTACAATCCTTTAATGGTTGAGCTTCGGCCCAACGAGTAAGGTATTCAGTTGCTGTAATAATATACATTGCTCCTGATTTCTTTGCAGGGGGATTTATGTGTCCAACAAAATCAATAGCCCATTTGTCGAAGGCCTGTAAAGTTACCTACGGAACGAGGGGCATCTCATCCCTCCTGGATGGTTTTCCTATCCTTTGACAGATATCGCAACTGTGGCAGTATTCCCTAGCATCCTTATGAGGTGTCGGCCACCACAAGCCGGCCGCCAAAATCTTCTGCGCTGTAGCTTTCCCTGCGTAATGACCTCTTGCTGCTCCTGTGTGTGCTTCAACCAAGATCAATGGTTTTTCATGCTCGAGGACGCACCTGCATAGTATTTCATCTGGTCCCATCGTGTATAGTTGTCCTGCTATTAAAGTGAAATCAGCAGCTCGAACCACCAACTGCTTCTTCTGCTGCATTGACATCTCCGACGGTGCATATCCTGTAGCCAAATATTGAACAATGTCCTAAAAGTAGTCATCAACCATCTGGATGGTACATAACTGGGTGTCAGGAAGACCTTCATCCAGGCTAGTGGGCTCTTCCCCTGACTCAAGCCTCGACAGATGGTCAGGTCCCAGGTTAAGTCTTCCTGGCTTAACTATGATCTCAAAGTCGTACTCCTGAAACAAGATGAGCCATCTACATATCCTTCCACCTAGCACAGGTTTGTTAACCAAATATTTCAAAGCAGAGTGATCAATGAACATCTTAAAATGAGAACCTAACAGATAATGTCGGAACTTTTGCAAAGCATATACCATGGCTAAACCTTCCCTTTCTGTCATGGTATTGTTCTTCTCCACTGTTGACAGTTTGCGACTTGCAAAGGAAATAGGGTGATCAATGTTACCTGCACCTGTTTGAGCCAATAGTATACCCAGAGCGATGGAGGATGCATCGACATGCACATGAAACTCCTTATTCCAATCAGGAAATACTAAAATAGGGGTAGTGACCATCTTCTCTTTTAAAATGTCCAAACTGGTTTGACATTCAGGTGTCCATTCAAACTTAATCTCTTTCTTCAGCTATTTCTCCATCGGGGCTATGATCTGGGCATATCCTTTAATAAATTTCCTGTAGTATCCAGTGTGGCCAAGGGTAGTACAAAGTTGCTTAACAGACTTCGAAGGAGGCAAGTTCGCAATGATTGCTATCTTCGCAGGGTCTACCATCAATCCTTGCTTACACACAATATGACCTAGCAAAATTCCAAAGGGTGCACAAAAGATACACTTTTTCAAATTCAAGGAGATCTAGTGTTGTCTACACTTATCCAGCATAAGTCTTAAACTAGCAATGTGATCTTTTAGTAACCCGAAGATAGTCCAATCATCAAAATAAACTTCTAATAATTTATGTATAAATTTTTTAAATGCACAAATGACTACTCGAGAAAACATGTAGGTGCATTCTTCAATCCGAAAGGCATAACTGTATACTGAAAGGATCCCATTTCTGTAGAAAAAGTTGTCTTATGTCGGTCTTCTGGAGAAATTCTTATCTGATGGTAGCCTGAAAATCCATTAGTAAAAGAGTAAACTTCTTGACCTTAGACATTGTCGAGGACTTCATCTCTAAAAGGAGTGGGAAAGGGATCGTGCAGACATGCATCGTTCAGCTTCCTCAGGTCGACATAGATTCGGATTTCACCCTTAGTATTCTTTTCTTGTACTACCATCGGACTGACCCATTCGGACTCTTCGACAGGCTCTATAATTCCTACTGCAAGCATCTTATCGAGCTCCAATCTTACTTTTTCTTTATACTTAGGGTTTATCCTGTAGGGACGCTGTTTCACAGGCCTCACATCAGGTTTTCAAGGGATCTTTATTACTCCTATATCACCAAGGATACCTTTCATCTCGGAAAACTTCGTCGAAAACAGGTCCTGATATTCGTGGAGAAGTTGGGTCACTTTTCTCACCATTTCATCATCCCAATAATCTCCAATTGTAGCATACTTGGGATTTTCTTCTGACCCAATGTTTACGGTCCATGTCTTCAAGGGCTGAGTTACTTCAGGTGCTTCGACCACTGGTCCTCGTACTTCACAGTTTCCTTCTGACTCTGGAATGTTAATGTTACGCGGATCATCATCCTCGTCAATTGTGAGGTTGTAACATTCAACTGCATTATCTTGTTGTGCTTCCCAATCTTTTTGGTATTCCCCTATTTCTTGGTCATCAAATATCTTAGTACGGATCAATCTAATAGCTGCATCCAAAGCAGGACAAACTTCATTAATAGAAAATGTAAGTATAAAACTATCAACAAGATCATCCCAACTTACAGTACCGTGTCGAAGCTCGACCTCCGTATACCAGTTTTTTGCTATAGGTTCCAAAGTGTGCACAAACTTATGCACCCATTCCTCGCAAGGTACATGTTCCCATGCTACATAACATTGCTTCAAATGTTCCTCAGGACTATTCTTCCCATTGAACTTGCTTCACACCTCTTGAGATTGGTCTATGAATCAGAGGCGTAGAAATTTCTGGCAAGCTTCCCAACTGTGAATATACTTCCTGTGGCCATTCCACCATCTCGTTGCTGTAGCTCTTAATGCTGCTTCAAGAGTCTGCATTCTCTGTGATTCTGGCACTTGTTCTAAGAACTGCGCAATAAATTTTCCTGGGTCTGTCAACCCATCATATGTAGGCAAGTCTGTGACCTGTGCACTAAGGCATCTAAGAGATTTGGTAATTCGTGCGCACTAATGGCCATGTAGCTCGTATAGTCGATTTTTCTAATTCTCTAGACCATCATCTGAGTCAGACATGCAGGAGCTATCACATTGCCAATCCATTACTCCTTCGGCATTAGGATCGACATAATCTTCTTCTTTAGCTGTGATATTATAGATATGGTCCAGAATATCCTGATCTCCCTCTCTGACTGGCTCCGTATATCTTTCTCCTTGAGAAGGATCCAATGGTAGGATAGCTCTCAATCCCTTCCCTTCAAAAGTCATTTGTCTCTTTTTGAGATTGATAACCGCATCACTATCTATTGCCCACTCAATTTCTAGCAAATCTAGATAGGGGTTACTGTCATCAATGATCTCAATAACTTCAAAATCTGCTACAGTGCTAACTCCATCTATATCCACTGATATTCTAGGGAATCTTCCTAAAGGCAGAATCCTCTACTGATTGGCTAATCTCAATTGGATAGGGGAATAGTCAAGGGTGGGATTTCCCATTTGTTCCCATGTCTGTTTAGTTAATATATTGACTTGTGAACCTAGATCTAAAATAATATCCTTCATGTCATATTCTCCTATCTGAGCATGTAGTCTCGTCTCTCTTCCAGTCCTTCTAATTCTACTGACAGCTTTTTCCTTACCAAGGCTTTGCTGAGGTTCGCAAGACTGAATAACTTTTTGTAATTCATTTAAGGCATTCTGATTTCTTAACAATTTGATGCAACTCTGTAAAAACGATGACAGAGTACTTACTTGGCCTTGTGAGTCTTCCTAGGATTTCAACTGTTGATGCTACTTGTTTGCTGCAAGCAAATCTAGATCAGCAAAGTCTTGTCTGGGTTCCAAAAAAGTTTCTTTTTCTCATCGAACATCAAATATTGGAGTTTTCTCTACGGCCTTGCAAACCCAAGCTTCGTCAGGCTGCTTCGCCGAACACTGCGCATCTGTCGTAGCTCCACTTCTTGTAACCACATTGGTCGTGGCTCAATAGCAATCAACTGGACACTCAGACTAGTTTTACTATTCCTTTCTTGAATTTTAGCTAGCAATTGTGGGCACTGCTCGATGACATGATCGACTGCTCTGCAGTATCGGCATGTCGTGGTTGGGTTTTGACAGTCTCGAGCTAGATGTCCTACCTGATTGTAGTTATAGAAAATAACTTGACCTCAACCTCCTCTAGGCATACCACGACCATGGCCTCTAAAACTACCTCGACCACCTCGGTAACCATATCCATCATTTCCTTGTGCATCCGGGTAGATCCTATAAGTGTTGTAGGTCCACTCCCTCATAAGGTCGAAGCTGCGACATTCATCTTCATTGTGGCCTACTGACTTACAGAATTTACAGTAAGGGTTCTTCGGGACTTGAACATACCTCTGTAACAAATAGCAGTCTTCCGGTCGATGCTGGCCAGTAGTTCGACAGATCTCACAGTAAAGAACACTAGGATTCAGCGGGTTTGGTGCGCCAGTATTCAAATAGTTTCTCAGCACAGGACACTGGTCCTTGTCATGGCCTTCTGTTCGACAACGCATACACCATACCTCTTCGCGGGTGGATTTCCCTTTCTTCATGTCGCGAATCTCTAAAGCCATCTCCGCGAGCTGTGCTTGAATTTGAGCTATGCCAGAATTATCTTCGACAGGTGTAGTTTCAAGCTTTATGGCAATCTCTAAGGCCTCTTGCTGATCAGCAACCTTCTGTTGCATGAGTGGAGCTCTGATGTGAGGTAATAATGCTGCAATAAACCACTCCTTATGTTTTGCTGGTCCAATCATGAAGCTAACTTGGTCAAGCAGAACTTTGAATCTTTGATCAAAGTCCCACATAGATTCGCCTCGCCGCTGCTGAATCTCTTTTAACTCAGTGATGCACTACGACTCTAATTTAGGTTTCTTAAATTCTCGGATCAGTGCTACTTTGATGTCAACCAAGAAAGGATTTTGCGTGCTAGAAAACTTCATAAACCAAGTTAGGGCTTGGTCTCTGAAAGAAGTGATCAACTGCGCTCGTCGAACATCTACGTCCATAATGTTCTTCGTGGTCCACACAGCTTCACACAGAAACCAGAACTATTCTAGATCTTTTGACCCAGTTCCTTTAAAAACCGGTAGTTTGATGTCATCATGCACATGGGCCATCTAGGATCTAGGGGAGGAGGAAGGGTTTGAACTAGCTGGGGAAGACTGTCCTGTGACAGGGGTACTCGGGCTAGGGTTACTTTCAGACTGCGACAGGTTCTCAGGAATAATAGGTCTTTGCTGCGGGGTTATCGGAGGGTTTCTAACAGAGGGGGGCTCAGTGGAGTCAGAGGATTTAGAGCTTACAGGGGTATACTCAGTAGAGGGTCCTATATCTCTCTTATATATTTTTCCACTTCGCAGCAAACCAATTTGCTCGTCAAAGTCCCAGTCACTTCCAATCATAGGTTAGCAATACTAGATCTAACAATTTGATTCTATAATCAAGATTCCTTTTTCAGCCAATAGTATTTTAATATTCAAACTAAATAGGTTCAAGTACTTACCCCTTGGTCCTTTGAAAAATTGTCGTTCAGCTTCGCTAAAGGAGGTACTTGTGTCGATGGCGAACTCCGTCACAAATGCTTCGAGAGTTTGCGCAGTCCAAAAATCCACGGCTCGCAAGATTGTGTTGTTCACTCTTTTCAAGATAGCAATTCTTGTGGGGGTCCAGGGAGGAAACTGATTTCCTTGGAAGTTCGTCCTCCTTTCTGTTAACCTGGACAACCACTGGTGCAACTCTATGTGTATAGAACCAAAGAAAATTTCATGAACATTAGAAAAGACGTACCTTTGCAAAAATTGTTCCGCGCTACGACAGCGATCTTTATTTTCTTGTTCTGCAAACTTCAAATAGGTCGCTTCGATCCAATCATCGATTTCTTTTACAGAGGGTCGCCAAAACATAGCCCTCGAGGTACGATGTAGATCTCTCTTCAACAGATACTGAGTTCAACCGGCAACGGAACCAATTTGTTGGGATAACTGGGTAGACCCGGTTCTTACCTTTAACTTCGCACCAACAAAAAACCCACAGTGTTGGCCCTTTCGGCAGCAGCCTGCGAACAGGCTACAGTCTCACCCGAAACAGCTATGGGGTGCAGCAGAATCAGGTTTCTGCAAGCAGAAGAGAGAATCTTACTGTACCTTTAGTATTTAACTTATTAATAATCACGTAACACAATGTTGTAATAGCAATTATGTAGCTTCGCGATTAGATAAACAAATAGTTACTTGCACAGCCCTTGTCTGGGAATTCACAGCGAAGCTAGTTATTAACAACAATCTTACTTTATCAGTTATTTACTTAATAGTGCATAAAATATAATAAAAAATCAACACAAATGAACCACAACACCAGATGTCATGTGGTTCACCCCCAGTGTAGGGGTTACGTCCACAGAACTGCACTTTATTTAACTCTTTACAACTAAAACGACAGTTCTGATCTACGCACTCAGCTGCAGATCCTTTCAGTCCTCAAATCCGCGCACACAGCAACAGGCCTCTGCGCACATAGCTGCAGAGGTCATCCACGCACACAGCTGGGACTTAACCTTCTTACAAAAACCCTTATACAATCTCTTGTCTTCGCATTACATTAGCTTCATAAGATAATCATTCAAGACCTAACCCTCCTTCTTTACATAAGTGCCTATTTATATAGCGCACTGTTACAAAACCATGGATTTACACCATGGGCGCCCAAAACCCTAACCCTGGATTTAACCCAAGGGTTGATTACAAAACAAGGGTTTCGACCCACCCGCGACACCCCTAAGACTGTTTTAGGTTGTAACTCCGCTTACACTTCCACAAAAACCGCGGAGTTACCAAAAATAAGGACTCATAGGGTCGGAGCCCTAACAGGGAACGATTTGATAATGCAAGATGACAATTAGATAGCTTTTGTACTATTAGAATCTAATAAAACCTTTCACCAACATATTATTCTTTGATTAAAAATCCTAACGTTGCGATGTGACAAACTTTTCACCAACATATTATTCTTTGATTAAAAATCCTAATGTTGTGATGTGACATTTTCAAGGAAGATTATCATAACCATTTGGCAACCTCAGACGCCATATTTGAATGCTTGCATTCCCCAATGTCTTTGTCACATTATGAAATTAAACAAAGGGTATGTCACATTGTCACAATTTGGCTCACTATTTGATGTCAGATCTTCATATGTTCTGCGACACAATACATAATATAGATAAAAACATAGTAATGAACATATCTTGACTTGGTACATCAATAATATGGTATGGAACGTTATGGCTAGGTTACTATGAATTTGTGATGATATACTTTATTACATTCGTTTATAACATGTGAATTAAATACCTTCTTGTTAATTAGCATATTCAATACTAGCAACAACCACATTAAATTAATTAATGTGTCTCAATAACCTCGTTATTTTATGTTTACTTTAATAAAATTATATAAATAACATATTCTATTTCATTAGTTTCACATCAATATTTTGACCATTAACCATATTTTCAGCAACACAACCATATATTATCATAACCAATATGGTTTGTAGTAAAGACACATAAACCATCATGAACATTGCATCCCAACATAATCAGAACTATAGTTGTTTCCAATGTGACGAATGATGTAATTTATCATAACCCTTTGTGAACCTCCTACATAGTATTTGAATGCTTGCGTTCCCCAATGTATTTGTCACATTTTGAAATTAAACAAAGGCTATGTCACATTGTCACAGTTTGCGAGGGTTTCATGTCACATCTTCATATGTTTTGTGACACAATACATACTATAGAGAAAAACGTTGGTTATGTCACATTGTGACCTCGACCATCTTCATTCTAATAATAATGAACATATGCTGACTTGGTACATTAAAAACATGGTATGGAACATTATGGCTAGGTTACATTATGAATTTGTGATGATATCTATTATTAGGTTAGTTTATAACATGTGAATAATAAATATTGGATATAATTAACTTCATGACATATTTTTCATATATACTATACAGAAAAACATTGTATTAATAATATTTTAAGTGTATTATGTTTTATATTAATTAAATAATATGGTAATAAATATATTAAATATTATTTATTATATATTATAATTAAAAAAAATATATTATTTCTATTAATACTTTGTAGATATGTCTATGCGCGCACCCGTTACTAGCAACAACCACATTAAATTAATAATGTGTCTGAATACGCCGATAGGCGTAAATATATGCACATACTATAGGGAAAAACATTAATATAAAAAGTATGTGCCTACATTTACGCCTATCGGCGTATTCAGACACATTATTAATTTAATGTGGTTGTTGCTAGTGTTAATATTTTGCACATATTGTAAAATTAAGATTTGGTCTCTTTAAACGTAAAAAATGTGCATTTAAAAAAAATTAGATAATTGTGATAAAATAAAAAACCATAAGGAACAAAAACTTCAGATGAAAATGTTTCATGATTTTTTCTTATGGTTCCCTTACAAAATTTGAATTACCAAAAATATAATTAGTTCCCAAAAATCCCACACATGTTTCGATTGTATGCTTCTTGGTTCAGTAAGTATTGTACAGATTAATCGATGCTTGTTTTTACTTTGAAATTAAATGATTAGTCTTAGTTGAAAATATTTTTGCAAGAAAATCCATTACTTAGTATTGTTATTATATTATATTGTTATTACATATCTTGGTAAGTAGACCAAGATGATGAAGTGTGATGACCTCCTCTCCTATATGGTTAAGTCAGGTTGTTTCTCAAGGGACTGGCCACCCCTTGATGATATCACGAACACCTAACATTCAAGAGAAGTAGGAGGAAAAAAGTATCACTTCATTCATGTAAAAATATGATTCACATCAAGATATAGGAGCTAAGGGAATCCTCATAATTCAAGAATACTCACAAATTATTCAGAAAACAATGAAACAAGTGAAATTAACACATAGAAATGGTGTCAATAACAGAGTTTATTATGACTGTCCAACATGTAAATATGTCTGGAACATGTTTATAATATAATAGGATAAAATTATTATCCTATGGAGGAAATTTGGATGCATACATGTGGCAGGCTTAGATTGGACCTCAAAATCCGCCTAGGTAGACCAATGAGCTCCCAAATCACCTCAAATGGTCACAAATGCTAGTGTAGTAGGGATTTCACCCTAGCTACAGGCAGGAATGGCTACCTTCCATCTATAGGATAGAAGGGTAGGGTTCCTGTGAGGTGGAAGAAAACCTACAAAACAATATTGAAACTAAACTATGAAACCCTGCATGGAATGGTTAGAAAAGAAGAATGGCTGCAAGAAATCAATGGAAACCTACTACAAAGCCTTAGACAACAAGCCTGCAAGAAAAATATGTTAGAAAACCAGAATTAAAATGACATAAAACAAAAATTATACCTTCTATGTGGGTGGAAATGGGCCACCATGCCCTAGCTTTGGAAGCACCTCTCTCTCTTTGGGATGTAAGCTTAGCTTATGGAGCAATGGAGAAGAGGGAGGGTGAAAGGCTTGAGAGGAAAAGGGTCTCAAGGAACTCACACTAGTAGCGTAATGATAGGAAAAGAAGGATTGTTTTGAGAGTGACCCCCACCCCTCTATTTATAGCTTTTTTCTACAGATCTAGGGTTGTAAGCCCTTAGTTAGGGCTTTAGCCCGTTTTTTGGACTTTAAGCCCCTTTTACCCAATTATTAGCTCCTTTAGGGGTTTTAAGATCCTTTGAGGGATTTTATCCCCTTTTTGAAGGTTTTAGCCCCTATGGGAGCTATTTTTGGCTCTTTTTAGGGGTTTTTAAGCCCATTTTCATGTTTTTGAGCCTTAGTAAGGGTGTGGGGCTCAAATGAGGTTCGTACGTAGATGTATTTGGGTGGTGTAGGTTATGTAGAGCTCATTAAGGTATTTAATGGGTTAACATATTTCCCCTAATGTGTGAGGGCAGGAGCTCATCGTATGGACGACAAACATCATAAGATTTTCTAGGGAGAGGTGGTGCTTCCTGGGCTGGGGCATGGTAGCTTTTGGTTTTTTGTATTAATATGGTTCCCATAAATAGGTGAGATACAAATAATGTGTGAAATTTATATGGACAAGGTAGGTATCCCCATGCTCATAACAATGTCAAAAGAGTAATGTGATCTAAGCTCTATAATACAAAAGGCGATCATGTACAACTGTTGTTACAATAGTGGTTTCCTCAATGAGAGCATGAATACAATACTGATCTAAAAAAATGCTACATTGGACCCATGGAATTCTCATGGAATGCTATATATTCATGTCTAATGGCCTGCTAGATCTGGAATGGTACATAGTTGTAGGGACCCACTGACGGGGAGTCAGAGTCTCTGTGGTACAAATATGCTCCATCAATCATAAATCTATATAGAATCACTGTTGGGGCTTCTTAACATTGTCTCCAACGCAAACCAGAAATCACAAGGGACATGAACCTATTGGGGTCCCTCAAATAGATTCATCAATGTGCTAGAGTTAGGTGACATCTGGGGTCTTTGACCAAATACTACATGGACCATTACCATGCACGAATATCAATAGTGAGATGATGTAGCTAGAGTTGAGCACGTGAGAAACGACCATCTAGAGAGGCACTAAAGACTCCTCTCAAGTGGTCCAAGGAACTCATCAATGAGGTTAGTGAAACTAAGATACAGGGACCTCTAGGTCTATCCTCTATAATATGTGTGTTGTTGTTGATAGAGGGAGACTTGCAACTGGCCAAGGAAATGGCGTTTCCTTGACCAGAAGCGTGAGGGAGATAACCGAAAGATGTGAGGCAATATGAGGACTGACCCATTTAATGGGGGGAGGGTGGGGGGGGGAGTTGAACAAGGGTAGGGAATCATAGGGGACTCAAACTTCCTTTATTCAGAGTATGAAGGTAGGGTGGACTAGGAAACAAATGAAACTAACTCATGGGAAAGGGATCATAGTTGTAATACCAGGAATGTAACTGCAGATGGGAAATGCTTGGGGGAGGTAGACACTTTTGGTATTGATGGGACCCAAGGAAGACACATCATAGAGTACTCTGAACAAAGGAGACCTAAAGTGGGAATGATGTCGAACAATTATCTGTGGGGTGGTTTCTAGAGACACCATTGTGGTACAATCTCGTGGATTTTTGGAGAGCTCGAGAAAGTAAATGCTCGATGGTGCTTTCAATTTTAGAGAGTATTAAAGCATGAAGAAGAATCTAGTGGGGGATCTTTTTCATTGGTAGTCTCATGTAACACATATTTCATTAAATTTGTAATTATTTAGTGGATCTAGAATTTAGAACTTCCGCTAGATTGAGTTCTTTCAAGATGAGGAAAGTCATAGACTTTGAATCCTTACATAATGTCTAGTAATATTATTTATAGTTTGTATTTAATGTTAAGTTGATTAAATTATTTTATGACATAATACCAACAATGTATTTGTTACTACAACAATTAGAAATATTGTCGTAGTAATTATTTGTGTCTTTCTTGAGTATGTTGTTTTATTTTTGGAAGTTCGCACCACTTATAATCAATACAAAAAAATATTTTATGACTTTAAAGTCTAAGTTTTAACCTTGTAATGATTAAAATAAATTATGAATTCAAATAGCAACATAATTTATTATTGTTGTTGTTAGTAGTGGTAGTGGTAGTGTATTAAAAACTAAGTTGATGAATGTTTACTTTATGAATTATAGATTAACGTGAGAAATTTCTTACCTATAAATTTATTTAATGGTATTGATGTTAGTAAATCCTCCCTTATTTATTAATATTATTTATTTTAAAAATCAAAATTAATTATGAACTAGAATAGCATTAGTGCAATAGAGTTTGATTTTTTTAATATACAAGAGGAAAGGGGGAAAATCAACTTAACTAATTATTGCAAGTGTACATTATTTATTTATGAAGTATTTGAACAATGTGTTTAATTGAAAAGAGCATATTTTTATTGAAAATATAGATATCTTACAATATTTATATTATCAATAAGATTTAAATCATGTCTTAATTTATGTTAGGGCACGGAGGAATCGAACCACCATCGTCCTGCTTGGAATGCAGGTGCTCTTCCATTGAGCTAGCACCCTTTACAACATTAGGGGAGAGGGACTGTGTTAACACCTGGATTACACATTTCTAATCCTCTGTGATAAAGCAAAATGATGTTTTATTTAGAGAGGAAGTCTAGAAGATGTTTCAAAGTTCATTATTGAATATGATTATGCACATTTGATATAGTGACATGTTGAGTTTATGTAAACAACAAATTTAAAAGTTAAAAATTGAATGGTGTTATCTAATTCACATAAAGTAACATCACATGAATTAACATAGAAGTTGAACCAAAATTTTAATATTAGTAAATAATATAAAATTCCTCAAAAAAAGGCTTGAAGAGAATATTTGATATACAACAAACATTTAAAAGTGTTTCTTCTTGTATATTAATAACTAGTTCAAAGAGAAAATTACATTCATGAATCATCTCCACATAATCTCCTTATATTCAGTCAAGCAAATCAATTACAAATTGTACACCACATTTATTTATTGTGGTCTTCCTGCAATCTTCTTTCTTTTGCATCCATGCAAAAACCATGGTATTAACTGGAATAGATCCAAGTCATGTGTCATCAAGGTTTGGTACCCAATATTGTTCTAAAATTTTCCTTTGTATTTCCCTGAACTAGGCTTCCATCAATCAACCTTTACATGAAAAGTCTCACTTTCATCATTCTGGAAACTATATGAGGTGGTTTTTGTCATCCAAGTCGTCTCTCCTTCATCCTTAGTTCATGATCTAACTACCAACACCTTTACTTTCTCAAATTCAATCATAGGATTGAATCTTGGATTTAGCTTGTTGCACCTGGGTCCAACATATACTAGTGCATCTGTCACATTATCAAATTCTCCATCCATAATACTTATATTACATGCAGTGCATTATGATCAACATTAAATCTCACATGGATTAAATTGTCTTTATGATGCAATGTATTTGATGATAATGTCTAACATGAATTAAAGCTAACATGATGTTATCACTTAGTGATTGATTTTCTGGATTAAGTTATGTGAAATATTTTCAGTCCACAATGAATTTTTCATGGTTCCCGTAACAAACATGGTTGGAGTGTCCACTCAAAACGTTCACACAGTTTAATCCAGAAAATCAATCACAATGATGACAAACTGATAAACCCTGCAAGCTCAAAATGTTAGTACTGAATTTATTGAGTATAAGTTAATATACTAGTACAAAGTTGGCACCATTTTAAAGTCTACACAAGAAAATATAATTATGAATTTGAATGCAACATAGTCGTACAATTAAATTAATATCAACTATAATAACGAATAATAGGAAAAACTCACTTCAAACCTTATTGCAAGTGCCTTACATTTATTCACAAAGAAATTGTATAAGATATTTTAAGGTGCATTCACATAAAGTATCATCACATGAATTAACATTGAAGTTGAACCAAAATTTTCATATATGTAGCAAATAATATAAAATTCCTCAAAAGGTAGCTTGAAGAGAATATTTGATATACTACAAACATTGACAACTTTTTCTTCATGTATATTAATTAGTCATTCAAAAAGAAAAATTACATTCATGAATCATCTCCACCTAATCTCCTTATATTTTCTCAAGCATATCAAGTACAGCTTCAGGATGAAGATTTATTTAGTTAATCATAATGACAAAGAGAGTTTATGGAATTAAATTGTGTGTATTGAAACGTCCCTACGTTTCAAGTGGACACTCCACCAATCATCAAGGGAACAAAATGAAAAGCTCAAAGTAGTATTGAAGAGAGTGAGCAAAAGCTAATAATAAAGAATGAAAGGATTTTGTACATGCATTAATGAATATAATTATGCACATTTGATATAGTGAGATGTTGTGTTGATCTAAAAGACAAATTGAAAAGTTAAAATTTTAATGGTATTATCTAATTCACATAAAGTATCATCACATAAATTAACATTGAACTTGAACTGAAATTTCATATATGCAGTAAATAATATAAAATTCCTCAGAAAGTAGCTTGAAGAGTATTTATTATACTACAAACATTGAAAAATGTTTCTTCATGTATACTAAAAGTCATTCAAAAATCAAAGTTACATTCATGTATCATCTCCACCTAATCTCCTTATATCCGCTCAAGCACACATTATTAATTTAATGTGGTTGTTGCTAGTAACGGGTGCGCGCATAGACATATCTACAAAGTATTAATAAAAATAATATTGTTATTTTAATTATAATATATAATAAATAATATTTAATATATTTATTACCATATTATTTAATTAATATAAAACATAATACACTTAAAATATTATTAATACAATGTTTTTCTATATAGTATATATGAAAAATATATCATGAAGTTAATTATATCCAATATTTATTATTCACATGTTATAAACTAACCTAATGACAGATATCATCACAAATTCATAATGTAACCTAGCCATAATGTTCCATACCATGTTATTGACGTACCAAGTCAGCATATGTTCATTATTATTAGAATGAAGATGGTCAAGGTCACAATGTGACATAACCAACGTTTTTCTCTATAGTATGTATTGTGTCGCAAAACATACGAAGATGTGACATGAAACCCTCGCAAACTGTGACAATGTGACATAGCCTTTGTTTAATTTCACAACGTGACAAATACATTGGGGAATGCAAGCATTCAAATACTATGTAGGAGGTTCACAAAGGGTTATGATAAATTACATCATTCGTCACATTGGAAACAACTATAGTTCTGATTATGTTGGGATGCAATGTTCATGATGGTTTATGTGTCTTTACTACATACCATATTGGTTATGATAATATATGGTTGTGTTGCTGAAAATATGGTTAATGGTCAAAATATTGATGTGAAACTAATGAAATAGAGTATGTTATTTATATAATTTTATTAAAGTAAACATAAAATAACGAGGTTATTGAGACACATTAATTAATTTAATGTGGTTGTTGCTAGTATTGAATATGCTAATTAACAAGAAGGTATTTAATTCACGTGTTATAAACGAATGCAATAAAGTATATCATCAAAAATTCATAGTAACCTAGCCATAACGTTCCATACCATATTATTGATGTACCAAGTCAAGATATGTTCATTACTATGTTTTTATCTATATTATGTATTGTGTCGCAGAACATATGAAGATTTGACATCAAATCGTGAGCCAAATTGTGACAATGTGACATACCCTTTGTTGAATTTCATAATGTGACAAAGACATTGGGGAATGCAAGCATTCAAATACGATGTCTGAGGTTTCCAAATGGTAATGATAATCTTCCTTGAAAATGTCACATCGCAACGTTAGGATTTTTAATCAAAGAATAATATGTTGGTGAAAGGTTTTATTAGATTATAATAGTACAAAAGCTGTCTAATTGTCATCTTGCATTATCAAATCATTCCCTAATCGTTTCTGTGAGATTATGTAATTCATTGTAATGTTGGATTGTAAGTTTTTTTCATAGTTGGGTCTAGCTATGTATGCAATGGTTTTCATGTTCTATTTCGGCATACATAAAGTATTGATAGAAATAATATTGTTTAATTAATTCTAATAAATAATATCGTTTATTTATTACCACATTATTTAATTAATATAAAACATTAAATAAAACATAATAGAGGTAAAATATTATTAATACAATGTTTTTCCCTATAATATATATGAAAAATATATGAGGAAGTTAATTATATCCAATATTATTTATTTTATATGTTAAGCATACTTTATTATTTAATACCTTCACAATTACTTATTTTAATATCGATTTGTAATTAATTACATGATATCATTTAAATAATTTGTCGCAATATTACAATTAGTAAGACATATCACAATGTGACAAAACCCTTGATTAATGTCTCTAATGTAACATAACTGTGATAAATGTCACAATGCGACAAAACGCTTATTAAATGCCCACTCTCGCATTATTAATGTGTTACATCTTTGGTTGTGTTGACATATACCAACCAAACACTATAACAAACCATGTTTTAATGTCATAATGTGAGATAACCCTTGATAACGTCGCAGTGAAACGTAAACCTTGATAAACATCATAATGCAACATAACATTATGATATGTAACATAAACTGTGTTAAACGTCACAATGCGACATAACGCTTATTAAACGCCCACTATCACATTATTAATGTGTCTTCCCTATGGTTGTGTTGACATATACCAACCAAACACTGTAATAAACCATGGCTTAACGTTGAAATGTGATATAACCCTTGATAACGTCGAAGTGAAATGTAAACCTTGAAAAGCATTACAATGCGAAAAACATTCTACATTACTATGTAGAATGTGGATGCTTTAAACCATTTTTTTGTCAAACGTCTCTCTCTCTCTCTCTCTCTCTCTCTATCTCTCTATCTATCTATCTATCTATCTATCTA
>LPNX011231217.1:108039-346069 GCA_001517045.1 Pseudotsuga menziesii | reverse complement strand
TAATGTGACAATATGTAAGTCATTGTAATGTTGCACAATGATTAGGTGTAGTGAAATTTTCAGGTGATAACTCTTTTTTTACATAAACGAAGGGTTATGATCGATTGCGTTGTTTCTGTAGGAATATATTGTATTATGGTTATGTTAATTAATGTGGTTCATTGCATTACAACATTAAAAGTAATTTCATAAGAGAATTATATGTTTAATGTATGAAGTGCTATGGTGGATCATCATAGTGAGTGAGCATCAAGTTGAATTGTGGCATTGCTGTATGGTCATGATGGTTACTAGACTTTTGTTACATGATGCCATTAATTAAATTGTTTTGTAGTAGTTGGGTTTAGTTTTATTTTGAATTTCTTATTGCATTCTGAAATCGATGAAGGGCTATCTTGGATTCTGATGTTCATTGCTGCTTATGGTGTCTTGTGACATGCGGTGTATAGAAATTCATCATAAATTACAAGATCGTTAGTTATGTTGTTTTCATTTGAACAAGGCGTGAATGTCAATTGTGGAGCAAATATGGAATATCTTTGTTTTTTCAAGTGGGAATAATTGTTAAATAATCTGCAATGTTTGTAGTGAGATGTTTTCGTAGACTGGAATACTGCAACAATTGTTTAATTGATGTTTATTTAATGTGAAACTAAATTATTTTCTAAGCAATTTCAGTTCCATATATTTTATGATTTGTGATATTTATGGAAAAATAAAAATTTTAAACGAATACAAAAAGAAACAATTTCAATATAATAGTAAGCAATGCATCCATGAATATGATGTAAATGAATGTATGGATTGTTAAAGTGAGGGAATATAGGAATTTAATTTCAACAATTACGTATATTATTTAGTCCAATCTTGGGAATTATCGCAATGTTACATAACCCTTGACAAATATGAGAACATGACAAAACCCTTGATGAATGTCGGTATTATATACTAACCCGTGATAAACGTCACAATGTGACATAACACTTATTAAACGCCCACTATCACATTATTAATGTGTCACATCCTTGGTTGTGTTGACATATACCAACCAAACACTGTAACAAACCATGGCTTAACATCGTAATGTGATATAACCCTCGATAACATCACACTGAAACGCCAACATTGATAAACATCACAATGCAACATAACCCTTGATAAATATGACAATGGGACATAACCCTTGACAAATATAACAATGTGACATAACCCTTGATGAATGTCGCTAATGTAACATAACTTTTGATAAACATCACAATGCGACATAAAGCTTATTAAACGCAAACTGTAACAAACCATGGCTTAATCGTAATGCGATAGAACCCTCAATAACATCACATTGAAACGTCAACATTGATAAACATCACAATGCGACATAACTCTTGACAAATATGACAATGTCACATAACCCTTCACAAATATCACAATGTGACATAACCATTGATGAATGTCGCTAATGTAACATAACCTATGATAAACGTCACAATGCGACATAACGCTTATTAAACGCCCATTGTAACAAACCATGGCTCAACGTCGTAATGTGATATAACCCAGGATAACATCATAGTGAAACGTAAACCTTGATAAACATCACAATGTGACATAACCTTTCACAAATATAACAATGTGACATAACCCTTGATGAATGTCGCTAATGTAACATAACCCATGATAAACGTCACAATGCAACATAAATCTTATTAAACACCCACTATCACATTATTAATGTGTCACATCTTTGGTTGTGTTGACATACCAACCAAGCACTGTAACAAACCATGGCTTAATGTTGTAATGTGATACAACCCTCAATAACGTCATAGTGAAACATAAACCTTGATAAACATCACAATGCGACATAACCCTTCACAAATATCACAATGTGCATAACCCTTGATGAATGTCGCTAATGTAACATAACTCGTGATAAACGTCACAATGCGACATAATGCTTATTAAACGCCCACTATCACATTATTAATGGCTTAATCGTAATGCGATACAACCCTCGATAACATCACACTGAAACATCAACATTGATAAACATCACAATGCGACATATAACCCTTGACAAATATGACAATGGGACATAACCCTTGATAAATATCACAATGTGACATAACCCTTGATGAATGTCGCTAATGTAACATAACCTGTGATAAACGTCACAATGCGACACAACGCTTATTAAACGCCCACTGTAACAAACCATGGCTTAAGGTCATAATGTGATATAACTCTTGATAACATCATAGTGAAACGTAAACCTTGATAAACATCACAATGCGACATAACCCTTGACAAATATCACAATTTGCATAACCCTTCATGAATGTCTCTAATGTAACATAACCCGTGATAAACGTCACAATGGGACATAAAGCTTATTAAACGCCAACTGTAACAAACCATGGCTTAATCGTAATGCGATATAACCCTCGATAACATCACACTGAAACATCAACATTGATAAACATCACAATGTGACATAACCGTTGACAAATATGAAAATGGGGCATAACCCTGGACAAATATCACAATGTGACATAACCCTTGATGAATGTTGCTAATGTAACATAACCGGTGATAAACGTCATTATGCGACATAACGCTTATGAAATGCCCACTGCAACAAACCATGGCTCAACGTCGTAATGTGATACAACCCTCGATAACGTCATAGTGAAACGTAAACCTTGATAAACATCACAATGCAACATACCCCTTGAAAAATATCACAATGTGACATAAACCTTGATGAATGTCGCTAATGTAACATAACCCATGATAAATGTCACAATGCGACATAACGCTTATTAAACGCCCACTGTAATAAACCATGGCTTAACGTCGTAATGTGATATAACCCTTGATAACATCATAGTGAAACGTAAACCTTGATAAACATCACAATGCGACATAACCCTGGACAAATATCACAATGTGCATAACCCTTGATGAATGTCGCTAATGTAACATAACCCGTGATAAACGTCACAATGTGACATAAAGCTTATTAAACGTCAACTGTAACAAACCATGGCTTAATCGTAATGCGATATAACCCTTGATAACATCACACTGAAACGTCAACATTGATAAACATCACAATGCGACATAACCGTTGACAAATATAACAATGGAACATAACCCTTGACAAATATCACAATGTGACATAACCCTTGATAAATATCACAATTTGACATAACCCTTGATGAATTTCACTAATGTAACATAACCCGTGATAAATTTCACAATGCGACATAATTCTTATTAAACGCCCACTATCACATTATTAATGGCTTAATCGTAATGCGATACAACCCTCGATAACATCACACTGAAACGTCAACATTGATAAACATCACAATGTGACATAACCCTTGACAAATATAACACTGGGACATAACCCTTGACAAATATCACAATGTGACATAACCCTTGATAAATATCACAATTTTACATAACCCTTGATGAATGTCGCTAATGTAACATAACCCGTGATAAATGTCACAATGCGACATAATGCTTATTAAACGCCCACTATCACATTATTAATGGCTTAATCGTAATGCGATACAACCCTCGATAATATCACACTGAAATGTTAACATTGATAAACATCACAATGCGACATAACCATTGACAAATATGACAATGTGACATAACCCTTGACAAATATCACAATGTGACATAACCCTTGATGAATGTCACTAATGTAACATAACCTGTGATAAACATCACAATGTGACACAACGCTTATTAAACACCCACTATAACAAACCATGGCTTAAGGTTGTAATGTGATATAACCCTTGATAACATCATAGTGAAATGTAAACCTTGATAAACATCACAATGCGACATAACCCTTGACAAATATCACAATATGACATAACCCTTGATGAATGTCACTATTGTAACATAACCCGTGATAAATGTCACAATGCGACATAACGCTTATTAAATGCCCACTGTAACAAACCATGTGTGCTAAAAAAAATAAAGGGATGCATACTCAAACATAATCAAATGAGGCAACAATGAACTATACTTTCCTTTCTCTCTAATGTTCTCCTCCTCTAATGCATCCAATCCGCTCAATATATAGCCCTTCAATAGGCAATGAAGGGATGAGCGTCAAGCTATTCGGGACTCATTGAGGAAAAATCCAAATATTTTTTCTTTTTCACACATTTCCGGACTTGGCTACAGTAGAGAAACCTAATGAAAATAAACACCTGTTTTTAAGTGATTTCTTGGATAATCAAAGTCTAATTCGAGCAAGGAGGGTCCAAAGAGTGTGCACAGGGACATGGAAGGACACAAAAGCATAAAAACCTGATCTACCAAGTGTTGTAAAAGCAACTATAACAATACTATATAGATTATTAATTATGTTTTATATTTACATATGATTTAAAATATATAATATTTATTAATACAAAAATAATTCAAACAATGTCAATCTCTAGTTTTTATAATTTATATTTATATATATAATATATATTAATGTTAAGCCCATTTAAACAATATCAATCATCACTTATTGTTAAATCTCTATATAATTATAGTAATAATAATAATAATATTAGGGATGTGGTTAATACTTCCAAATCTAAGTATTAATATGAATCAAGAATCCCAACTTATATAATCAAATATTCACCAAGAACAAACGTAGCTAGAATGGTTTTTTTTGGTATTCCTTGTTCGATATATCTTGGATTCTGTATAGTTTTCTAAAGATATATATCTCCCAAACAAACAAATTGAATACGCCTCAGTGAAGAGAAATTTTAGGTATTATTTATAATTCCATACTACTCTGTTAGAAGGTGTTACAAACCTGTAATTCTAAGTCATCGATTCAATATGTTGGTGAATAAATGTTTTTCTAAGCTTCAAGTGATGTTCTATTGGAGATTTAAATGATCTGGAGGAGAAAGAGAGTCTGGTTTTATTGAAGCTTGAGGACACAAAACATACAGAACTGAACTTGGTTTTATTGCGATTGATAAATGAAACTCTGTTGTGTCGAACTGTCATGAATCTTTACCCAATAAAGATTATTAAAACATTTTAATAAATGTATTTACCTAATAATGTTTATTAAAACATTTTAATAAAAGTATTTATATAGAATGGCGTTCCCTTCCATTAATGTCGGATGCAAAGCTCAAGCAATGTCAAGACTGGATGAAACTTTCGCGTTAATGATGTCATCAAATGGGCATTAATGCATCGAATGAAAGTTTAGAAGTACTCCTTCCATCCATAGTTATGTAAGAAATTATTGAATATTTTTATAGCTTATTTTAAATAATAAATGATATATAAAATTGGGTTCACCACAAAACTGTGGACCACAATTCTTTTTATAGACCCAGACCGGCATAAACAATGTTTATATATCCGCTTTTGAAAACAATTAAAAAACTTAGAATTTTTGTGAAAAGAACTTTACCCATGCGAAACGTTAAATTTTTTTTTATGCTTAACGCCATATCTGAATGATGCAAAATGGCAATATTTAGGTACTTGAGATTTGAACGAGCAATGTCATGACCATATTGCATTATGATGAAGTGCTACTAATATAATGAATTAATTTACTTAATTTTTCCCATTTGTTGCATGTTCCATTGACATAATGAGGTTATTTCTGTAATAGTGGAGTGTAATGAAATAATGAGATTAAGCGCGATAATTGTGTTGTGCAACAATTCGTAGTTTGGACACCATGGAAAACATGTGATCGGGAATTAGGCACGCAATTTTCTTGATACGTCAATTGGTTCGTGGATGATATAACATTGATTTAAGATTGGAATTATTTGTTGACAGCCCTGTAGTTCACACGGATTTCTCCCTCATTTCCACTCAAGACCTCAATCTCTCCCATTTTTACCATCGCAGCAGCAAACCTTTGCTTCCATCCTCTCATGCTAGAGCCGCCGGAGTTTCCAAAAACCAAGTTCTTGGTGTTTACATTCATAAGCAGCGTTGCATCGGAGGTAAACAACCCGCGATTATTTATAACGTCGTCATAGTATAGATATTTGGACAAATAGCCTTCAGCTTCGTAGCGTACACAGGATCAAGAGATGGGTCTGTCGGATACGTGCTGTTGAAGTTGTAGAGCCTACTCACGACTGAAGAGCAATGCGAAACACCAATTTTGTGCGCTCCTGTTATATCCACGCTCAAACAAAAAGATATTAGTCACTATACACCTCAATCTACATACATTATTAACATAATAACAAAATGCCATTAGGTTATGCGGTCTAATTTGTATATAACAGAAAGTGTAACCATCTCTTCCTGGGATAGACCTTTGGCTGCAAAGCTCTGAGTTAACTGGGCTACATTGAAGAAAGGGGTGGGTAGATTTGCAGGGATATCTGAAGCTAGTGAAATTCTTCCATCCCTTCATCCATCCGGGACATTCCAAGTTAGGGGATATAGAAATGGAGATGCCTGCAATTAATTCACCCATAATTAGAAATATTAGAATGAACTGAACATTATTTTTCTCATCTAGAGGGACATTAAACAAGATCAAGATTACCAGCTTTGCACTATCTCTCGTGGAAAATGCGAGGATATCTTCACAAGAAACTGTTTTGGGGCACATTGCCTCCAGCTTGGCTTTCGCTCTGTCAATCACGTCGAATCCGTGAAGACTCGGATTGTTAGCAGATGAATCTTTCTCTGCTATGTTTGTGGCAGTGGAATCAATGAGAACTGACCCATCACATCCCTGTAAGTGCACGTCCAGTGTTGAGGCATTTACATTTTAGATACCCATGAATACAATATTGTGTCGATACCATTGCAGAGCCAATGGGCTATCTGGAGGCACTCTGTTGGGCACCTCCTGGAGATCGAATGACACCACGCCCAGAAAATCGTCCTTCTTCCTGATATTTGCATCCCACAGGCTGATCTCAAGCATTGGAAAGCTGAGTTTCTCTTTACCGATTGTGAAAACTTGATCCCAATAGGGATTCAGGTTGTTGGCAATCGTTCTTGTGCGAACGCTGTGGTTTCCCACTGTGAACTTCACATAAGGATCGGAGCTCCCAGTCAAGTCCTTGGCAGCCAAATTCTGGGCTTTGATAACTCAAATGTAGAGATATGGAATCTGCTCTACAATATCATAGGTGCTCATCCTGTCACCATTGATGGCTCCGAGAGAGCGTGGGTTCAAGTCCTTGAGATCATAGTCCATGGAATAGCGAGGATCCAGAGGAAGCTGATGAAAAATGGGCTCCGTCTTCGCAACTAATTCTACACCGATGGATTGCAGTTACGGCAACTAATCTGCCTTCCACCATCGTCGGCAGCTAACGACTCCACCACCATCGTATCCTAACAAACTCCTCAGCAGCTAACAGACTCGGCGCATGATCTGCTCTATCTCCTCCACGTGCTGGCCGGTGGCTAACGACTCCTCACGTGCGTAATCATCTCCTAACAAACTCCTAACTCTATGGCTAGTTAGGAGTGTTAAAAGATCAGATGATTGGGATGATCTGGAGCATCCACGTGGCGGGATTTGCAGGATCTTGATGATCCGCTCAAGCAAGTCCATCCCCAAAATACCATTGATATACGCCTATCGGCATAATTATGTCTTATGTGTTTCATTTTAATTATCAATTATTAAATTTTGGGTTTGGATGAATTATATAGGTATTCCACACTAAATGTTATTTCAATTTCTATGAATTTGCAATTATTCCAATTATTGCAAAAACACTTGGATCAATTATATTGTATCTAGATTTAATCAATGCAATACCTCCTCCAGTTGGGCTCCCGATTTTATTTGGATTAAGAACTATTGGATTAGGTATAACCTACGGACGATAAAAATTCACTCTCGATCCACATATATATGCAATTTACTTTGAGTAAATTCTTGTTAATGTGTTGAATATACCACCTGTTAGGATCTTCACTTTAGTCTTTTTGGGAAACATTTAATAATAATAAATTACCCAAGTTTCCTAATTACTAGGGTAATTCTCTAGTAAGATTGTTCATCAACAAATCAATAGTTATTAGGTGATTCAAATTTGCTAATTACTTGGGTACATTTCATGTCAAACTATTGTGTGCCATGTTCCTACATAAAGAAACACTTGTTCAGACAAATCATATTCTCCACGTCACTTGCAAATTTACAAATAGAAAACCAAATTGAGCAATCATATTGTACAATAGTAGTCACTGTAAAGACCAATAATCTTATAATGATTATGGAAAATACAAATATATTTCATGACTAGAAGATGGGAAAATAATAAATGTGTTGAAAAAGGAATGGACACATAATAAGTTCCACATTCCCTACCAAGGATGTAACATACATAATTTTAAAAAGAACATAATACATTCAAATATTAACTCAAATTTGAATATTTCTTAGTGATTCTATGACAAACAAATATAGGAAAGCCTATATAGTCTCTCTTGTGTCAAGTAAAATATCCTATTTGACTTAATTTGAGCGATTTTGTTTCATAAACTCAAATATCAAACAAGACATGTTATCTGTAAAAATGATACAAACCTTCAATTATAATCTAAAATATATAACTTCAATATGTTCATCGCAACATACATTAAGTTTTTTTCAATAATAAGGCTAACCATTGTTTATCATAAATGACTACAGGAAAGAGAAAATTGAGTGATATAAAGGCATATCCTCTTCAATCCAATACCATTAATAAGAGAGATTTTTTAGAGTTTCTAACCACTAAAAAGAGAGGCTAGCACAAGTAACAACATGTAAAATTATATTTGTCTACAAACAAACTAGTGTATCCTTACATTTTTTTTTATAAAGAGGTAGATCAGGACAATGAATATTTTATTGATGTGGAAGTAAAATTCCACTAAAATAACTGCCACTTGAAAAACTCAGAAAATAAGAGCATTTGATAAATCAAACACCAAAATAATTTTTCATTAACAATGGAGCTTTCTAGAATTATTAGATAGAATAAATTGTTTTAATCACTATATTTTCATGTATTTTAAACCGTTCAAAATACTAATCTCTCACCCATAATAGTGATATAAATGAAAAATAGGAACAATCTGTTAGACAAGGAATCTTATGAATCCTATTGATTAATCTATAATTGTATAATTTCTCATTAGTTTTAAATGGTTACTTAATAGTGTCTGGGAAGAATAACCTATATGGAAATCATATCTAAAATAAAACCCTCTTATCAATTCATTGTATCCAATATACGAATATCCTAAAGATCATGCAACAAAGGATGGAAAAGGAACTATATTCCAAGACTACAAATTGTGTCAATCACTCTATTCAAACAACCTGAAAGATTTGGTTTTGGAATCGAATAATTTTTTAGGTAATAGAATACCATAGACATGTCTTTACTAATAGAAAATAAATATTGTACAATAGTTTGAAAAATCAAAAGTGATAATTATTATTTCATCCAATCTAAAAAATTATACCAAATTCCCAACCATATATAACTATGAATGTGTTCATGTAATATAGTCAAAATTGGTGTTCATATAATACAATTAAAAACTAGATGAGTGGATAAAGAGTAAATGTGGTGGTGGATTAAATATAGAAATTTTAAGTAGCTAGATGGGTGAACTTATTTCATCTATGCTTTGAAAAAATAGAAGAAAACCAACCCCAAATAAGTGTGAATGGTTCTCATTTAATAAATCAATTATTGTTCATCTAATACAATAAAAATATTTGAATGGAAAATTGCTATTCATAGAGTGCACCATGTGAAATGTGATGCAAGAAATACTCAACAAGTGTGGACAGAGGTTGTTTCCTTGGCATGAAATAGTCATTACTAGAACAAAACAATAACAAGATATAGAAAATTTTCCTAGGATTAGATAAACCTCTTGGATTGACTACTCTTATTACCTTCCACAAGTTGCAAAGGTTTGATCCTTGAAGTGCTTGATCTATGCGGATAACCTACAAGAGGCACAACTAAACAAAAACCAAGATAAGAGTAATAAGATAGATTAAAATACTAGGTAAAATTCCAAGGAATCAAACAAAAAACGCAACAGGATAATCAAACATACACGTGCATGTTGTTAGCTGGAATATTTCACCTCCTGCGGACAATAAGGTGTTCCACTGGTATGAATGGTTCATATCCTAAAAAAACAGAGAATAGAGGTTGAAGACTCTCCATAGACGCCGTAGATACCTGGAATGTAATGCTTTGATAGTCACCCTGTGCACCTATAATCAACTCAACATGAAATAGATCAAAGCAGCTAGAATATAATATACTAATCTATGTTAGTGACTAAGGAATCTAACAACATACATGTGAAATGAGACAACAACAATATATGTGCGACAGAAATCAACTTGAATTAATATAGAAATATGAATAAGTTTACAACCAAACCTTAGTGTTGACATGCATCTCCATGAAAGCAAACATTCTCATCCCCGTAAGCTCCCACTCTAGCTCTCTCTATGATCTCCAATGGTATGGACCAAGTGATCAATCCAACATCATAACAATACCTTAATATTTCTCCCTCTCAACCATGGCCATAAGCTTGTATTTTAAAGGCTAAATGGATAGGGATGGTTGAGATATTTGTGGGTGAGGTGGCCTCCAAGATCCTAGGATGGGGGATCTTGAGCTTAACTGGCCCACAATGGTAGCGATAAGGGAGACCATGAGGCTTAGCATCTAGAAGCCTCAAGAAACTTCTCTTTTTCCCTTTTTACCTAGGTTACCATGTTTCTCCTTCAATGACAAAGTGGTTCTGGTAAGAAATACTTATGGACTAAGGGCCATAAGCAGTGGCATCGCTTGTGGATAACAAGGGATAGGTGGTGCAAACAAGGGTACTACTCCTGGACAACAAGGTAAGCACGATGCTGGGAATTTTCATGAAAGATTGAAATTTAGTATGGGTTTCCACTCCAGGATCTGGGATTTAGAGAAAGTAGGTATGTCAAATGTTTTATCACATGATGGTGAGAGGATTTTGTTATAACATGATGCCCCCCAAAGCATGAGTATTAGAGGGATACGATAAACAAGAGCTTTGAGAGAACAATTCGTTGCCACGAGGTGAAAATGTTGGCTCGATCAGAGTATGTTGTCAAGTAGGCATCTGTAGTACATCAGTATGTTGACTCATAGACACAAGTAACCAAAATCATGGCTGCAGACAAATGCAAGGCAGATCCATGAGAGGAATAAACAAGCATTGGTACTAGAATAAAGCGTAGATCCGTGTGATAGAGGACTCAAACTTCGACATAGCTACCAGACATACAGTGTAAATCTATGTCATATAGACTCAAATTTGAGCATATCCATGACCATACAAATGTGGATCCATGATAGACATACAAAACTCCATCGCAACCTAGGAAAAAGCAATGAGCACTTTAAACAAATACCCAGGGTCTTCATCTCATCTTCCACAAAGTGTGATTGTATCCATGTGATTACAATGATCTGAAGTCGAACATGGTAGAAACCACTTGATTATTGGCCAGTGATGTGAACCGTTAACAAGTGTGAGGGAGATCACCATTAATGTCAATGATTCCCAAGGTACCCTAGTACAATCTACTAAGTGTGAATAGATGCCCTGATGTTGAACACACAGTCGATTCTATAAATCAAAGGTCAATGATGTGAACCTATGTCGAGAGTGAGAGAATATATCATTAATGAATATAGATCTCAAGGTACTAAACATTGTTTCTAAGACCATTTCCTGGATGATGAGATGATGTTAATGGGAACAGTCTCGTCGAAGGAGGGCCATGATGAGTCCCACATCGACGACATGAAACTAGGAACATAGTTCTGGAATTATGTGAATGTAGTACCCATAAGACTAACTCAAATATACTGACACAAAGATTGTGTAGACTACAGAGGTAAAAATTCTTCAAATCCCCTTTGAACATTGGGTGGCACGACAAAAGACTTGGCACCATGACTAGATGGGACAGACACAAAATGCGACAGTGGACAATGCATTCTTTTGAAAGACTCAAAGGAGTGACATGACTCATGAAAGTGGATCGTCACAAAGATCAGTTGAATACCCAATTGACTAACATGATGTGCAGACAAGTGCCATGTTCAAAGGTAACAACAAATAACTGCCATTATTTGCAAAATGTTTCCCTTCCCATTCCCCCCATCATGATCGATGAGTGCCTCTTTCCGGTTTTACGAGTTCAAAGAGGGTAACAAACACTCGATATAGCTTGTCACAAGACAAGTCCAAAATCATATGTTTTTCAAACCTAAGAGAGGAGGGGTTCGTTCCCAAAACGGGTCTCTCAATGTTTAATTTAACGAGTCCACTGAAAGAAAACTCAGTATCATTCATATTTAGAGAGTCTGAATGAATACGAAAGAAGACTCCAAAGGGTCCTTTTTCATATGATTTAGTCTCTAAGGACTGAAAAATTTTAAAATAATACCTTAGAGAACTCTTCCAGTCATGATTGGCTAGAGTGTTCCTTTTTCGTAAATAGTCCTATCTGAATCGAAAAAGAGATAAACTACCATCGGAAGAATGAATCTTCAATTACTTTTATGAGTATGAAGAAGGCAAGTACTCAACAATATTTTCATATTTAGGGATTCTAAAAAGAGTTTAAAGAGGACTCCATGAGGTTTCTTTATACAATGTCACTTTTTACGAGCCTGGAAAGATTCGAAAACGGACTCGATGATCTTTTCATGTTTAAGGAGTCTGAAAAAAGATGTGAAAAGAAGACTCCATGACATTTATTTACACAATGTCAATTTTTACGAGCCTGAAAACATTCGGAAATGGACTCGAACCTTTGATACTAGGTTTTAAAGAGTTTGATCAAAGTGTCGTAATAAACACTCATCGACCTTTTCCATTTTATGAAAGTACAAAAAATCCATAAACAAACTTTCAAAGCTTTTTTGCTAGAGTTCCCTATCCTGTAATAGCCTCAGAAACAAGTGTTAAATGCATTTGAAACTAGCATTAAGGGATTACGACAGATAAATTTTTCCTAAAACATGATTTTATATCAAAACTATAGTAAGTCAGAACCAAAAATGCCTATATAAGTCAAGTAAATAGTAAAAAGTCAAATCATTTCACTATTTACCTGTAGCAGAGAGCACTTGTAGAATTTTCTTAGTCAGATATTTCACCGCTGATACTGGGATTTTCCACCATCCGTTTTCAGCGTCGTCAGTCACAGGTAATAGTTAAGGCCCTTCTCTTTCATTTAATAGCATTTATTTTGAGATTTGGTGGGGTTTTGGGCTCATATGGCAATCCCTAAAACCAAAAATGTGGCCACCACAGCTACCCCTTGTGGGATACACAGTACCACCCAAGAACCGCGCCAATAACACAGTGGACATGCAGTGCCACCACCTATCTCTAACGGTGCACATGCGGTGCCAACTATGGATAATTTAAACTAATAGCAGCGGTAATATAAATTCATTCCTTTGATTTTTAATGATTAGGGAAGACTCTAGTGCATGCCATTATTGTTTTTGGCAGGTCTAGGTTGCTCAAAACATCTTGATATGGAAAGAAAGAATGCATGAAAATGAGGATGTTGCTGCTGAGAGAAATGCGGGTTGTATTGCCGCATTACGGGACTGTGGGCTCCTGAATTTCTTCCAGACCCCAAGCATGGTGTCACATGAGTGGTTACTGGAACATATATTGCGGACGTGGAATCCAGAGCAGTAGTATTTCGAGGTGGGGGCCCATATACTTATAGTAGAGGTAGAGGATATCTAATTCCTGACTGGTCTCTTGAGATAGGGTGCCCCCATCTCACTGACAGGTTCCCATGGTGGGGAAATTACTACCAGAGATCTTATAGTTCGTCACTGTGCATCAAGGATGGGTACATCAGGGAATAAAATCCCCATCAAATCAGTGACGAATAGGGCCCTACGGACTATTCTGTTTACCATGTAGAGGGTGGATGGGATTCAGGGTGTGCACCAGGATTCTAGGGCACACATGATGTACACCATAGAGGCCATGGCACCCAGGGTGTTCAACTGGGTGGAATGAATGCTTCCAATCTTCAAGCATCAGTTGATTAAGTGTTGGTAGGGAGAGCTCAAGTAGTTTGGCTTTGGTTCCATTTTATTCTGCTTCTTCTTTGAGTGGGTTCCATAGATGAGACCTCACGTGGTCTTCTAAAGTCTGAGAGCACAGGACCCCCATATGCTGAGGTGGGTTCAGGTCATGGCTTGTAGAGGAGCAGGTAGGGGAAGAGTGAAGTTCGGCGGTCCGTTCTTTAGATGTCTCCGAGATCAGATCCTCATGGTTGAGGATTACGCTTACGTAGGCACATACTTCACCGTAGATACTAACCTACCACTCCCACCTGGAGGCCAGTGGAGCGATATCGGTAAGAAGCAAGAAACCCTAAAATGGATGAAATATTTTTATGTTTTATATTTTTTATGTTAAGTGACGAGACCTGTAAATTCTCATGCAGATGTTGGAGCAACGCGACTTGGAGGAGTATCTCTGTTGGATAGGCGAGCTGGAGCTCGCTTTGTACCACAGGGTGATGATATTACTGGGGAGATAGAAGAGAACATAGAGAGGTTGACCTTAGATATCCCACATGCTGACATAGATGACCTATTGATGAGATATTATAGATCCACAGCGGGAGTACCAAGCCAATTCAGTAGGGTTCTACGTAGGGTATCTCGAGTAGTGATGTGTTATCACAAGCACCACTAGTGTATGAGATATGTACTAAAAGCTGATAGCTTCAGGATTTTGTATGATGATTTTTCCTGAAAGCCTAGGTGCTTCAAAGGAGGTCTCGGGACCTATTTTTTGTAAACTTTTTCGTATATATATATAGACTTTTACACGGTGTTTATATGTTTCAAATGGAAAATTCATTTTCTATGATTTTTATGTGTCTATAAATGTTTATTTACAATGTACCATGTTTGATTTTAATGTCATGAATGGGAAATATGCCAATCTAGGATGTAGTTAGCCAATGAGTCAGCAACTACATTATGATCCCTAGGGATATGCCTATAAGTAATAGTTTCAAATGATCTTTCTAGTAAACACACTCTCTAGAATAGGTGGAGGAGTACCGGGTTCCTAATGGTGTACACATGGTTCAAATGGCGAACCATGAGCTATGAGTCCATCAAGACTACTAGATCGCAAACATCCTAGGAGGTAGCTTCAGTTAGAATACCGATGACTGCTTCGTACTTGATGATGTTATTAGTAGTGGGACCTATACAAACTGCTCCTGAACTGACCAAATATTCAGCTGGGGAATAGAGAACCCAAGCAGCTAAGGTGAGATTCAAGGTGTGGCGAAAAACACCATCAGCGAAGCCGTAGAAAGCCATCTGCATGACCAAAACATGGTATAAATAGATGTGGACACTAAACTCAAAACCATCTTGAAAATACTAAAAGAACACTGAAATCCAATCAATATACATATATACTAGATACTATCCAAGAAAGACCTAGGCATAGTACCTTTTCAGGTACAACCCATTGTGAGGTTTCCCGAAAGGGATTCCATCATTATCAATGAGCTTGTAAGCTCCTTTCTCTAATACCTTAGAAATAACGAAAGGTCTATACCACATGGACTGGAAATTACCCTTCCCTAGTTTGTTATATCTCTGATCATAAGTCAAGACTAGGTCACCCTCATTAAAGACATGAGGTTGGACAGATTTATCATACTGTGCCTTGACGTGTTTCTTATGTGCCTCATTAGACAAGGTAGTATCTCTGCGAGTCTCATCAAGGTTAATCAAGTACAAAAATATTTCTTTCTCTGTGGAAGTCTCTGGGAGAAGTTCGACGGCAAGTTTTAAATATAGAATCTGACATTGGCTCAGTAAGACAGCTTCAAGTCCATAGACAAGATGAAATGGCATGAAACCAGTGGTTGTTTTCACTGAAGTCTGATAAGCCCAAAGAGCAGAGAAAAGAACGTGGTGCCAATTGGATTTATGATCTCGAACCATCCGATGAAGCATAGTTTTCAAAACTTTGTTAATGGCCTCTACCTGACCATTAGCTTGTGGATAATACAATGTATATTTTTCATGGCGAAAACCTAGCTTGGCACTCATTTCCTCCATCATCTGATTACGGAAATGGGATCCATGATCAGTAATGATGGACTGTGGAACTCCAAATCTAGCTATAATATGATTGGACAAGAAGAGAGTGGCAGTATTACCATCTTCTGGATATGTAGGCATGGCCTCAACCCATTTTGTGAAATAATAAATGGCTACAATGATGTAACCATGCCCCTCGGCTGCGGTAGGCTTACAATGCATGAAGTCAATTCCCCATTTGGTGAATGGTCCAATGGTAATGACAAGGTGTAGCGGAGCAGGATGGGTGCACTTTTTCAGATAAAAGTGTTGACAAGGTGGGCATTTCTTAATAGCCTCATGAAAATCTTTGAAGATAAAAGGAAAGAATAGCCAGCGTGAAGGATTTTCTAGGCTGTAGCCATCCCAGATAAATGACCACCACATGCTCCAGAATGGCAATCATTCAACACCTGTTCAGCCTCCTCATGAGTGAGGAATCGTCGGAGAATAGAGTCAATCCCACGTCTATACAAAGTATCATTCAGGATGAGATAGTATTTTGCATGGTGATGGATATAGAAGCAATCATCGTGAGATAAATGCAGCTGAAAATGTTGTCTCTGGAGATATATAAGAAAATGTCCATACCAATGATCAGTAGTGCTTATCAGGAATAGGAATTCATCCAGAAATGAATCACTAGGCTTAGATTCCATCGAAGCACAGGGAAGATCACACATAAGCTCAGCAAATACCAAGTATTTCTTTGATGTAGCCTTGGCAAATTGCAGATCGAACTCCTGAAGTATGAAAATCCAACATAAGTACTTTCCCTTGAGAACCTGGCAAGTCAGGATATAGTACATCGGGTTCTGGTTTGCCAATATGGTGGTAGTGCAGAGTAGAATGTAATAATGAAACTTTTGTACAACAATGACCGTGGCCAATGCTAACTTTTCCACACATGAATAACAAGTTTCATAATCTAGGAGATTCTTACTGGCGTAGTAAATCACGAGCTCATGACCGTGGAGATTGTCCTGTGCTAAAACCATGGCGATGGTAGTAGCGGAGGCAGCAATATACAAGAGAAAGTCCTTTGAATAATCAAGGGGGTGTATCACAAGTGAATGAGTCAGAGCATGCTTAAGATTATCAAAGGCATGTTCTGTCTGGTCATCCCAGAAGAATGGGGTGTTCTTCTTAAGGAGACTCATATAACCATGCCTTTTCTCTGTGAAATTGCACATGAAATGGCGGAGAAAGTTTTCCTTCCCCTGCAAAATTTGGAGTTCAAGGAGATTAGTTGGGGTTGGTAGATCAAGAATGGTGGCAATTTTTAAAGCATCTATCCAAATGCCATCTTTGGATACCACAAAATCTAGTAGACATCCCGTCTCAATGTAAAAAACACATTTATGTGGATTGAGCCATATATTATAATGACAACATCTCAGAAATATCTCTCTAATATGACCAGGGTGGTCCTCCCATAATTGTGAATGAGCAGGGAGGTCATCAAGGTACGGTTCAACAATATGTTTAACATCATGAAACTCATACGACATCGCATGCTGGAACGTGGCTCCAACATTTTTCAAGACAAATGGTAACTTCTTATATGCAAAGGTTCCCCATGGGAAAATGAATTCCATCTTATGCTGACCGAAGGGTAATATCTCAATCTGATTATAGTTGAAGAAGCCATCCATGAATGAAAATATGACATTTCCAACATAGTTGTCGATAATCTGATCGATGTACGAGGTAGGAAAGTTGTCCTTAGGACAATCTTTATTCAGATCCCTAAAATTGATACAGACTCTAATGGTGCCCTGCTTTTTTTTTACAGGGACATCGTTCGATACCCATTCCATCAAGGGTACAGGATAAATAAACCCAGCTTTCAGAAGTTTCTCAATTTCAGCTTTTATAGCTGTGGCCTTCCAAGGATGGACTTGCCTTAGTTTTTGCCTGATAGGCTTGGCTAAGGGATAGGTTTTAATCTCATGGACCACAATGGATGGGTCAATCCCCAGCATATATTCATAAGACCAGGAAAAAATATCACGAAATTATTTAAAAAGTGCCTTATAGGATTTAGATTCATGTATGGAGCAGTTCTTCCCAACGTGAACATGCTCTATAGACTTATCAGGCTTGGTTGATATGTAAATTGGGTTCGTATGTGTAATGTTGCAAAGGTTTCCTTCAGAATCTGTATCTTGAAACAATATAGGACTTTGGGGCATGTTGACAATATCAGTAGGAAACAAGGATGCAAAATCATGGCTAACCAAACTGGTATTGGGGAGGAACATAGATCTACGATGGTGATCCTCCCAAATTGGCTCATCAATATTCATGATCTCTATAATGGACTTGTTGGAAGGAAAAGTCTTAGAAATATAATATAGAGTAGGGAGAGAAGGTTCTAACTAGTATAGTAAATGTTAAGGATCTGAAGCCGCTAGATGAAGGTCATCAGTGTGATTATCAAAAAAGGTTTGAATGGTGTCATACATAGCTTCGTGTGGACTCAACGAAGTGGATTCAACAACATGTTTACACTTAGGATCACAATCAAATGAGATGATCATATGGACTGACATGGAATCCATGCTAGGAGGAGTGGATGGAAAAAGTCTCATGAGGTATGAATCCTTCAACACGCCTACCCCAATCGACTGGTAAGGAGGAGGGAACTGGCCTAACATGGGGATTTTATTAGCTGTGGAGGTAGTAACATCCAACATACAGAAATCAAGCTAGTCAATAGCAACGATTCCACCTAGATGTGGAAATTGGATGGTTCGGAATACTGTTGAAGCAACAGTAGTCATACCATAGAACCAATTTCATCCTAGAAGGAGATTGTAATCTAAAGGGGCATCTACCACTTCTACTTGAATGGAAATGGTTTTGCCCCCCAGCTCAACCACTAGGGCTGATATGAGACCATGGGGTTGGAAACCCCGTTTGTCAAAGGCCTTGAGGGTTGTAGGTGATGTGACAATCTCGGGAGAGCTAAGGGCTTTCCAACAAGACATAGACAAAATAGAGGTCAAAGCTCCTTCATATAGTATCGTTCGAAAAGCTTTCTTTCCAACTACTTTTGTAATGACTTAAAAATCAAGTTTATTCAGTAACCTAGAATTATAGTTTTCAACATTGAAATTAATCAAGTTGGTGTTATTCAGGTCTAAATCTCCTAATGCTGTCAATAGGTTTTTGCACTGTGTAGGGCAACTTTGGAGCACTTCCAGGGTAGACATTGCACAAGGTTCCTAAGCGAGATATTCAACCACATTATAAAATTGAGAAGCTCAGGCATTAGGGTTAAATACTGCCTTCCAAAGAGTACTCTTAGGTGGGTGCAAAATCATGTCGAGAGTGGGATTCTTGATAGATAAGGGGACAATAGATAAGGACTCAAGAGAACTAGTAGAAGGAATTTTCCCCGAAGATGGATGATCATTGTTTTTATCTGTGGGTTTGTCATAATTCTAACTTCAAGTTTGTAGATGGATGGTATCTGAGGACATCATACGAATTTCCTCTAACGAACTAAAGTTAGCTTGATTTGACATGTGGTCTATCAATTATTGTTGAGAGGGAAAAGGATCTGTAAGTACTGCAGGTGTGGGATTAGACTTCAAAAACTGGGAGATTTCATCCTGACAAGGACACTCCTTTGAAAAATGGTCACCACCGCAGAGCCGACAAGGATATTTTTCTTAACTTTTCCCCTTGTCGGTATCACCGTTGGTTGGTCTTGGAGTCTCCAGTTGGTTTCCAGGTTTTTTATTTCAATTTTTACCTTTATTTTTATTATTACTCAAGGTTTGACTACTTTGAATGGAATTGACCTTGGTGGAAACCTTGGGATTCGAAGGAGTAGGGGTTTCAGGTTGGGTTTGCTTGGTAGGTTTCGCTGCTAATGGGGACTGGATTGAACCAACAATCCCATCAACAGGTACTTCTGCTATTGGATTGATAGGATTAGTGCTGGGGCAAGGAGATTGAGGAATTAGGGCATAAAGAGTGCCAGACTAGGAATAAACCAGGTCTAGGTACTGAGCCCGACTAATAGCCTGCTCTTCGGTAACAGCACCTCCCATGGCCACATCTCAAGAAATAGGAGGTGTTAGGGCTCCGATCCAAAGGGTCCTTAGTTTTGGTAACTCCGCGGTTTTAGTGGAAGTGTAAGCGGAGTTACAACCTAAAATAGTCTTAGGGGTGTCGCGGGTGGGTCAAAACCCCTGTTTTGTAATCAACCCTTGGGTTAAATCCAGGGTTAGGGTTTTGGGCGCCCATGGCTTAAGTCCATGGTTTTGTAATAGTGCGCTATATAAATAGGCACTCATGTAAAGAAGTAGGGTTAGGTTTTTAATTATTATCTTACGAAGCTAATGTAATGCGAAGATAAGAGATTGTATAAGAGTTTTTGTAAGAAGGTTAAGTCCCAGCTGTGTGCGTGGATGACCTTTACAGCTGTGTACGCAGAGGGGTTTTGGTGAAAGGGAAGATCTGTAGCTGTGTGTGCAGAGGCCTGCTACTATGTGCACGGCTTTGAGGACTGAAAGGATCTGCAGCTGAGTGCGCAGGTCAGAACTGTCGTTTTAGTTGTAAAGAGTTGAATAAAACATAGTTCTGTGGATGTAACCCCTACACCGGGGGTGAACCACATTACATTTGGTGTTGTGGTTCATTTGTGTTGATTTGTTATTATATTTTATGCACTGTTAAGTAAATAACTGATAAAGTAAGATTGCTGTTAATAACTAGCTTCGCTGTGAATTCCTAGATAAGGGTTGTGCAAGTAACTATTTGTTTATCTAATCGTGAAGCTACATATTTGATAATACATGCATTGTGTTAAGTGATTATTAATAGTTAAAGACTAAATGTATAGTAAGATTCTCTCTTTTGCTTGCAGAAACCTGATTCTGCGGCACCCCATAGCTGTTTTGAGTGAGACTGTAGCCTGTTCACAGGCTGCTGCCGAAAGGGCCAACACTGTGGGTCTTTTGTTGGTACGAAGTTAAAGGTAAAACCCGGGTCTGCCCAGTTTAGCCCAACAAATTGGTTTCGTTTCCGGTTGAACTCAGTATCTGTTGAAGAGGGATCTACGTCATACCTCGAGGGCTATGTTTTGGTGACCCTTTGTAAAAGAAATTAGTGATTGGATCGAAGAGACCTATTTGAAGTTTGCAGAATAGGAAAATAAAGATCCCCGTTGTAGCGCGGAACAATTTTTGCAAAGGTTAACAGAAAGGAGGACGAACTTCCAAGAAAACCAGTTTCCTCCCTGGACCCCCGCAAGAATCTCTATCTTGAAAAGAGTGAACAACATGATCTCACGAACCGTGGATTTCTGGACTGCGCGAACTCTCGAAGCATTTGTGGCGGAGTTCGCCATCGACACAAGTACCTCCTTTAGCGAAGCTGAGCGACAATTTTTCAAAGGACCAAGGGGTAAGTACTTGAACCTATTTAGTTTGAATATTAAAATACTATTGGCTGAAAAAGGAATTTTTCTTATAGAATCAGATTGTTAGATCTAGTATTGCTAACCTATGATTGGAAGTGACTGCGAATTCGATGAGCAAAGTGGTTTGCTGCGAAGCGGAAAAAGATATAAGAGAGATCTCGGCCCCTCTATTGAGTATACCCCTGTAAGCTCTGAAGCCTCTGAATCCGCTGAGCCCCCCTCTATTAGAAACCCTCCGATAACCCCATAGCAGAGACCTATTATTCCCAAGAACTTATCGCAGTATGAAAGTAACCCTAGCTCGAGTATCCCTGTCGCAGGTCAGTCTTCCCCAGCTAGTTCAAACCCTTCCTCCCCCCCTATATCCCAGATGGCCCATTTTCATGATGACATCAAACTACCAGTTTTTAACGAAACTGGGTCAGAAGATCCAGAACAGTTCTGGTTTCTGCGCGAAGCTGTGTAGACCACGAAGAACATTACGGACATAGATGTTCGACGAGTGCAGCTGATGACTTCTTTTAGAGACCGAGCCCTAACTTGGTTTATGAAGTTTTATAGCACGTAGAATCCTGTCTTGGATAACATCAAAGAAGAACTGATCTGAGAATTTAAGAAACCTAAATCAGAGTCGCAGTGCATCACTGAGTTAAAAGAGATTCAGCAGCGGCGAGGTGAATCTGTGTGGGACTTTCATCAGAGATTCAAAGTTCTGCTTGACCAAGTTAGCTTCATGATTGGACCAGCACAACATAAGGAGTGGTTTATTGTAGCATTATTACCTCACATCAGAGCTCCACTCATGCAACAGAAGGTTGCTGATCAGCAAGATGCCTTAGAGATTGCCATAAAGCTTGAAACTACACCTGTCGAAGATAATTCTGGCATAGCTCAAATTCAAGCACAGCTTGCGGAGATGGCTTTAGAGCTTCGTGACATGAAAAAAGGGAAATCCACCCACGAAGAGGTATGAAGTATACGTTGTCAAACAGACGGCCACGACAAGGACCAGTGTCCGGTGCTGAGAAACTATCTGAATACTGGCGCACCAAACCCACTGAATCCTAGTGTTCTGTACTGTGAGATCTGTCGAACTACTGGCCAGCACTGACCAGAAGACTGCTATCTATTACAGAGGTATGTTCAAGTCCCGAAGAACCCTTACTATAAATTCTGTAAGTCAGTAGGCCACAATGAAGATGAATGTCGCAGCTTCGACCTCATGAGGGAGCGGACCTATGACACTTATAGGATCTACCCAGATGCACAAGGAAATGATGTGTATGGTTACCAAGGTGGTCGAGGTAGTTTTAGAGGCCGTGGTCGTGGTATTCCTGGAGGAGGTCGAGGTCAAGTTATCTGCTATAACTGCAATCAGGAAGGACATCTAGCTCGAGACTGTCAAAACCCAACCACGACATGCCGATACTGCAGAGCAGTCGATCATGTCATGGAGCAGTGCCCACAGTTTCTAGCTAAGATTCAAGAAAGGAATAGAAAACCTAGTCCGAGTGTCCAGTTGATTGCTGTCGAGCCACGACCAATCCCAGCTGTTAATGTTGTTATAAGAAGTGGAGCTACGACAGATGCGCAGTGCCAGGCGAAGCAGCCTGCCGAAGCTTGGGTTCACAAGGCCGTAGAGAAAACTCCAGCATTTGATGTTCGAAGAGAAAAAGAAACTTTTTTGGAAGCTAGACAAGACTTTGCTAATCCAGATTTTCCTACAGCAAACAAGCAGCATCAGCAGTTGCAATCCCAGGAAGACTCACAAGGCCAAGTAACTACTCTGTCATCATTTTTACAGAGTTGCATCAAATTGTTAAGAAATCAGAATGCCTTAAATGAATTACAAAAATTTATTCAGTCTTGCGAACCTCAGCAAAGCCTTGGTAAGGAAAAGGCTGTCAGTAGAATTAGAAGGACTGGAAGAGATGAGACTACATGCTCAAATAGGAGAATATGACATGAAGGATATTATTTTAGATCTGGGTTAAGAAGTCAATATCTTAACTAAACAGACATGGGAACAAATGGGCAAGCCCACCCTTGACTGGTCCCCTATCCAATTGAGATTAGCCAATCAGCAGAGGATTCTACCTTTAGGAATATTCCCTAGAGTGCCAGTGGATATAGATGGAGTCAGCACTGTAGTAGATTTTTAAGTTATTGAGATCATTGATGACAGTAACCCCTATCCAGCTTTGCTAGGAATTGAGTCGGCAATAGATAGTGATGCGGTTATCAATCTTAAAAAGAGACAAATGAATTTTGAAGGGAAGGGATTGAGAGCTATACTACCATTGGATCCTTCTCAAGGAGAAAGATATATGGAACCAGTCAGAGAGGAAGATCAGGATATTCTAGACCACATCTATAATATCACAGCGAAAGAAGAAGATTATGTCGAGCCTAATGTCGAAGGTGTAATGGATTGGCCATGTGATAGCTCCTGCATGTCTGACTCAGATGATGGCCTAGAGAATTAGCAGAATCGACTATACGAGCTACATGGACATCGGTGTGCACGAATTACCAAATCTCTTAGATGCCTTAGTGCACAGGCCAGAGATTTTCCTATATATGATGGGTTGACAGACCCAGGAAAATTTATTGTGTAGTTCTCAGAACAAGTGCCAGAATCATAGAGAATGCAGACTCTGGAAGCAGCATTAAGAGCTACAGCAGCGAGATGGTGGAATGGCCACAGGAAGTATATTCACAGTTGGGAATCTTGCCAGAAATTTCTACGCCTCAGATTCATAGACCAATCTCAAGAGGTGCGAAGCAAGTTCAATGGGCAGAATAGTCCTGAGGAACACTTGAATCAATGTTATGCAGCATGGGAACATGTACCTCACGAGGAATGGGTGCATAAGTTTGTGCACACTTTGGAACCTATAGCAAAAAACTGGTATACGGAGGTCGAGCTTCGACACAGTACTGTAAGTTGGGATGATCTTATTGATAGTTTTATGCTTACATTTTCTATTAATGAAGTTTTCCCTACTCTAGATGCAGATGTCAGACTGATCCATGACAAGGCAGTTGATGATCAAGAAAGAACTGAGTACCAAACTAAGGAGCAGAACCAAGAAGTTAGTGCACCAAACCTAACAGCCCTGTCACAGATCTTACCAGGACAGACTGTGGAGCAATGTTGTGCCAAGACTTCCCGTTGTGACGAAGCTAAGACAGTGACTTTTTCGGAGCACATAAACACGGCAAAGCTTAAAATCTGGCCATTGGAAAACAGCCGAATTGGCGGCATGGGCACTTTAATTACCTTAATTATCTGTACTAATGAGATCATGGAAAATATAGTACCGGTCAGACAAGATTTTTATCGGATTTGGTGCCTTAAATGCATCGTACTAACAGATTTGATTGATAAAGTGTATAAGAAGATCCCTAAGTTGGCAAAAATCGAATTCTCCATTTCCTTGACACTTACGAGTGAACCCATGACATACGAGCAAGAGCTTCAGGATCTAGTAAGAGAGTTCGAACAGATGGGTCTCCAGAGTCGTTCTGACCCCCCACATACCTCTGTGCCCCGTGAAGAAGCTCACCCAGCCCCGCCGTGGCTGATGCAGACATGGTCAGCCAGAAAAAATTTTAAACCTGAAGTTCGTTCTAAGAGGAACGAAGACCGACACAGGAAATCAGGGAAAACATCAAGGACTCACCAGATGGACCCGCCTAGTTTAGCACAGGTCCTGACTGAAGGAGATGAGCACATTGAACCACTGCGGCCACCGTATCTCCAGCCCGTTCGGCCAGGAATCCAACCACCCCGGCGGACAAAGCAATTTACATTAAGCACACCCTCGCTACCACTAGGTGTACAGCTGGTTGAAACCATGACAGGAAAGATAGATCAGCTTAAGTATGCTAACCATGACACAAATGATCATAGCAAGTTTCCACAATTCACACCTGCTCAATACTTGCATCACGTCAAATACCCAGATAATGGCATGACACTATTGGAAGTGCAACAGTGGGCTGCCGGCTTGCACACAGCTGGCCTGCTAAAAATGCTTGATGTTCCTCATTTTGGGCGCAGCACACAGGTGACCGTCATGGTTAAGCAGCTGTTAGCATTAGTACATGATGACCACTTGTGGATAGGATACAAGAAAATTCCTATCAATTCTGAGCTTATTCATAAGATCACAGGATTACCGATAGTAGGGCCTGATCCGAGCACTGAATTTCCATCAAAACACGAGGATACGAAGCTTGCGCAGAGCATGAAGGACCGTTTCAGCCTGAACAAGGGGAAACGAGGGTATCACACTTCCATGATTGAGGACAAGAACATTCGCTTCGCAACTGAACTCTTAGCGTGCAAACTCCTGCGAAAGTGCAGGCCCAGTGAAGTGCCTGCCCCTGTTATCAGAATCGCTATAAACTGCGCTAAGGGTTACGCTTACAACTGGGCCGCATATCTTGCGAGGTAATTCCTAGAATATGCCCTTGATGCGTAGGAAAAAGGTAGACCTTTTCATTATTCCTGGCTATTAATACTTATTGCACTAATTGGGTGGAAAGAACCCACTGAGGCTCAGTTCGTGGAGGCACCCCCAGGCATGTCGGGTGCAGTAAGATGCGCATCCCTCTGGATGTTGCTAGACAAAAAATCTTAACAGATGATGAAAACTGTGTTCACCTTTTATGGCATGAGTATACACTACGAGATATTGCGAATACCATGACTTACCAATGAGCTGTTCTCTCAATATGAAGGTGTCGCGAACTTCAATGCCGACATGCATCATGTTTTTATTCAAGCCCGTGCAGATCCAACACATCAGTGGTTTAAGTTACCATATGTAGTAACCAAAGAAGACATCCTGGGCATAGTTCAATAGTGGCCGGCTGACTGGTTGAAAGATGCAGGAAAAAAACCCACCATTCCAGTTCTCCCTGTTACCCATACAGGCGCAGGTACCAGTCAGACGCAGTAGCAAAACCCACTAGAAGACAGCCAAGACCTAAGTGACTCACAGCAAGATGGAAACGACCAAGGTGGAGATGGTGACCATGAAGAAGAGGATGAGGAGTCGGTCAAAACTCTATCAGATCTTAATCGATTAGCTAAGCGGAAATCGCTATAGGTAGAGGAGGTAACCAAGCCTCAGTCCCGCAAGAAGACAAAAGCGTCGAAGGACAAAAATCTAGACGAAGGAGTCACTGTGATGCTGGAAGAGCTTGAGCAAGCTCTCGACAAATCTACTGAAACACTAACTCAAAAGTGGTCACAGTTCGCGGATGTGCATCTTGCTGCGCTCACAGGCGTAGCAAATAGGGTGTCAGAGCTGAAAGAGTTAGCAACAAAATCAGTGACTAATACAGCGACAAGTAGTACCCCAGCATCCGCGCAGCAGGATATGAGGCAATGGCTAACCAGAGATAACAGGGGCCAAGTGTCAAGCACAGCTCTAATACTGACTGATGCAGATTCCCGGCCGTAGATGAGTATGACAGTTGGGATAGATTACACCAAGCTATTTGTGATAGAATTGTACCTCTGCCAATTAGCCATCACGAAGGAAATCCATGCACGAGATCACTATTCTCAAATATAGTTGGAAGAAACCATGAAGCAAAGCCAGAATCTCACAGCAAGGCTGGAAGAAGTTGCACAAAAGAAGACAGAGGCTGAACATAAAAGAGCTACACTGGCACGAGCACTGGATGAGGCACGTTGGAGTCTTTCTGACTTTGACATCCAAGATGAAGAAGAACCAGAGAAAATAATTTCCAAGTTGAGAGACTACGCCCAACAGTCTCACAGTGAAATTGAAAAGTTAAAAACAGAACACCAGAATCAGATCGCGGAGCTTCAACTTCGCATCCCTCCAGAAACTCTACCTGAGGTCCAAGAACAGCGCCACAGGGACATCCAGGCCTCAGCAGCAAAAATATCAGATATTGTGGGCAGCGCAGCAAAGCTGCTGGAAGACAGTATCGAAGCATGGAAAAACCTACAGGACCATCCAGATATAGGTAAGGTACAAGAAACCATCAATCTACGACAGGAAGAATTAGATGCAGTCAGAGCATAAATTAAGACGCTGCCTCCTATGTAGAAAATGACTAAGGTGAAGCAGATCAAGGAGCTCCAGCAGGAAATCGACTCCTGCAGGACAAAGGTAACACTACTGGAATATTTTCTGCAGCCACTTGTCGATGAAGCATTGGAATTGAGCAATGTTGCGGAAAGTCAGCTCAAAGTTTTGAAGGCCTATGATACTTTTGCACAAGAAAAGGTTAATGAAGTATCATCCTCAGCGTTACAAGAATTGGTGGAAAAAGAGAAAGTAGCTGACGACATTATACACAACCTCAACAGTCCTTTCCATATCCTTACAAAGAATATTCTCCCACCAGAAGATTCGGAGAGTGCCCCGGGACGGGCCACAAGTGAGTCTTAGGGGCCTGTTGGGGCTCCAACCCTAAGGGTCCTTAGTTTTGGTAACTCTGTGGTTTTTGTGGAAGTGTAAGCGGAGTTACAACCTAAAATAGTCTTAGGGGTGTCGTGGGTGGGTTGAAACCCCTGTTTTGTAATCAACCCTTGGGTTAAATCCAAGGTTAGGGTTTTGGGCGCCCATGGCTTAAGTTCATGGTTTTGTAACAGTGCGCTATATAAATAGGCACTTATGTAAAGAAGTAGGGTTAGGTTTTTAATGATTATCTTACGAATCTAATGTAATGCGAAGATAAGAGATTGTATAAGGGTTTTTTTAAGAAGGTTAAGTCCCAGCTGTGTGCGTGGACGACCTCTGCACCTGTGTGCGCAGAGGGGTTTTGGTGAAAGGGAATATCTGCAGCTGTGTGCACAAAGGTCTGCTACTGTGTGCGTGACTTTGAGGAATGAAAGGATCTGCAGCTGAGTGCGTAGATTAAAACTGTCATTTTAGTTGTAAAGAGTTGAATAAAACGCAGTTCTGTGGACGTAACCCCTACACTGGGGGTGAACCACGTTACATTTGGTGTTGTGGTTCATTTGTGTTGATTTGTTATTATATTTTATGCACTGTTAAGTAAAAAACTAACAAAGTAAGATTGTTGTTAATAACTAGCTTCGCTGTGAATTCCCAGATAAGGGTTGTGCAAGTAACTGTTTTTTTATCTAATCACGAAGCTACATATTTGATAATACATGCATTGTTTTAAGTGATTATTAATAGTTAAAGACTAAAGGTACAGTAAGATTCTCTCTTCTGCTTGCAGAAACCTGATTCTGTAGCACCCCATAGCTGTTTCGGGTGAGACTGTAGCCTGTTCGCAGGCTGCTACTGAAAGGGCCAACACTGTGGGTATTTTTTTGGTGCGAAGTTAAAGGTAAAACCTGGGTCTGCCCAACAGGAGGCAAAAAGAATTTGGTAAACTAATTAGCTAGTAACTGATCTGGAATAGGGGCCTCAATAGGCCTTCTTCACCTTCTCCACTCATGAATATGATCGGATATGTGGGTGGAGGTCTTCTGTCACAAAGAGGTTAAAATATCAGTACCCATTTCATAATGAATAGGGAGCTGAAAGTGTGTGATAAACACGGTTTCCAATGAGCCAAAATCCACAAACGAATGCTGTGGGAGTTCAATGTACCACTTCGTGGCCGTACCGATCAAAGTTCGCTAAAAGAGGTGTAACAAAATGGAATCATGCATGAGGGAGTTTGAAGAACACCATAACATGGTTGTTTGGATCGTCTCCCTGCTTCCCATTGAATTTTGGGATATCCGATGGTAACTTTACCGAAATGGGTGGCCACGAGGGATTGTGTTGAGTGAGGTCATTAATCAACTTGGACAAATCGGGTAAGTCCAAAGTTTCTAGGAAAGGTAACTGTCAGTTGGGATGCATATATTGGTAATATTGATATGGCATATAATTATCAGTAGGACGATAAGTGGATAGATAAATAGGTTGCTGTGACGAAGAACTACCAGAAGATCTGCCCGCAGGGGGTTGATTTCTGGGATCAGGATCTCTAGGACCGTCAGGGCTTCTAGGAGGAGGACCACCAGGGCCACCAAGACCACCAGGACCACTAGGAGGCAGACCACCAGACCCTCCAGGTCCACTAAGAGGAGGTAAACCTCCAGAGCCGTCAAAACCACTAGGAGGAGGGCCAGAAGGAGGAAAGCCACCAGGTCCCACAGGACCACTGGGGCCACCAGGACCATAAGGAGGAAATTTTCTAGATCCCTTGGGACCATTAGGCCCCCCAGGGGGAGGACCTCCATAAGGAGGTCATCTGCCACCTCCTGTAGTATGTATAGGTATCCCCCCCCATAGTTGGCATGTAAGACTAGTTGGGTTGCCCCCATGGCGTAAAAGAATTACTAGGGTATGGAATTCCTGTATGATTAGGTGGATGACTAATATTACCTATAGGTATTTTTTAAACATAACCTCTATAAGATTGAATGGTTACAGGTTGTGCCCTGGAGGGCATACCTGAACTGGATGGGGGATTAACCACAGTAGTATGGTTGGGAGGGACATAAACTGTAGATGGTTGTATGTTAGAGGTCTGTCCTTGACTAGGAACAATTCTGGCGTCAGATAACATAGGTCGTGTCGGGGGTTACCCCCCGGCACTAGAAGGTATAGATGAAACAAAAATTGAATATTGAATCTCAGGTGCATAAGACCTGGGAAGAGTAGGAACATGCATAACATGAGAGGTGGTAGGGGTGGTATCTTGACCTGGGTTGTGGGGTGTGAATGGATGATCTATAATCGGTTCAATGGGTCTCATAGAATCAAGAAGTGAACGATATCCCCTAGGAACATATGTGGACCGTAATACTATTGGGCCTAATAGGTCATCTATCTTCCTATCAATCTCTTTTGCATGGAGAATGGAAGCACGGTATTGCCTACGTTCTTCTTCGTCTTCAGGAGAGTTTACACGGGTGCTAAATGAGGCAATGGCTTGACCTACAGGGGTGTCCCAAAATGGAGCATTGGGACTGAAATCCGGATGGGCAGTATCATCAACACATCCTTCCATGGGAGAATGGAACAAGGAATCTCCCCGAGAAGGATGTTGGACCAAGGGAGGCGAGTGTGAAGAATATGGTACTCCACTTTCTGCAACCATATTATCTCCCACTTGGGAGGTGGTAGCATCTCCTTGGTCGATAGATTCCATAGGATTTTCTCCTAAACCAGGAATAAAATCAGGTGGCAAGCCCCGTACTTTTCTGGACTGTCTTAACTCAGCCATTTTGTACAGTTCCTAACTATCCTAGGGTCTGAAAATCTAGAAAACACACCAAAACAATTTCCCTACACAAGCTATAGGTCAAAACAAGCAGACTTAAAATGATAGGAGGAGTTCAAAAAGTCAGGTCTCTCACTAGGATTGTCAAGAAGGAGCCACTCACGATTTATCTCGAAAGTACGTGCATAGTAATCTCCCCGAATGTTGTTTTCAGCGTATGGCTCTAAACAAGACAACCAAAGGGATTTTCTCAGATGTATAAGGTACCCTATTGGGGTCTCTTGATATAATCATGGTACATGGGAGATCGAATAGGTAGTAGTGCTATCTAATGCATAACCGTGCACAAGAGGCCTTTTGATAAACAATCGAGTACATGAAGTACCTTTCTATATATCTCAAGGGTACGTGAAAGGTTGTTCGATATACCGATGGTATGTGGAAGAACCGCGCGAGTCCCGGGATGTAATGCTAACAAATAATGATAGCTCCTACGCTTAACGACACCTGAACACGTCTCTAACCTATCACTCAAGTTGCTACGTAAATTTTAGCCTATAACTACTGTTAATTTTAACTTCTACGGTTAGGTGAATGCATGATGTTTTGACAGAAAAGTAAAACCATGCAGTATGCTAGTGCAAAATATTTTCACTTTACCATTTAGTATTCCTACTTATGGGAGGGAAAGAGAGTATTTTACTTTTGTTTCAAGACCAAAAATACTTCCAAACAATATTCATGAACATCAAATCAAAGACAAGCAATATTTTACCAAACTGATTTCTCTTTTCCGAAAGCAAAAAGAAGGGGAAGAATCTCTTTTCCTAAAAGAAAAACCAAAAAGCACACTATATGCAAATGCACTCTATTTTTTTTATTTTCTCAAAAGATAAGCAAATCTAACTTAAAACTACCATATTTTTTATTTTGATTGAGATAGTTCTAAATGCATGAGAGACAATAGAACATAAAGAGCCTGAAAGCTTGAAAAGCCAATCAGAGAACCAATGTCTAATGCTCAATGAGGATAACCTAAGCTCAGTCAAAAAATTTCTTTTTTAAAGGAAGGAAAAAGAAGTTTACTATCCAAATAAGAAATGAAATCTAGAAGCTAATCTAGTGTTCTTATTTTAGTCTATGTAGCAGAAACAAAAAGAGATTTTAATAACACCCTAAGCTTTTCAGAAAACAAGAAATCTCTTCATAAACACAACCAACAAGCATAGAAGCGGATGAATAATCAAAAGACCTAATCAAACTTTTTAATTTCCACTCAAATCAATCTTAAACCATAAAATCTCAAACCACAAGCATCGGATTCTGTAACACAAGTCTAATAAGCAGAACTGAAAGCAATAGAACTCAATTTTTTACAAAAAAAATGAGGAAAAAGGGTCTTGGAATGATGCCTACCTGGCACCGCGCTTCTTTGGTGTTGACAAGGTGGTTCTATCCCAGCACCACTTCTCACCAACAGGATACAGGTGGTGGCACCACGTACTTCTCACTCTGTTCAGGCAGTGGTACGTCTCCTTGTACACGGCATAGGCGCGGTTCCCTGTAGATGACCAAAACACGAAGAGAATGAAGGATCCAGTTAGAAAAAGACTAGGTCAAGGTAAACACTACTAAATTAAGTATGGAAACATAGAATAAAAGATCAAAATGACTCAGATCTAAATAGATCTGGAAGTTTCAAAACCAAATGGACTAAGTCAGAAAGTAGATCTAACTGAAGAGATTTGAAGAAGGACCTGGATTCGGACAAGAGTTACAGATTGAGGAAGATCAGAACAACTGATACACAATTCTATTCCCCATCAGAGTTTCTAGATTTGTTAGCTGGAATATTTCACCTCTTGTGGATAGTAAGGCGTTCCACTAGTCTAAATGGTTCAGATCCAAAACAAATAGAGAACATAGGTTGAAGACTCTCCCTAGACATCGTAGATACCTAGAATGTAATGCTTTGATAGTCACCCTATGCACCTGTAATCAACTCAACACAAAACAAATCAAAGCAGCCATAATATAATCTACTAATCTATGTTAGTGACTAAGGACTCTAACAACATACATGTGAAATCAGACAACAACAATATACATGGGACAGAAATCAACTTGCATTAATATAGAAATATGAAGAAGTTTACAACCAAGCCTTAGTGTTTACATGCATCTCCATGAAACCAAGCATTCTCATCCCCGTAAGCTCCCACTCTAGCTCTCTCTATGCTCTCCAATGGTATGGACCAAGTGATCAATCCAATAGCATAACAATACCTCAAGAGTTCTCCCTCTCAACCATGGCCATAAGCTTGTATTTGTAAGGCTAAATGGATAGGGATGGTTGAGATATTTGTGGGTGAGGTGGCCTCCAAGATCCTAGGATGGGGGATTTGAAGCTCAACTAACCCACAATGGTAGGGATAAGGGATAACACAAGGCTGATCATATAGAAGCCTTGAGAAACTTCTCTTTTTCCCTTTTTACCCAAGGTACCATGTTTCTCCTTCAATGACAGAGCGGTTCTAGTAAGAAATGCTTATGGACTAAGGGCCATAAGTGGTGGCACCTCTTGTGGATAACAAGGGATAGGTGATGCAAACAAGGGTACCACTCCTGGGTAACAAGGTAAGCGCGGTGCTGGGAATTTTCATGAAAGATTGACATTTAGTATGGGTTTCCACTCTAGGAGCTGGGATTCAAGTCAAGTAGGTATGTCAAATGTCTTATCACATGATGTTGATAGAATTTTGGTATAACACATGTGGAAAAGAAACTACATTTGTATTAGAAGTACAAAGAGGGAGAGTTTACAACCGATGCCTTGGTGTTGAGAGCTCCTCTCAAGGAAACCTTGCCTCAAATCCTTAAGATTTCCTACTAATTACCTAAGAGTATGACTAAATTTGGAGAGAATTTGGGTGTACCTAATTATCATCAACATCTTATTGTGGGACAAAAATATCATTATTTTCCTTGAAATCCTCAAAGGTTGAAGTTGGAAATGAGCAAGGATGAAGAATTTCATAGTTTTGTCTACCACCGCACTTTACCCATGGACAAACTGCGGTACCCATATTGGTAATGCTTATTTTTCATCTGCAGAAAGAGGTTACAATTCCTATGTCCCATGCACAAGGTGTGGTTCCCACTTGGTAATGCCTTTTCCCCTTGAACAAGGAGTGGTGCTCGAGTTATGAAGACAAAAAACGAAATTTTCAGAGACTTCTCAAAGATTTCCTTCGTGGATGCCTCATCCTTATCGTTGAGGACACCTAGAGCTCAAGATCCATAATTCTAGGATCATCCCTCCACCTCTCCCATGGAATCCTCCACCTATCCTATCCTCTCATGCCTTTATATACTAGCTTACCCCTCATGGGTAAGAGGAGGAGGAATGTGTTATTGCACCCAAATTTTGTCCAAATTCAGTTAGATTGTTAGGTAATTAGTAGGCATGCTTAAGGATTTTAGGAAAGGTTTATTTGAGAGGAGTTCTCAACACTAGGGAATATGTTGTAAACTCTCCCTCTTTGTACTTTTAATACAAATGTAGTTTATTTTCCACATGCACTTCTATGTCTGGTTATCATGTTGTGCTTGTTGTTTAATTCCTTGGTCGTTTACATAGGAATTTAAGCTATCTTGTTACTCTTATCTTTGTTTTCTCTTTGTTGTGTCCCTTGTAGGTTATCCACATAGATCAAGAACTTCAAGGATCAAACTGTTGCAGCCTATGGAAGGTAAGAAGAGCAGTCAATTCAAGAGGTTTATCTAATCCTAGGGAAAGTTTCTATATATTGTTGTTGTTTTGGTCTAGTATTAAGTGTTTCATGCTAGGGAAATAGCCTATGTCTACACTGGCTGATTATTTCCTGTAACAAAAATGGAGACCATACTGAGGATCAAACCCATAATATCTGGTTTCGATGTTTCCCTAGCATGAAACACTCAGTACTAGAACAAACAAAAACAAGATATATAAACTTTCCCTAGGATTAGATAAACCTATTGAATTGGTTGCTCTTCTTACCTTCCACAGGATGCAAAGGTTTTATCCTTGAAGTCCTTGATCTATGCGGATAACCTGCAAGAGACGCAACAAAACAAAAACCAAGATAAGAGTAACAAGATAACTTTAAATCCTATGTAAAATACCAAGGAATTAAACAACACAACATGATAATCAGACATACAAGTGCATGTGGAAAATAAACTATATTTGTATTAAAAGTAAAAAGAGGGAGAGTTTATAACTGATGCATTGGTATTGAGAACTCTTCTCAAAGAAACCTTTCCTCAAAGCCTTAATCATTCCTACTAATTACCTGAGAGTCTAAGTGAATTTGGCCAGAATTTGGGTGCAATAACACATTCTTCCTCCTCTTACTCATGAGGGGTAAGCTAGTATATAAAGGAATGATAGAATAGTATAGGTTGAGTATTCCATGGGAGAGGTGGAAATATGATCCTAGAATGATAGATCTCGAGCTCCAAGTTTCCCAAACCACAGGGATGAGGCTTCCATGAAGGAAAGCTTCGAGAAGTCTCTTGAACTTTCCTTTTTTCCCTGCATAACTCGAGCACCATGCCTTGATCAAGAGGAAATGGTGTTACCAAGTGGGAACCGAACCTTGTGCATGGGTAACTGATGGTGGCACCACTTATTGCAGATAGAAAATAAGAGTTACTAATATGGGTACCACAGTTTGTCCATAGGTAAAGTGTGGTGGTGGATAAAACTATGAAATTGTTCATCCTTGTGCATTTGCAACTTCAACCTTTGAGGATCTCAAGAAAAATAATGATATTTTTGTCCCACAACATGATGTTGATGAGAATTAGGTATAATAGAATTCCCCCCAAAGCATGAGACTAGAGGGAAAGGATAGGAAAAGGATTTATAGGAACAAGTTATCACTTCGAGGAAATAGTCCAAAGATCAGAAATATTCAATAACCAAGGTCATCCTAGAGTAAATTTACACATTTATACCAATCCATATGACTCACAACATGGATGCTGACAAATACAACATAGATCCATGTGAGATGTAAAAAATAATGGCGTGATTAGAATACAACATAGATCCATGTGAGGGAGACTCAAATTTAGACATAGCTACCAGATAATGCAATGTAGATCTATGTCATATGGGTGAAAATATGAGACAACCATGACCATGCAAATTTGGATCCATTCTATGACTCATACAAATACTCGATCACAACCTAGGAAAAGAAATTAGTGCTTCACTAGATACCTAGGGAAAGAAATTAGTGCTTCAACAAAGTACGATTCTATCCATGTAAATACATGTCTTGAATTCGAACATGGTAGAAACCACTTAATTACCAGTCAATGATGAAAATCGTTAACAAGTGTGAGGGAGATTACCATTAATGTCGATGATTCCCAAGGTACCCCAGTAAAATCCTTTGAATGTGAATATATGTCGAACATTCGACTGAATCTTTCGATCAAAGGTCAATGATGTAAACATGTTGTCGAAAGAGAGAATATATTTCATTAATGTATACATATCTCAATTACTATCTTGTTTCTAATACTAATTCCTGGAACATGTGTTGAAGTCAACAGGATCAGTCTCGTCAAAGGAGGGCAATGATGAATCCCACATCAATGACATGAAACTCGGAACAAAGTTCTGGAATTTGAGTATGAAGTAACAATAAGACTCACTCAAATGTAACTGACATGAAAGTAGTTTTGACTACATAATTTGACTCTCAACATAAATTTCTTTTTAACATTGGGTGGCACAAACGAATACTTGGAAGAATTGACTTGCTGAGGCAGATACTAGGACATAATGCGGCACTGAACAATGCATTCTTTGAGAGACTCAAAGGAGTGACATGACTCATGAAATTGGATCAAATCAGAGACAAAATGAATACCCAGTTGTTTGAATGAAATGAAGACATATGCCATGTTCAAAGGTGACTAAGCTTCCATTATTACAAACGAAATATAGTTCCCTTCCCTTAATTTCCCCATCATGATTAATCAGAGCCTATTTTTTATTTTAATGATTTCAAAGAGGGTAACAAACACTCATTGCAACTTATAGTAAGATAAGTCCATCCTCATATATTTTTTGAACCTGATAAAGGAGGGGTTCGTTCCAAAAAAGGGTTTCTCAGTGTTTACTTTAATGTGTCCATTGAAAGTGAACTCGATGTCATTCACATTTAGAGAGTCTGAATGAAATTGAAAAAGACTCCAAAATGTCCTTTTTCTTAAAATTTAGTCTCTGATGCCCGAAAAAATATAAAATAATACCTTGGAGAACTCTTCTAGTCAATGACTAGAGTATACCTTTTTTCGTAACTAGTCAATCCGAACCAAAAAAGGGGTAAACTATCGTCGAAAATATGACTCTTCGGGTACTTTTACAAGCATGAATATGACAAGTTCACTCGGCAATATTTCACATTTTAAGAGACAGAAAAGAGCTTAAATATGAATCTATTAGGGTTCCTTTTTGGTAAAAATTTTGATGAGTCCTAAAAAGTAATAAAAATTGACTGAAAAACTTAGTTCTAGGGTTTAACGAGTAGGACTAAAGTTTCAAAAATGCACTTAAAACCTTTTTCATGTTTGAAATCGAGAGCACGAAAAAGCGACAAAGTAAGCTCAAACCATTTTTCATGTTTTAACGAGAGAAAAAAAATAAAAAGTAAGCTAGACACCATCTTAATGTTTTTAACGATCTCGAAGATGAATTGGAAGAATGCTCAGGGTATTTTCTTCATTTTTTAATGATCTTGCAACAAAGAATGAACTGTGCTCAAGATTTTGGTTCATGGTGTAGCGGGCTCGAAAACAAGGATAAAACATGCTCATCACGACCTTTTTTGGCGGTATTTTCCCAACATGATTTCAATAGGTTGGTACTTTCCTTGAATAAAACTATCCAGTGGCTCAACTTCAACATAAAGAGGTTGAATACATGCCCCCTAAGATTAATTTCATATTCCTATTATTTTTTCTTCACCAAAATAAAAACTATGACCTAATACTAATAAAAGGTTCATCAGAGATGAAGGAAGAAAGAGCATCTAAAGGTAGATGAAATGAAGGTTCTAGTCCTAAAAGGGATGGAAGACTCACTTCAAAGGGATAACTATTTCATTTTTTACACAAGATTGAAACTGAAAAAAAACTATGCTTGAAGGATGGTTTCATATTTATGCAAGCTTGAGACCAAAAGGTAAATTATGCTTGGGTTTGGTTTCATTTTTACACGAACTTGAAACCAAATGGTAAACTATGCTTGAGAAAACCCATTTCATTTTTTTAATGATCTTGATAAATAAACTAAATTATGCTCAGGAATGGTTTCATTTTTACACAAGCTTGAAACCAAAAGGTAAACTATACTTGGGATTGGTTTCATTTTTACAGATTGGTTTCATTTTTACACAAGCTTGAAACAAAAAGGTAAACTATGCTCAAGGCCAATTTTATTTTTTAATGAGATCAAAACTAGAAATAAACTATGCTCAGAGACTCATGTTTCATTTTGAATGATCTTGACACAAAATGGGAACTCTGGATGTGAACCATTTTCATTTTTTAATGATCTTGACACAGGATCAAAACTATGCTCTCTACAGTTCTTAGCCAACACGATACCCAAAGGTTGGTAGGTCTCCCCCATAATGAAAATTTAGCGACTTAACTCCAATACGATTTCCAAATACTGGAGACATGCCCCCCAAGCTTCCCCATGATGGGAAGAAGCTATCGTTTAACAAATGACTAAACTCCAACATGATGTGCAAAGTCGAGATACATGTTCGATGAAGGGGAGGGAACCACAAGAACACGTGGGACATTTAGGGAAGTCTGATGAGTAGGATTCATACGATGATCGGGTTTAACAAAATAAAGTTGGTCAATGGTCACAATCTTCCCATCGTGGGTAAAATGCATCACTTGAAAGAGTGACACTACACCTTTCATAACGTAAACATAATCTCATCCAAGGAGCAAATTAAAATCTAAAGTACCTTGAACTACCATAACGTCAATACAGACTATTTTCTCTCATAAGGTAATAGGAAAATGAGTAAGGATCCCTAAAGGTGTAGTAGGTTTTCTATTAAAAGTCAGTATTTGGTCGAAAGTTGGCACAAGCTGAGGAGAACCCATAGATTGACAAGTAGTTGAGGATAAAATACTAACACAAGCCCCTTCATCTACAATAGTTTGAAGCATGCTCCTAGTAGTAACTTGAAAAAATATCTGGAAAGGAACACTAGAAGGGATATGAGATTCTATTAGATTACTCCAGTAAAAGGAAATAACATTATTACTTTAATATGGTTTTGTTGAAATAGATAGGAGTCCCCTTCTGTAGAACAATTCGAACTAACTATGAAAGCTTCATATGTTTTTTATTTCACTCTCAACTGAAAGAGAAGGAAAATATGAGGACTATGTGAAAGTGACTACTTTAGTCTTAACACTATTATATGGAGAAGTGGGATCGGGTGGAGAATACATCAACTCTACCACTTTAACTTCACTCTTTAAAGGAAGAGTAAGATCGACTACGGATGAAACCGAATTGACCACTTGGTCAACCAGGGAGGGGTAAAGAGACAACTTACGATAACCTATTGGAATTCATTGTTGATAAACATTAATATATTCCAACAAATTTGAAGCTTCATCCATGTAATTAAGGTGCATATTCTTACACAACAAGCAAGGATTTCTATCTATTCATTTTTAACTCTTAACCACAAGGTCAGTGGTTGATGGGGTACCATCAGTATGGTGACCATAGGCTGATGAAACAAGGTGTCGGGAGCAACTAGAACACACTTCAAAAACTTGGTAAAGACCAAGACAATCCTTTAGAATGTGATAATCCTTACAAATCCTCTAAGGGAATTTTAGCTTATGAGTAGTTTTTGTAGGTATTCCAACACTCTCACTAGAAAGAGTAGTTGGTTGAGACTTGGTTATTAGTTTTCCTTTATTCTTATTAATATTCCTTTTATTCTTCTTCTTATTCACTTGATTACTATTACTACAACTTTCAATGAGAAAAGAGGGAGAAAGGGGAGAAGACACATCTAGCGAAGAAGATGGAAGATTCATGGGAGGTTGGTGTTCTTATGAAGGAGAATTACCATCTGAGACACAAGGTGGGATTGGAATCATTGGGATAGAGAATAACCATATAGGTAATACTATAATCAATCCAGGAAGACTCAATGCGGCTATGAGAGGAGTACCAACATTTCCAAATGAAGGAAAAACAAAAGGTTCCCCTTGAGAAGGGATCTCTTGGTTGCTAATACCAGAAGGCATATCCATAGCTATATAAAAAACCTATATCTCTTTCTAATAATTTTTTACTATAAAGGAAACAAGTGCTAATCAATATAAAGAAACAAGAAAACATGTGAAAGGAGTGGATAAAAATTTAGGATCCTCACAAGATTGTCAAACCATCACAACTCGTTATATACCACATGGTCCAATAGTAGAGGGTGACAAGGAGGATTGAGACTGTACCCTTTCCTGAATACTCAACTACCTATATGGTATGTGCATAGTAATATCCCTGAGTTTTATTATCAGTGTATTGCGATGATAGGACGGTAAAATGGTTTTTCTCAGTTGGTCTGAGGATCCCTACAAGTGTCTCTCGATATACATAAGGTACGTGGGAGCTCCACTCCGTAGTAGTGTTGTATAATGCACAACCGTTCGAAAGGGGAATTCCTATATACTACTGAGTACATGAAGTACCTTTCGATATACCTCAAGGATACATGAAAGGTCGTTCGATATACCAAAAATATGTGGAAGAACCACATGATCCCTCAGATTTAGTGCAGGAAATAACAACACCTCCTACTTTTAAAGACGTTAGAACATGTCTCTAACATAACATAAGTTGTTAAATATTTTAACCTTAAACTAGTGCTTATTTTTATCTTGTATGGTTAAGTGAATGCATGGAAAGTTGGACCTAACTCAAAACCATGCAAGTATGAATATGCAAGTCTTTTTAATTCAATTAAAACTATCTATGGAAAGGAGAGAGGTATTTTGTTTTCCTAAAAAAAGGACCAAAATATAAACACAATCTTTCAATCACCCACACAATTCAATGCCCAAATTACAAAGAAATCAAACCAAAACTAAAACATGCACACAAAAATGAAATGCAAATTTTCCAATTCCGATTAATACTATATACATAAAGGAGAAAGAGGTTCAAAGCAATGCAACAAATGTAAAATCCAATGCAAGAAACATAAACTCTTCTTTGAATGCAAAATATAATATAAATAAAAGAGACTGCAAAATATAAAAACACACTTCATTTTCCTCAAAACGTAAGCCAAAAACACTCCAAAAAGAGGAATAAATAGATCTAGAAATCAAAATTCACTCTGAGACATAGAATATACTTCCAAAAATGAAAAATGCATTCAAAACTCAAATTTCAAACTGGAATATAAAGTACTTACCTGGTACACATGCTTTGAAAACTCAATATAGAGCATTGTCAAGCTGAGCAGTGTGTTTTGCAAACAAGTACAGAGTGGTGGCACCGCTCCTTGTACACAGGAAAAATGTGGTGGCACCGTAGGTTGCCTCAATGAAAGGTGTTGTGGTCGCTCTTTTTACTCTACCCAGGTGAGGCGGCCCATTTTTAATTTTAAATCACAAGGAGGATAAACAAAAGTGTTAGAGATTATATACTGGATCCAAATAACACTGTAAAGGAAATAATCTAAAGCATTAGAGGAAAATGAAGGAAGATCTAACAATTTCAAATAAAATATAACTGATTGACAAACAGATCAGATCTATGAACTGAAATTGAAAATTGAGGACAAGTTTGAAACAAAACCAAGAATCTGATCTATCTCCCTAATGGAGTCACCACTTTTGTTAGAGAAAATACTTAGCCAGTGTGAAAAAAGGTTGTTTTCATAGCATAAAAAACTCATTACTAGAACAAAACAACAACAAGATATAAAAAAATTTCCTAGGATTAGATAAACCTCTTGAATTGACTGCTCTTCTTACCTTCTACAGGCTGCAAAATTTTGATCCTTGAAGCACTTGATCTATGTAGATAACATGCAAGAGATACAATAAAAGACAAAACAAGATAAGAGTAACAATATAGCTTAAAATACTATGTAAAAGACCAAGGAATTAAACAACAAACACATCATGATAATCAGACATACAAGTGCATGTGGAAAAGGAAATATATTTGTATTAAAAGTACAAAGAGGGAGATTTTACAACCGATGACTTGGTGTTGAGAACTCTTCTCAAAGAAACCTTTCCTCAAATCCTTAATATTTCCTACTAATTACCTAAGAGTCTCACTAAATTTGGCCATAATTTGGGTGCAATAACACATTTGTCCTCATCTTACCCATGAAGGGTAAGATATTATATAAAGGCATGAGAGGATAGGATAGGTTGAGGATTCCATGGAAGATGTGGAGGGATGATCCTAAAATGATGGATCTTGAGCTCTAGGTGTCCTGAACCATAGAGATGAGGCTTCTACGAAGGAAATCTACAAGAAGTATCTCGAACTTTCCTTTTTTGCCTTCATAACTCAAGCATCATCCCTTGTTTAAGGGAAAAAGGAATTACCAAGTGGGAAACACACCTTCTACATGGGAAACAGGAAGTGGCACCACTTTTTGTAGATATAAAATAAGCGTTACTGATATGGGTACCACAGTTTATCCATAGGTAAAGTGCAATGGTGTCCAAAACTATGAAATTGTTCATCTTTGCTCATTTCCAACTTCAACCTTTAAGGATTTCAAGGAAAATACTGATATTTTTGTCCCACAACATGATGTTGATGATAATTAGGTATAACTAATGAAGTATAAAGAAATAAAATAGATATGTATATATGCACTTCAAACAAATCCAAAGATAAACACACCATTTTTTGTAGGAATCCATCTAGATAAGGAATTTATATCTAGTTGTAGCAACAAAAGAACATTGGAATTACCAAGAGTCATAGGTATGGATACAAAAAAATGGTTATAAATCGTATACAAATACACTAACAAATTCAAAATACCAATATCTAATGGAATTTTGGAGGAAAATAAGGTTTCCTAACAAGTTCAAGTACTTCAATTGGAGGACTAAGGGATAGAGGGATTTGACCACTCAACATATTGTGCGATAGATCCAATTACTCTAGAAATTGGTATAGGTTTGGAGAACTAGCTTGAGGAATGATATCAGTAAGGATATTCCATGACAAATGTTCATTCTATAAACCCAACTCAAAAAAATCACCAAGAATTCTTCCAATGAATCCAATATTGTTGAATTCAAGTAAGTAAACCCTACTACAACCCATTAAATATTTTGGAATGTGTCCTAAGATATTGTTATATAATATATTGATGAGCCTAACATTCTATAAGGAGGACACAGAGGGAAGTTCTCTAGTGAATCTTTTTCCAAATAAATCTAGAGACTTGAGGTTTCTTAATCTTCCTATATAAGAATGAATAGTACCCACAAGTAAGTTAATGTTAAATATCATATATCAAGAAAAATCCAACCATTGCACAAAATTTGGTAGGATACCTAAAAGAACATTGTATCTAAAATCCAAATTTCTCAAAAGATAATGATCTCCTAAATCTATTGGTAAAGGGAAGATAAATTGTTATTTTTAAAATGGATCTCTGAAAGACTACTTAGAGCCCTAATACCCACATACACGGTTATTACAAAGGAATTATGTGACAAATACAATGATATTATATATTTCAAAACCAAATTGAGTTAGGAATATACTTGGATATATGGTTTGCAGATCTGTTCAATGCTAATAAACTAGAAAAGGAGCTCAAGTCAGAAGGAAGGGAACCTTGCAATGGATCGTCGGAAGGGGAAATGGCCCTAAGAGAATTACACTGTCTAAAGAGTTGGGAAGGAATTGTACTAGAGATTGCATTTTGTGATTCAAATTCATGGTACAAAGGCTAGGAATCTGCACAAAAAAATAAATTGATGTCGATAGAGAAATTGTTGTAATTGAGAGAAAGTATGTGAAGGGACTAGATCCTAGTGAGATCTCTACCAGTATTTCTAGATCAAAACAGATTTTCCATCAGCATTTTTTTTACTCTTCCTATGCTGGGGTTGCAAATCACACTTTCCCACAAACAGGGGTTGTCATCATATTCTTTCCAAGAAGGAAAGGATGATTTTCAGTCATGTAAATATTCCTTGAAAATTATCAACCACTTACCATTTGTGTGAAATAAAGATCATCTTAAACTTCATATCCATAGAATGGTGTTTTACATGATTTCCCTTCTTTCGGGATGAATGTATTGAGTCCCTTTCAAGATTTTGTGGGAACTTTTCCTAACTTATTTTTTTTTAATTGGTGTAATCTCACAAATGTGAAAGTTACAATGATGGAACACCTTTTTCGTAACAATTGTAACAATTGTGCCAATTTCTAGGAAAAAAAGAGAAAACGTGTAATTTGAATCATTTTTAAAATTTTCCAACGTTAAAATGTATTATGTAAAGAACATTAGAAAAAAATTTTGAAATTTTCCCATAACTGTAGTGGTGTAGGAAGGGATTTTCCTCTAAGTTAATATTTGTGTCAACTAAGAGTAATAGGAGGGGTTAGTAGACCATTCTTGTAACTTTATATTCTTATTTAGGTGGATCTTGAAAAAGGGTTGGATAAGCTTATCGATTAGTATTTATATTAAGGAAATGATGAGGGAATTAGACTCTTATCTAGCTATAAGGTTTTGAACCTAAGTCATATTTGCGACTTCCACTCCCTCTCATGATCTCTTCCATGAAAATAGAGGAGAGGTGATTGAAGTGACTTGTGCACAGTGTCAGATGTTTTGGATGTTTTATAATGATTTTCCTTGATTCCCCAACCGCAAGTACATGCATCCAATTGAATATTATGTTGTTTTATGACAAAAATATGTATATAATTTTACCTTTTTTGTAGCTAACCTAAGCTATGAAGAATAGGGGACTGGTGAAATAATCTATGGTTAGTTTATCGTTGCAGTTATTTTTTGTATAAGATGGTTTTCTTCACAAATATATCAATTACATAAATCGTGTTTGTTATTATTTCTATGCTATTGTGATTTGTTGCTAGGCGGCTTTTTCATCCTTATTTCAAGAATAAATTTGATTGCTGAAACTCTTATCTAATATTAGTTCACCAGCTTTATTAAATGTAACTAGTTGCGCTCCATTTCTTAAGATAACCAGGGAATATTTTATAAAGGAATTGGAGCATGCAATACATACTAGCACGGGTTCACAACCTGCAAACTAAAACCTAATCACCAAATGGTAAATTAATTAATACCACTAAATATGAATCAAACGAGATCACTTTGAAATGCTCAAAGATTAGTTCTTGTTTAGACTTATCAATTTCAGGCTAATGTTTTGAAATGATTTCATGGAATATTATGATGAGCTCAAATGGCTTGACCAAAATTCCTAGTTTCAGTGTCCATTAAACAAAAACAACTTTCGCTCAGAAAAGTTCTATTTTGTACGTTATGTTCCAGTTGTTACAGAATAATAGTGAAAATTCTTAACCCAAACCGAATTATCCATCCCTAAAATCCTATCAGAAACATAAAGAGAACAACCTATTTGAATCTACAACATAGATTTACCCCGATGTATGATGTAGGGGTTTGATCAACCAATTGAGGAAAATAGACAGCGTGAGAAAGGGAAAAGTTGTGAGGGGAGGGGATTCAATAGAAGTGCATGGTGAATACAATGTCTAGTCAAACAAATGAATAAGACAAGAAAATAAAGTTATCCACGAGGAAAAACAACTTCAAACAGAGATAAAGAGATTAAAAATAGAGATTTAGGGCTCAGGACTCAACGATTTTTGAGTCATTGGATCATTCCTTTTCTCTCCTATGCTCTATGTTTCTAGCTCAGACTAAGAACCATATGGATTTGTATAACCGGCCTTTATTTCCCCTACACAATTGTAATAACCCCAGTTTGAGATCGATTGGTTGGGTCTCTTTGCTCATGGGATGGGAGAGTTCATTAGCATTACAATGGTCACAATTAGGGAAAGGTGGGTTCGAAGTACAAAATTAATCTTAGAAAAAAATTATGAGGTTTATGAGGAAGAAACGAATGATGGAGATCCTTCCTTCATGAGATGTTGTAAAGGAAAACTTAGGCCAAGGAATAATCCTTGATCACATGAATTTGAATCTTTCGACTTTGATAAAGAACAATAATTTATTTTGAATATATATATTCATAAATACAATTTTCAAGTAGTCATTGTTGAACCTCCTCTTACACAGAGGATGGATAGAGGTAAAAGAAAATTGAAAAAGAGAAAGAGGGTTAGATTGAGGTCATTGTTGCTTGAGGTTTTGACCAAACTTAATGTAGTTGAATATTATGATTATATTCTCTCTAGTTTTAGAGGAAGTTTTCTTGATATGATACAAGGTTATTGATGGAGGAGTCAATATATTCTTCAAAACATGTGAGGAATGTAATTTTTTTTTCTACATAAACTTACATTTTTTTGCGAAGAGAAAAATTTAAAGATGAGGATATTATTTAAATTAAAATAGTATAAGTTATAGTCATCCTCAATTCACATGCACTTGCAACCAATATTTTGTCCTCTTGTGCTTAGAAGAAAAAAAAATGACTTTGGCCCAATAAAGCATGTATTAATCTGTCACAATAATCTAGGGACTAAAACAAGGTCTCATAAAATATTTAACACAATTAAGAATGAAAATGGAATCATGGTGCTGCAATACAATGTTGCAGCTTTTTATAAACAATAAAATAATGATAGTACAATAAAATGGTCATGCAGAGTGCATGAATTCCAAGACAATTCGAATTCCCAAGGAGGTCATTCAAATTGAATGAATGGGTGTATCTTAATTGAATGTCAGCCACAATCGACACACTTAGTTAACGACTCAACTAATCAATAACTAACTCTCATACTAAGTCCTAATAGAATCAGAGTGCAATAGATGTCTGAGTCTAACTGAAAGTGACTCATCACATGTAACTGCATGTCCAACTAAAGGAGGTAGCACATCCATAACTCCAAGTAGCTCCAATGGAGTTAACTGAAGTGACACATGTCATCAAAATTGGTTGTAGGAACCAGTGTTAGCTCCAGTTCATAAATAATGGTAAAAAAAAATCAAATAATGAATGGAGGTGCCTTCACAACTCAGCTTAATTGATTGTTAGGTGAAACAACAATCAGTTAGCAATTAGGTGCATTTATGACACTCAAATCACCCCATAATCGCTCCTTGTTTGAAGGAGGAAACCCAGTTAGCCTCCTCGAATGAAGGAGAAGGCTTAGTTGTCCTCCTTGACTAAAGGAGAGCATGTGTGTTCTCATGCTGATGTCATAGTGTGCTCATATGATTCGAAGTAATTCAATTAAACTTAGAATAGTGGGTAAATAAGACAAAATTGACCAAATAAGTGTGCATGTTGGGTAAATGACTCCAACACCCCCCCTTAAGCTATACTTAGGAGGAGTAAAAATAAAACACATGAAATGTTAGGGCCTCGAAAAAAAGGAGATAGGTCACCCTATACAATAATGTAACTCAAAAAATGCCCAAAAAAAATCTAAGTGAGGAAAGAGGGAAAACCCAGTGGGAAAAATGCCCCCTCAAGCTGAACACTGGAAAGTAATCCGATCACCCTGATGAAATCACCCCCAACATTGAACAGAGGTAAGTGAAATTATTCTATGAAAATCTCTTGTTGAATATGTCTACAATATACTCATCAGTAGGGCAGTATTTGCAGAATGATGGTCCTGTCATGCACCAACTCCCTAATATAGTGCATGTGTATCTCTACATGGTTGGTCCTCTTCCTGGTAACTGGATCTGTGGAGGTATTAATAGAAATTTTAATGTAAAAAAAAGGATAGTGTACAAATTACTACCAAAATCAAGCTATGAAATAATTCCTTGCAACCAAATAACTTGGATGCAAGCATTCACCGCTCCTCGGTACTCGACCTCTACTAAACACAATGAAATGGCGGCCTGCTTTTTGCTAGACCTGAAAATAGATCCACCACCAAACATGAATACATATCCGAAAGTAGAAATATGATCAATAGAATCTCCCACCCAATCTGAATCTATGTAACCAACCAACTCTAGCTCAGAGTCTGCATCATAGTGAATGCCGTAGGTCTTGGTGCCCTGAATATACTGGAGGATCCTCTTGGATTCCTTGCAATGAATATCATGAGGCTGATGAATGTATCTTGATACAAAATTCATGGCATAACAAATATCAGGCCTATAATTATTCAAGTAAATCAAGCTACTAATTGGCTGGCGGTAGACAGTGCAGTCCATGGGAGGTGTGCTTTTTCCTTCTTCAAGGTTGATCCCTGAAAGGAAAGGGAATGGATCAGCCTTATATTCAGACATGTTAACATTAAATAAAAGTTCTGATATGTATTTATACTTATTTAAAATTATCCCATTGTGGAAATTGAACCCAATATATACAACAATTACACTCACAAAATTGCTAATCAAACATGCAAAATTAACATCAAAGGAGACTCAAATTGGAGCATAACACTAATCTGTATTGATTAAGTGTACAATAGACAAACTTGTGAATTAATAGTCTGATTCAATATATAATTACATGATATATTCTAATGCATAAGGATTCCATTTGAAAAGGTCAAAAAGTAGGCTTACTAAATTTAGTCAAATCCCCCATAGGTGCATAAAGCAGTTTCCAAATACACCAAGATGCTCACGAATTGGCTAAGTCAAGTAGGAAAGATAATGAGGGATGGAAATAAAACTCATACATTCTTTTATTAGGATAAAAGGAGGGATGATGATGTGGGAAAAAAACTAGTCAACTACACCTAGTCTAGCTTTTCCTTTTGCCTTACTTCTCAATAAAAACATGCAACTTTTCAGAAAACACAAATATGCACTTTGGAGGATCTAGAATAAACAAGTAATGCTAAAATGGGTTTCCAAGAAGTTTCCCAAGCACTCCATGACTCAGTTTTATCATGTGTTGACTTCTAGGACATGTAGAAGGCAACTAGCGTAGAATGGAATCTAGGAGACTAGGTAATTTAATTAATGTCTAAGGTAGGTAACTATGGGTTGATTATTCTAAAAACCCCCCTTAAGACTGAATTTATGAGTAAATATCATAAAACTATAGGGCCTAGCAACAATGCTTAGTCACCCTTTACATACTGCTTGTCCATACAACCAAGGAAAGAGGCAAAAACCCAGTGGGAAAATCCTCCCTTAAACATGGACAAGAAAAACAAAATTTGGAAATCTTGTCATCAATCATACTTCATAGCATGATCAGAAATCCCCAGGAGTGATTTTAGATTGCTGAATGTCTTCTCACAAAAAACTTTGGTGAAGATGTCTGCTACTTGTTCTGAAGATGCACATAAGAAGAAGATCCCATGAGTTGTTGTTCCTTGAACAAGGTTTAGGATCCTTTTGGATACTCTCCAGTGGATCGCATGAGGCTGATCCATGTATCTTGAAGACACACTAATTGCATAAGATATATCAGGTCGAGTGTGTGTAATATAAAGCAAACACCCAATCAACTGCATATACAATGTATTATGTACCATAGGAGAAGAACCTGCTTCTTCAAGCTTAACTCCTGAAAGGAAGGGAGTATTGCTTGGCTTGAAATATTTCATGTTTAACTTGTTCAAAAAATCTAAGGCATACTTGTATATATGTACTTTGATTCCATGTTGGGATTGAGCAATTTAGAGACCCAAAAATTGTCTCAACAATCCCAAATCTGTCATAGAAAATGCATGGTTCATTGCATCCTTCAAGGAGGAAATCTCTTTCTTTGAACTTCTTGTAATCAGAAGGTCAACCATATACAAGAAAATAATTATCAAAAAACCATAAATCAGCTTCAAATATACATTAGTATTAGACTTGCATTGAACAAAACTCAATGACAGCAAAAAGCCATCAATCTTAGCATACCAAGCCCTGGGGCTTGCTTGAGCCCATACAATGATTTCTTTAACCTGCACATTAAATATGGATTAGAAACAAACCATTCAGTTTGCTACATGTAAATCACTTTAGTGAGATCTCCATTTAGGAAAGAACACTTCACATCCATGTGATGTACCTCCCACTACTTCAAAGCTGCAATGGCTAAAGATAGCCTTATGGAGTCCATCTTTGCCACTGGTTCAAAGGTTTCATTGTAGTAAATACCATGTACTTGTGATTAGCCCTTAGCTACCAATATTGCCTTATATTTCAAAGATGAACCATCAGCAAAAAACTTAGTCTTGAAAACCCACTTACATTGAACTAGCTTCCTGCTTGGGGGAAGATCAACCAGTTCCCAAGTGTTGTTCTTCTGGAGCGAGCTGAATTATTATTTCATGGATGTTTTCCATATTGTATCATGTTCTGAATCTTCATATGTCTATGGATATAATTCAACCATCATATAGTACTTCTTGGAAAATAAAGGATTTTTCATACAAAGGGCACTCTCAAACTAAGATCTAGTCCTCCTAGTGTCACTAGGATTTCCAGCTAGTTCCCTAGCTGCATGAATGGTATTTGCTGCCCATTTTGGTGGTGAAGAAGACTCTCCAACTTCAACTGCTACTAAAGGCTCTTCTTGAAACTGAACACTCTTTTCAATGAAATATTTGTTAGAAATCAATTTGATCAGCTTGTAACCTTTTGAATCTTCATAATACCCAACAAATAGGCACTCTTGGCTTTGGGGCTACAAAGCCTTTCTCTTTTCAGTTGGAATTCTAGCCCAAGCCTTTGAGCCAAAAATTCTGAAATGGGTCACTTCTGGCTTATGCCCACTCCAAGCTTCGATAGGAGTCATAAAATCAAGTTTCTTATGAGGCACCCTATTCTGTATGTAGGATGCACAGTTTATAGCCTCAGACCAAAAATTTGGTGGCAAATTCTTAGCCTCCAGCATGCAGGTTTCCATCTCCTTCAGTGACCTGTTCTTTCTCTGAGCAACACCATTTTGCTGTGGTGTGTAAGGGATCAAATGTTGCATCTAAATACCTGCATCTTTATAATACTAAATGAACTCAGACTTGACATCCTCATCACCATTGTTAGATCTGAGGATCTTGAGTTTCCTCCCAGACTGGTTTTCAACCAAGGCTTTAAAGACTTTGAAGAGGTGAAAAACTTCAGACTTATGCTTTAGGAAGTAAACCCAACAATACCTGGAAAAGTCATTTATGAAGGTCAGTGCATATTTGGATTGAATCATGGAAATATGAGGAAATGGACTAGAAATGTCATTGTGGATCAACTCAAGAGGGGCATAGGTTCTCTCATGACTAGCTCTCTCAAATTTGTGCTCTGCGTGTTTTCCTAGGATACAACCTTGACAGACTCCCTTGGAAAACTTGATCTTTGGTAACCCTATGACCATATATTTTTCACTCAAATCAGAAATATACTTGTAGTTAATATGGAAAAATATTTCATGCCAAAGATTGCTTGCCTCATTAGCATGAATCAGAAGAGCAGAGGGGTTTGAGTAGGGTAGAAAATGGGAAAACATGTATACCTTCGAAGTGTGATCAACAACACCTTTTGCTATGAATTTACCATTTGAAATATCAGTGATTTCAACATCATCAGGGGAGAAGACGACCTTGTTTGGAGACCCAGTGTGATTCATTTGATACACTTACAAGATATTAGAGGCAAGACCTAGAAAATACAACACATTATTGAACTTACCATGGTAAAGATCAATCCTTACCTTCCCCAAACTGTCAGTGAGAGAGTCATCTCCCAAAACTATTGGTGTACATTTTGACATGTCAAGAGAGGAGAATGCCTCTTTTGTCAAAACCATATGTCTAGAATCTCCAAAGTCTATGATGAAGCTAGGTGATCTTGATGTGCCAGCAACCAAGGCATGTACTCTCTTGTTGTCCTCTAAATTTGATCCTCCCTCCCTCTTCTTTGAGAAATCAGGAAGGGAGATGTTATTCTTCTGTAGGAGTTGGGTCAACAGGTCAATTTTATTCTTCATACAAGAGCTCTTAGGATGATAGCCCTTAATGCAGTATGCGCACTTGCTCATTTCTCCTTTGATCTTGTTCTTCTGGAAGTTCTTCTTGGAACCTTGGGGCTCCTCTTGAGACTTATTCTTGTCTCTCTTTTGCTCAAGTGGATTTTTATCTTTTTTCTTGATTTTTGAATCCACCCTTGAATCTCCAGCAACTAAAGCTTGGTCTTTGGAAGGTTTGATGGTGCCCATCATCACCAACTTATCTTGTTCCCGTGTGAGGGATTCCATGAAATATGCAAGCTTAGGCATCTTCCAAGCTCAAGCTGTCAACTTGGTGGCATGGAAGGTCGAAACAAACACTGAATAGTCAGGGCCAAGCTTCGAGAGTATGGCCAAAACTATTTTCTCTTCCTTATTTTCAATCCCACACTATTTTAGCTGCAAAACAAGGGCTTTAAACTTGGAAAAATAGAGTTGTAAGGATTCGAAGCTATTGGGACTCAAGGAGATCAACTCATTGTCGATTTGATGTCCTCTCATCTCATCTGTCTTACAAAAAATATGTACAATCTTCTTCAACACTTCATTAGGTGATGTCAATGCATCAAGATGGAAGAGGAGGTCTCTTGAAATGCTTAGACACAAAAGACCATAGGCCTCATCCCTCCTATTGTGCCATTTGATTTTCTATGCTGCTGCATTGGGCTCTGCCTCAGTTGCCATAGTAACCCTATAGAGACCTTTCACTCTCAACAATATATCCATCTCATCTTTCCACTTAAATAAATTGAATGGAGTCAAGATGATCTTCTGAGATTGGTCCAAAGCTCAGAAACTGTGCCCTTCAGACAGTAGAATATGCTCCCAGTCAAGATGTCGAACCTGCAATAGAAATATGGAAGGAGAGAAATCAATATACAAAGGCTTTGACACCATGTGGAAATTGAACCCAAGAGATAGAACAATCACACTCACAAAATTGCTAATCAAACATGCAAAATTAACATCAAAGGAGATTGAAATTGGAGCATAACACTAATCTGTATTGAATAAGTGTACAATAGACAACCTTGTGAAGTAATAGGCTGCTACAATATATAGTTACATGAGATATTCGAATGCATAAGGATGTCGTTCGAAAAGTTCAAATAGTAAGCTTACTAAATCTAGTCAAATCCCCCATAGGTGCATAAAGCAGTTTCCAAATCCACCAAGATGCTCATGAATTGGCTAAGTCAAGTAGGAAAGCTAATGAGGGATGGAAATAAAACTCATACATTATTTTATTAGGAGAAAAGGAGGGAGGCTGATGTGGGCAAAAAATAAGTCAACTACACCTAGTGTAGCTTTTCCTTTTTCCTTAATTCTCAATAAAAAGGCAGCTTTTTAGAAAAATCAAATATGCACTTTGAAGGATCTAGAATACAACAGACATGCTAAAATGGGTTTCCAGGAAGTTTCCCAAGCACTCCATGACTCAGTTTTGGCACGTGTTGACTTCTAGAACATGTAGAAGGCAACTAGCATAGAGTGGAATCTAGGATACTAGGTAATAAGACAAAAATGATTTAATTAATGTCTAAGGTAGGTAACTATGGGTTGATTATTCTAACACCCATCAAAATTTTGTGCAATTTCAAGCCCCATAAATTGCTTCAAGAGCCCCAAATCGTTCATCTCAAATGCATCATGGAGGGCAGTTTTTATGACTAAAATGGAAGCAACAGTGCTACCAGTAATCAAGAGATCATCAACATATAAAAAAATTATAAGAAAATCAGCATCATACTTCTGTATATACACATTTATATCTGATTTACATCTTTGTAATTTTTGCGAGAGAAGGAAGGCATCCATCTTGGAATACCACTCTCTTGGGGCCTTTATTAACCCGTATAATGACTTCTTTAGTTTGCAAACCAAATATGAATCTGAAATGTAGCTATTGGGATGATTCATGTATATCTCCTCATGAATATATAGATGTGTAAATTCATAATTAACATTCATATGATTCACTTCCTAGTGCTTGGATGCCGCAATTGCCAAAACTAGGTGGATGGAGTCCATTTTTGCAACCAGTGCAAAGGCCTCATGATAATCCACACCTTGGACCTAGGAGAACCCTTTTGCTACCAGAATTTCCTTATATTTGCAGGTTCTTCCATCAGAAGCAACCATTTTTCCAAAACACTCACTTTCATTGAACTAATTTCCTCCTCGGAGGAAGAGAAACTAGTTCCCAAGTAGCATTCTTTCGAAGAGAATTCATCTTTTCGTCCATGGCAGCTTGCCATCTCGGATATTTCTGAGCATGGTAGTAAGACTTAGGATATGAACTTATCATTAAATAACAAGTTTCAGAAAGCAAATATTCATGACAAGAGATCACAATACCTCATCTTTGGAAATCAGACTGGGTTCTTCTTGGATCATTAGGATTTCCAATGTTGTCACCGGCAGAAGAAAGTGTCTGTCTGGCCCAAGTTGGGAGATGTGTTTTCACTTTAGGTTATGAAATTGAACTTGATGCTTTCTAGTAACTGATATCAGATATCATAGGTTCCAAATCAGATTCATAACCCCCAATTTCATCATCCAAATATTCAGCAGAATAGGAAGGAAATTTAACAGTTTTCTCCTTCACTAGTTCTATCTCTTGAAGAGGCTCATCGAACAGGACACTTATTTCAATGATGATTTGTTTTTTTATGATACACATCAGCTTTAAAACTTTATATTATTCATTATATCCAATAAATATACATTCAACACTTTTCGGTTGCAAATATGTTCTCTTACCATGCGGAATTCGGGCCCATGCAGTGGACCCAAAAACCCTGAGATTCGACACATCCAGCTTGTGTCTAAAGTAGGCTTCGAAAGGGGTCTTCCATTTCATGGATGAGTGAGACAATCTATTCTTATTTTATACAGAATAATTCATGGCCTCAGCCCATAAATTTTCATCCAACTTCTTGGCTTCTAGTATGCAAGTGGTCATCTCCTTGAGAGACCGATTCTTTCTCTCTGCTACACCATTCTGTTGGGGAGTGTAGGGGACTAAATGTTGGATCTGAATACCACTTTAGAAAAATATATGCAGAAAATAATTACTGATATATTCCATTCCATTATCAGATCTCAAATTTTTGATCTTTTTCCAATATGCATTCTCAATCAATGCTTTTAATTCAATGAATTTTTCTAAGACTTCTGACTTTTTCTTGATGAAGAGGGCCCATGTATATCTAGAAAAATCATCTATAAAAGTGAGAAAATACCAAGATACATTCAAGGATGTGGTGGGAAGTGGTATGCTGATAACAGAATGAATCAACCCTAAGATTTTTGATGCTCAACTTGCCTTCCCCCGATCAAACTTATGCTCAAGATGCTTTCCCAAAATACAACCTTTGCAAATTTCGGTGGTAGATTTGATGACCGGGAGACCTTCAACCATGGAATTTTTCTATAATTGCTGCAAGTATTTGAAGTTTAGATGGTAGAATATCTCATGCCATAGTTTTCTGACCTCATTTCCATGAGTCAGAAGAGTTGTGGGCTTTGCATACTACACAAAATGGGAAAACTCATAGGCTTTTGCATGATGATTTGCAGAACCTTTTGCCATAAGTTTCCCAGATACAAGTTTAGTAATTTCTACATCATCTAGGTTGAAGGATACTCTCTTCGGCACTCCATTATGGGTCATTTGATAAACACTTTAAAGGTTTGATGCAAGAGATGGTAAATAAAGAACATTGGTAAAATAACCATGCTCAAGATTTATTGTACCTTGTCCTTTTGAGATGATGGTAGAGTCATCTCCCATGTGGATGGGAATTATCTTGCTAGTGTCAAGAGAAGAGAAAGAGACTTTGATGGCCATCATGTGGTTCGAAGCTCCATAATATATGAGTAGATCCTTGGACTTCAAAGTGCTTTCCATGAGGGAATTACCTCTTTCATGCTGGTATTCTCGATCTTGATTTTCTTTCCTCCAAAAGATTTCCAGAAGATTTATGTTATTTCTCTCAAGGAGAGAAGTAGCTTCATCACGATTCTTTTTCATGCAGGCATGTTCAGGGTGGAATCCCTTCCCGTAGTATGAACACTTGACTTTTTCCTTCCCATGGTGGCATTTTTTTTGTTCTTATTCGAGCCAAAAGGCTCTTCTTGCTACTGGTTTTGAACTTTAGGCTTAGGAGCTTCTAATTTGTTTTTTGGGTTCTTCTGCTACTTTCTTCTCCCCTTCAGATCCTTGGGTCCTAAAGAAAAGAGGGACTGATCATGGTAGGATATTATGATCCTCATCTGGAGAAGCTTATCATGATCGCTTGTTAGGGACTCAATGAAGGCATTGAGTGAAGGCATCTTCCATCCAAGGGTTGTGAGATTCCCTGAATGGAATGTAGAAACAAACACTGAATAGTCAGCTCCAAGTTTTGAGATAATGGTTAGGATGAGATGATCATCCTCCTTCTTCACCTCACACTGCTTCAGTAGAAGGACTATATGCTTGATTTTTGTGAAAAAATCATTAAGGTTCTCAAAATTGCAAGGTTGAAGAGACATCAACTCGTTTTCAAGTTGATAAACCCTCAAGCCATCATGTTTTCCATAAAGGGAGGCAAGTTGGTACCAAATATCTTTGGAGTCTTCAATCCAGAGAGGTGGAATAGAAGATCCTTGGAGATAGAGAGACACAAGAAACCGAAAGCTTCATCTTTCTTATTAAAAAATATAGCTTTGTCTATAACATGAGTAGGCTCTTCTTCTGCGTCCATAGTGTCCCAGTAGAGTCCTCTGGCGCATAGCTATATCTCCATGTCTCCTTTCCATTGATGGAAATTGAACGAAGTCAAAAGATCTACGAAAGAATCCATATCAAACTGTTGTAGTGAATGCAGTGAGCCTGTAAAACCTGCAAATCAAAACAATAAAGTCACCGTAAGGTCAAACAGCCCAAACATTTCAGGTTTTCATCACACCCAACATAATTCATCAAGTAAGCTTGATAACCAATTTCTTTACTTGGGGTATTAAGTGATAAACCTTCGTCTTTTGGGGCAATGCTAGAATTTGAGCTTTTGCTCAATTTTTCATGCAATATCCATCAAAAAACATGTTTTTAAAGAGAATGAGCTTCGTCCCACCGTGAGATCTGATACCATATTAATCTATCACGGTAATCTAGGGACTAAAACAAGGTCTCATAAGAGATTTAAGACAATTAAGCATGAAAATGGCATAATGGGGTTGCAACAGAATGTTGCAGCTTTGTATAATCAATAAAATAATGATAGTATAATACAATGGTCATGTAGAGTGCATGAATTCCAAGACAATTTGAATTCCCAAGGAGGTCATTCGAATTGAATGAATGGGTGTAGTTTAATTGAATGTCAGCCACAATCAGCACACTTAGTTAACCATTGAATTAATGAATAACTAACTCTCTCACTAAGTCCTAACTGAATCGGAGTGCAATAGATGACTGAGTCTAACTGAATTTGACTCATCACATGTAAGTGCATGTCCAACTGAAGGAGGTAGCGCATCCATAACTCCAAGTAGCTCCGATGGAGTTAACTAAAACACATGTCATCAGAAGTGGTTGTAGCACAAGTGTTAGCTCCAGTTCATAAATATTGGCCAAAAATAATCAAATAATGAATGGAGGTTCCTTTACAACTCAGCTTAACTTATTGTTAGGTCAAACAACAATCAATTAGAAATTAGGTGCATTTATGACACTTAGATCACCCCAGAATTGCTCCCTGTTTGAAGGAGGAAGCCCAGTTAGCCTCCCCAAATGAAGGAGAAGGCTTAGTTAGCCTCCTTAACTGAAGGAGTGCATGGGTGTGCTCATGTTGATGTCATATTTTTTTCATCTGATGCCAAGTAAGTCAATTAAACTTAGGATAGTGGGTAAATAGGCAAAAATTAACCAAATAAGTGTGCATGTTGGGTAAATGACTCCAGAAGCATGAACTAGTCTATCACGTGTAATAAAAAATACGATTGCAAGTCCCAATTTACAATATAAAAGTCAAACGTTATTCATAGAGGGAAGCTTTTGTGATAGAAAATTTCAATGTGAGTTGTAGATGGAATCTTTTGCAATCGAAAATATCAGTGCCTTCCCAAAAAGATCTTTTTGGCACCCACAAAAACATATTTTGGGAATGGGGATGATGGTGAAGATGGTGATGATGATGAGGAGGAGGAGGATGATGAGGAATATGGTGATGATGAGGATGATGTTGATAATAAAGATGAAGATGATGATGATGGTGATGATGATGGTGATGATGATGATGAGGATGAAGATGATCATGATGATGAGGAGGAGGAGGAGGATGCTGATGAGGATGAAGATCATGATGGTGATGATGATGATGATGATTATTACATTGTTGAATTCAGTGATGATGATGAGGATGGTGGTGATGGTGGTGGTGGTGATGATGATGATGCTGATGATACCAAAGATAACATTGATGATGGTGATGATGATGATGATGACGACGACTGTTAACACTTCTTCCTAGTAGAAAGTCGAAGGACCATGGTAAAGAGGAATAATGGTTGTTTGAAAATTTTGGTTAAATATTATGATATAAAGTATGACAAAGGGCGAGGAAGCGATGAATTATCACGGGATCCAATGGTGCAAAGCGAGGAAATAAAAGATCGACGACTTATAATGTGTCTGCTTTATGAATATGCAAGAAGGATAAGGACATATGGGGTGTTCGATAAGATATGAAGATCAATGGTCACAGATCCAGCTCGATGAAATCTACGGTCATTGTGAACCCCGCCTCATAAACTTGCATGTTTGATAAAACGAAAAAGCTCGGTGGAATAGGGTACATGTGGCCTCATCCGACGGATAGGAAATAAAGAAAAATTACATCGACGGTCGTTGACAGATCCAGAGCGGGAAGTTGCACGGTGGTTAGAAACAAAAAGTGGTAGCGGAATGGAAACCACGGTACACACGTCATGTTGTGGTGCATTCCGCGGGAAAAAGCAGTTTGGTGGACACCGCTGAAGGGGGGCCTCCAGAGTGGGCTTCTATATAAGAAAAGTTGACTTGTTGAAGAACTATTTTTTATTCGCCCCAGACAAATGAAAAGGAATGCTTGCTTTCCACCCTTTTGATAGTCAACCTTGGATATATGTGGCCACAGTAACTGGTAAGTCCCGAATACTTGAAATCCATCTGTCGAATTACCGTTGTTGTCTGTATTATGGATAAAGGGAAAGATTTGCAAGGGTTTAACCGTATTCTTAACGAAAGAGAAGAACACCTGGTTGACAGGGATAGAGGGGTATGTGATCCTTTCTTGTCTGTGGGAAGTATATCAGTCAATAAAGAGAGATTATGGAAATAAAATTCATAGGGTAATGATATTCTAAATGCTTGTAAATCATTTTTGTACCATTTCGCTATTGAGCAGACCCTGCATTTTCCCGAGTTTTTCGAGTGGTGTGCAGTTAACTATTCTTCATCTCATAGAGTTATTGTAAGTCATTCTACGTCTAGGATACTGTGTAAAATTGATGCCAAGGTCATCCATGAAAACTTGAACTTTCCCGCCAATTATCCCGATAGCCGTGAACCTGTAAACGAGTCCATTTTAGCTGAAGTGTATAAAAATTCTAAAACTAAGGTCCGCTGCAAATTCCTGTCCAACATCTTTAATGAGGGTCAGTCGCTAGAGGGTATTTTCCTATCATACCATGTTCACATTTTCAGAGATGAGGTTCAATTAGTTGTGTCCTTAGTCTATCAAGTCTTGGGTTTAGATGATGATTGTCATGTCAATGAAGTCATTTTGGGATTCCTATTAAAAATGAGTTCGATGAGTTCTGAGTCTCAGTCAGTTCATGTATTCAGTTTAGACGAGTATCTGGTAGAAGATATACATATCCAGTTGAGTGAGTTTCTGAAAGTCAGGTTTTTCAAGTTTCAAACTTATTTGCTGAACATGTTGCTATGTTCGAATGTCACCAAATTACAGTTTTTAAGTACCATATTTTCTTCAGGTTTGCCCAAGCAAATCAACATGTTTGAATTTGCAAATTCTATCAAGTCAGAACTATACAAGATGCTTTTTGACGAAGTGTTACCTTGGGTATTAGAAGAAATGAAAAGCATGATGCAATCCTCACCTGAGGATAGGGTCGGATATTGGTTTTTGTACAAGGATTTCAACATTTTGAGAATATACGGTTTTATTGGAGAGCCTTATAGGCTACCTGCTTTCCTTACTCGCAGAGTTTTTGCATTGGAATATATGAGGCAGAGAGTGCATGCTGAGGAAGAACACTTTGGAGCTTTTAAGAAATATTCCAATATCAAGTTCCCTCTTAAAGTTGGCTCTTTTATTTTTAAAAATAAAGGTGCTCTGGTGTTCATAGAGAAATTGTTAGAAAGTATGGATTTTCAAAGGGAGAAAAAGGAGAATTATGACCCCTACCATATAATTTCCTTGAGAAAACAAGCTAACAAAAATAAGCCTTTTGACCACCAAGTTGTTGAAGGTCTGAATGAAGCCGCCAATTTGCTTCACTTTATGGAAATTCCAGGATCTGATGAAAACACAAGCAGTATACCGATTGCAATCTCTCAAGTGATAGATGTTTCGAATGTTTTGGTTAAAAGAAGTCTTTCTGAAGTTGAAAGTATGCAGATAGATGAGGATGTTTTACATAAAAAGGCTAATTTGTTTCAAGATGATAAAGCTTTAAGTGAAGTCATTTCAGATGATTTAAAAAGAGTTGTTTTGGTTCCTACAAAATCTGTACAGGTGAGTCAGTTTTGTTTTAAAGGTGTAGATAATTCAGAATCAGGCCCAGTTTTCAAGTCTAAAGGAGAGCTCATGACTAGTTATGTGGAGAAGCAAAAGCAGTCCCTAGAAGAAACAAGGAATCTACTCCCGTGGGTGAGGAGTTTGAATAATCCAAAAACTTCCTTGATTTCTACCAGGGACGTAGAAAGAAATACTTTTAAATTGGCCATGGTAAGCAATAAGAAGATGTCAGAAATGGAAGTGAGATTAGACAAGATTAGTGTACCAGATAAAATACAACTACATAAACAAACGGGAGACATTATTTATTCTGATTTATTGCATGCTATGATGAGAGTTAATAAATTACAAGTTTTGGTAGACAAATTGGAAGTTCAGTTAAAACATGAAAAAGTTGAAAATAAGGCTAATTCCATTCAAATAAAAAATCTACAAGCAGACATCGTAAGTTTAGGAAATGAAAAAGGTAACACCCAAGCAATCAAGAGACTCCTAGAAGAAAAAGACAACGCCCTCTAGGTATTGAAGAAAAGGATGAAGATACCAAGTACAGAACATGTTCAATCATCTGAATTATTAGCATTACAAGAGGAAAAGGACAGGATTTATCAAGATATGATGGAGTATAAAGGAAAGTCTGTAAAATTACAAGAAGAAAGGGATAAGTGGCAAGCAGAACAGAACGAGTTAATAGCACAAATCTCGTAGCTAAAAAAGGATCAAAATGAAGAAAAGGAGATCATGGAGGAATTAATGAGACAAACTCTCACTGAAGAAGACTTGTCTATTGTGAACATTGAAAAACCATTAAATGATTTCTCTCCAGATGACCTACTAGTACCCATGTCCCAAGTCAGCCTGAAAGATGAAGAAATAAGAGAATTAAAGGTGGAAAATGAAAAAGTCAAATCTGAGCTAGCCAAAGTGACTGAAAATAAGAATAGAATATTGCAAGATAAAAGTCAGATACAGAAGAAATTTAATGAATTGAAAGAAAGGAACATAGGAAAGGGGCCTCTCCAAGGAGAAAAGCACATAATTTGGGATACATTATCTGTAGAAATTACTAAGTTCAGGCAGTATTTGAACTTCATTGATGATCAAAGCATATTGATCAATCTAGCCAATCAAAGACTAAAGTTAGTAAATGAAACTATGGAGAGGAAACCCATTGGCATAGCTCAGAATGCGCTAAATTTATTAAATTCATTGACTTACCAAAAATTGCATGATATAGGAGTAAAGGACAGAGTAGCAATGGTACTGTGGGCCAAAAGGTTTATTCATAAACACCATCTAATGAAAACAGTACAAGACAAAGCTGATGAAATGATCTCACAGGTTAATGACTTCAAGCAAGCTTTTAAAGAATTATTTGAAGATGGCCTTCCTTCCTTTTGGGACGAGGAGGGACGAATGTTTTCTCAAGAGCATTATCACAGCTTGCAGGTACGAAGCCGTATGGATCATTCTAAATTTGACGATCTAGAAAAAGGGCTGACAGGGAAAGTCATCATGGATAAGATGACCGAATATTTTGAGATATTGCAGAAGTTCCTAATCATCAGGGGAGGGTTGCCTAAAGTATCTTATGAAGCCTACATGGAGCTGGAGGTGTCTATTCGAGAGATGGTTGAGTATGATATTCCAAGCGCGGAGCAGTGGAGAGCCATAGAAATATCTGGAAAGAAAAGCCAATTTCTTTCTAAAGTGTTTTTTGTTGTTACCTTGGGATTTACCTTTTACAACTTGGGTACATTCTGAGTGCTAACAACGATGACTATGATGATGATGGTTGTTAACCCAAAAAATACCCCACTCAGATCTACATGGCCTACACCACCCAATGACACCATTTCATGACCCTCATATCACTCCATTAGACCCCCGCACCCTCAAAATGGATTAAGAATGAAGAAAAGGGCTTAAAAACCCCAAAAAGGAGCCTAAAATACTCTCCTAGGAGCTAAAGGCCCCCAAAAGGGGGTAAAACCCTAAAAGGAGCTAAAGTTATGGTGAAAGGGGCTAAAAGCCCAAAAAAGGGGCTAAAGCCCGGACTAAGGGCTTAAAACCATAAAACCCCAAAAAAACTATAAAAGGAGGGTGGGGGGCCACTCTCAAACAACTCCTATCTTGCATACTATTATGTTTCCCATGGATGCTTTGAGACACCTTTGCCTCTCAATCCACCCACATCCCCCTCTCTTCCACTCATATTCCCCATTAATCCATAGCTTCTCTTCCATTGTTGAGTGAGATAGAGAGGTGCTTCCTTCCATCCAGGGCATGGTGGCCCATTTCACCAGAGAAGAGGTATACTTGTGTGTTTTATTTCATTTCTTTGCTTTTGTTTAACTCATATCTTGTTTGCAGGTTTTCATATTCTTCTTGCAGGTTTATTTTTAACATGGTTTGGAGGTTTATTGTAGTTGTGTGCAGGTAGCCAAGGCGAATCCCTAACATTGTTTGCAGAGGGGATCACGACCATTTTCTTTATTGTTCTTTGCTTTCTGTCTATTCCATTTTATTTTCTACATTTTCACACAAAAGAACCTACCCTTCTATCCTATCGAAAGAAGGGAGCCATTCCTACCCCTGTAGCAAGGAGAAATCCCTACTACAGAACTGGTGACCATACATGGTCGATCCCACAGGATCCCTAGTCCATATTTTTAAAATTTCATTTTTTTTCGATTTCTTCCCTATTTTTTAAAATTTCTTGTCAGATCTAGGTTAAATGTAATTTAATCTCAGTTTTTATTGTTTCCAAAGCCTCTGGAAGGAAAATTTGAGTCTGTTTGGCCATAGTACAGGTAACTATCGGTTGGATCTGACTCAGGATCATAAAAAACCCCATGTCCGGGGTAGGTCGCACTTATCGGGCCTGAACAAAGGATGAGGTCACTCTTTTTGGCCTAACAGATGTGACCAGTTCACCCTTAAACCCCCAAAAGGTGCGAATTCACTCAAAAACATAGACCGCTTCTGTCTGTGAAATCTGTGCAACCCCCTAGCTTGTTTCTGGAAAAAAAATTGCGACCCCCTCGCCAAATTTGACCAGAAATGTGTCGTCTGTCAATCAGAGGTTAAATTTTAGTTTAATAGGGACTGTCAGTGTAGCTCAGCCACCTCTTTCTAGCACAGTAGTTCAATTTTAGTTTCTGTTACAATTTACTGCAATTTCCAGTACAAACAATGTGTAAATTACAAACAATTTTTAATGGCTTAATGAATGTAGCTTAACTAAAATCAACAATAAAATTAATAGTCTTGCTTACCCTTCCTACTCTGCCTAGTCATCACCCTCCAGGGTATTCTTGGATACGACGAAGGGAAAGCTCATATAGTCCTAGGCCCTTCAGTGAATATTGTTCTAAACCATTAAAACAGGATGACCTAGAAGGTAGATGGGGTAGAGAAGGAGGGATTCTCACAACGCTAAGCGTCCTCCCTGTCAACCAACCTTGCATCTGGGAGGTGACCTATGAATATACAGATGGGCTTAGTCCCATTGTGTTAGGAGCCCAGTACCTTCTCTTGGTTGAAGAGGAATATAGGTGTAAGGTAGTCATCTAGTTAGGCCATCAACATTCAAGATTAAAAACTGTATCTGTTTACAAATTTTTTGTTATTCATTGCTTGCACAAACAATGATATGAACTCTACCATGTTGATGTATTTGTAACTTCAGAATGTATTCATCTATGTATCTTATGTATTGTAACCCGATGTTTATTTCAGGATGTATCTATAATGTAATTGAGTCATGTTTTCATGCCCCGATGTTTCGATTGAGAGGATCAACAATATAAACAAGTCATGTCAAGTCATAGTGGGTAACCCTCCAATTGTCTAAAGGTTAAAGTCCCCGCAGTTCCGGGGAACTAGGGTTATTAGAATCTCCTAGTAGAGGTCAACCCTGGTAGGGTTTTAGTCATGTCAGGATTAGTATAAATAGATAACTGAAGTCTCTATTTATCACACAACTCATCCACACTCAGGTTTAGTGCATAGTTGAGTAAGGAGAAGACATTGGGGCTAGACAAGAAGAAGATTACTGCTGTCGGGAGATCACTTACTATTTTGGGATTTTACTATTTTGGTGTTGATTCTATCTCTAAGGAAGTTGTGGTGTTTTCTCCATTTATGGTTTCCTCTAGGAAAAACACTGTGTTCATTGTCTCTTGTGTTTGATTGTTGTACTTGTTATTCTTTCAGTTAAAGATCCTAATAATAATAGATTAAAGTTGAAAAACTAACATGGTATTAGAGCTAACCTGAGAAGAAGACATTGTGCAGCTATGGTAACTAGGGATTCCTAGTTTGTGGATCTTCCTCCATATATTTTCAACAAAAGTAAGGTGGAATAACTCTCCTCCTTAGGGCGCATCTTTCTATCGAAGCAGAATCCAATTATGAGGTTTTTCAGTTTTGGACCTGTCACTACTGCTAGAAATTAGGGATTTTTACATAAGAGAAATTTTTCAGTGAGCCCAGGCCTGGATTGATATCCTCCCAAAAATTGAAGTTAGGGACAAATTTCAAAGCATTTGGGTGGATAGATCTCTGGAAAAGCAAAACCCTAATTTGCTCCTAAACCAGCTCTGCAGGATTTCAGCTCAAGTTTCAGATCTGACATCTTGACCTGGTAAGATCTAAAATCTTTTGTATTTCCATTTGATATTCTTAGTTTAATATGTCTCACCAATACCAAGCTTGATGAAAATATTGAGGGATCTGATAACTTCCAAGCCTGGAAGTATAGGATCTCCCTAGTCCTGGAAGAGAATGAGTTAGACTCCTACATCAATGAGGAGGTTCTAGTTCTAGAGGGAGATGAGGCAAAGGCCTTACATAAGAAGAATATGGTTATGGAAAAGAGTATCATTACTGATTCTATAAAGGATCATCTTATCCCACAGGTGTCCTCTCTCAAGACACCTAAATCTATGTTTGATGCCCTGACCAAGTTGTTTGAAGGGAAGAACATAAACCAAAAGATGACTCTGAGGAATCAATTGAAGAATGTGAAGATTCAGAATGCAGATACTATCTAGTCCTACTTCACAAGGGTTTCTTATATCAAGGAACAATTATAAGCTGTAGATGAAGAAGTAGAGAATGCAGATATTGTGATGACAACACTGAATGGACTTCCTAGGTCATGGGATTCATTCATCCAATGAATCTTTGCAAAAAAGAAGTTGGTCAAGTTCAGTAGACTATGGGAAGAATGCTCTCAAGAAGAAGCTCAGATAGCAGCCCGAGAAGAGAAGATTGGAAGTGAATATCAAGCCCTCATAGTTCACTCCAAGAAGGGAAGAAGAAATCCTCATTACTCCAAAGGTAAGAACTCTTATTCTAAGGATAACAATAGAAGGGACCTATCTAGATTGAGATGTTATACATGTGATGAAAAATGACACTTTGCAAAAGACTGTCCTAAGAACAAGGTCCACTCTGATAAGAAGAAGGGGAACAAAAGAAGACATCATGCTCATGCTGTAGAGGATGATGAACCATCCAAGAAAAGATCCAGATATGAAAGTGAAGATTCTTCAAGCGAGAATGAATATGTTTTGATTTCCGCTCTCACAGGTAACATTAATCATGGTAGTGATGATTGGCTTATAGATAGTGGGGATTCCAAAAATATGACTGGATTCAAGGAATCCTTTGTAAGACTGTCAGAACATGAATCACCTCACAGGGTGAAACTAGGAGATGACTACCAATATCCAATAAAAGGTAGTGGGGAATCTTCCTATAAACTAGACGCGGGTAAGTCTCTAACAATGAAGGAAGTATTGTTTGTACCAGGACTCAAGAAGAACCTTCTCTCCATATCAGCATTGGATGCAAAAGGAATGAGGGTTGCATTCATAGATGGTCAAGTCATTATGTGGCCTAGAGGAAAGACTATCAATGATGCAATAGTGATTGGAGAACAAGAAGGAGGATTTTACAAATTGAAGGGCCATCCAGAACAAGCATTGGTCCATGACATAGTAGAGCCAAATGAACTTTGGCATAGAAGGATTGCACATGTGCATTATAGAGCACTACCTATTGCAATCAAAGTTATTGAAGGTCTTCCAGAAATCCAAGAAAAACATGATGGGGTCTGCAAAGGATGTGCGAAAGGGAAGAATACAAAGAAGTCATTTCCAAGTAGTGAAAGCAAAGAAAAAGGAATCTTGGAAATCATCCACTCTGATGTATGTAGTCCTATGTCATCAAACTCACTAAGCAGGTATGCATATTATGTTTCTTTTATTGATGATTTTTCTAGGAAGACATGGGTTTACTTCATGAAGAACAAGCGAAGTATTTAGCAAATTCAAGGAATTCAAAGCCTTGATCGAGAACCATATAGAAAAGAAGATCAAGAATTTTTTATCAGACAATGGCAGAGAATTCACTTCAAATGAATTCAAGAGGCTATGCAAAGACTCAAGGATTAAGAGGGAGTTGTCCACTCCTTATAATCCACAACAGAATGGGGTTGCCGAAAGGAAGAATAGAACTATCATGGAAGCTCCATGAGCAATGCTTCATGATCAAGATATTCCTATGCATCTTTGGGATGAAGCTGCCAGAACAGCGGTGTATGTACAAAACCATACTCCACATAGAGTACTCGAGAACAAGACTCCTGAAGAAGTCTTCTTTGGAAAGAAACCAAAAGTCGGCCATCTCAGAATATTCGGCTGTCATGTGTACATACACATTCCAAAGGAGAAAAGGACAAAATTAGATCCTTCAGGAAAGAAGGGTATATTCGTGGGATACTCTGAAAGATCAAAGGCTTACAGAATCTATTTACTAGGATACAAGAAGATTGAAATCAGCAGGGATGTGACATTTGATAAAGACACAGCTTACAAAAAATCCAGAAAGATACCTGCTGAAGAACCTGAAGAAGCAGAAGCACCCAAAATTCATGATACAACCATGAACAAAGAAGCTCAAGAAGAAGATTGAGAATTTGAAGAGCCACAAAGACCTATATATACACCTCTGGAGAAGAATCCTCATAAGAGGAAACCTGCTTGGGTACAAGAACTTATCCATGGTGCAGAAAGATATGGGGCTCCAGAAGAGAATCAAAGAGAAAGAAAGAGGATCGGATCCTACTCTGGGTATGTAGCTCTACTATGTGATTTCATTGACAAAGAACCTTCCAGTTATGAAGAAGCAACAGAATGAAAAGAATGGAAGGATGCTATGATCAAAGAATATCAATTGATCATGAAAAATGATGTTTGGGATGTTGTCCCAAGACCAGAAGGGAAGTCAGTTGTAACTTCGAAATGGATCTATAAGATCAAGCATGCTGTAGACGGTAGCATTGAAAAGTATAAGGAAAGATTTGTGGCTCGGGGTTTCTCTCAGAAAGAAGGAATAGACTATCAAGAAACATTTGCACCTGTAGCCAGATACACTTCCATCAAATAAGTACTTGCTTTGGCTATAGTGTTGAAATGGAAGATACACCAGATGGATGTTAAGACTGCCTTCTTGAATGGTGTAGTAGAAGAGGAAGTGTATGTAGAACAATCATTTGGTTTTGAGACACATGATAGAGAGTCTCATGTATGCAGATTAAATAAAGCCCTGTATGGTTTGAAATAGGCACCCAAGACCTGGTACGGTAGAATTGATAGCTTTCTATTCAGTTTGGTCTTTACCAAGAGTAAAGAAAATTCCAACCTTTACTACAAGGTTGAAGATGGAAACCCAGTGATGCTTCTACTATATGTAGATGATCTATTTGTGACAGGTACAGATGGGTTGATTGTTGATATGAAGAGAAAGCTTGCTGCTAAGTTCGAGATGAAGGACTTGGGTATGATGCATTACTTTCTAGGAATGGAGGTGTGGCAGAGTACAAATGGAATATTCATTGGACAAGGGAAGTATGCAGTAGAGATCCTGAAGAGGTTTGGGATGATGGATTGCAAGGCTATGGCAATACCTATGGAATCGAACCTAAAGCTATTGAGTGATGCTTCACCAGAATCAGTTGATGCTACGATGTATCGTCAGATGATTGGGTCATTGATGTACCTGACGAACACAAGACCAGACATTTGCTTTGCGATGAACACCTTGAGCCAGTTCTTGATAGATCCGAGAAATGTTCACTTGATTGTTGCAAAGCATATTCTGAGGTACCTGAAGGGTATAGTTGATTATGGGCTCAAGTACGATGTGAATAAGAAGATTAACCTGGAGGGTTATGTTGATTCAGATTGGACAGGTAGTGCCATCGATAGGAAGAGCACTTCAGGGTGTTGCTTCAGTATGGGATCAGGTGTGATCTCTTGGTTTAGTAGGAAGCAATCCTATGTGGCACTGAGTACATCTAAAGTAGAGTATGTCATAGCTTGTTTAACTAGTTGTGAGGTAGTATGGATGCTAAATCTACTGTCTGATTTATTTGATCTCCAGTTGGATGCTACTTGTATACATTGTGACAACCAGAGTTGCATGAAGTTGTCAAAGAATCCAGTGTTCCATGACAAGTCAAAGCATATCGAGATCAAGTATCACTATATCAGGGATATGGTGCAGAAGGGAGCAGTGAAGCTCCATTATGTTGCGATGAAGGAACATATAGCTAATGTGTTGATGAAGCCATTGGTTAGGGTGAAGTTTGAGTACTTCAGGGAGAAGCTTGGTGTTCTCCAGATCGAGGTTTCCTCCAAGGGAAAGTGATGAGTCCTATAGCCATTCTGACATGGTGAGAGGATTGGTTCCTTACATGGTCAGTTGTGAGGGCTAAGCCATTCTTTCATGGTGAGAGGATTGCTTCCTTCCATGTCAGATATGAGTGCTGAGCCATTCTGATATGACTATAGGATTGGTTCCTACATGATCAGATATAAGGGCTATTGCTATTATTTGAATGGAGCTTCCTGGTGAGGTACCAGGAAAACTCAATCTAGGACTGAGGGTCATTATGATATGACCATGAGATGTTCTTTCACATGATCATATATGAGTACAAGGCCATTATGATGTGATAGAGGTATGTGTTCCCACTTGATCATATGTAAGGGCTAAGCCATTCTATTATGGCTAAAGGATTAGGTTTCTCCCATGTCAGATATGAGTGCTGGCCATTCTAACTTGGTGTCAGATATAAGGGCTACCACCATTCTTTGAATGGAGCTATGTGGTGAGGTACCAGGAATCCTCAGTCTAGGACTAAGAGCCATTCTGATGTGATTGAGGGATGTGTTCCCACATGATTAGATGTAAGTGTAGTGGCCTTTCCACAGATGATAGTAGTTTGGGTTCCTATCATGCTAGTGGTTGTAAGTGCTGAGCCTTTTCACAGATGATAGTAGTTTGAGTTCCTATCATGCTGGTGATTGTAAGTGCTATTCCTTTTCATAGATGGTAGTAGTTTGAGTTCCTACCATGCTAGTGATTGTAAGTGTTGTGCCTTTCCACAGATGGTAGTAGTTTGAGTTCCTACCATGCTGGTGGATGTGAGTGATGTGCCTTTCCACAGATGATAGTAGTTTGGGTTCTTATCATGCTGGTGATTGTAAGTGATAAGCCTTTTCACATATGATAGTATTTTGAGTTCCTATCATGCCGGCGAATGTGAGTGCTGGGCCTTTCTGTTATGATTATAGGATTGGTTCCTACATGATCAGATGTGAGTGTTGGGAATGCCTTTCTGACGAGTAGGTAAGATGTAAGTGTTGGGCGGGCCATTCTGACTTAGTGTCAGATATAAGCACTGAAGAAGACCTACATGGAGGCTAGGCCTACAACCAACATGAAAAAGGGTTGCCTCTGTAGAACTTCCTATGACGAGAAGAATCATGAGATAGCACCAATGATGATCCAGATCCAGTGATGATCGAGATCCAGTGATGATGATCCAGCAGTGATGATCTAGATAGAGTGATGATCTAGATCTAGTAATGATGCCCAATGATGATCCAGATCAAGTGATGATGTCCCATGATGATCCAGATCGAGAGATGATCTAGATTCGAATAATGAAGATGACTTAAAGATGAAGATGACTTAAAGATGAAGATGACTTGAAGATGAATATGACTTGAAGACTCATAAGACTTGAGATGCAGATGACGAGATGATCCAGTTGATACAGAGAAGAAGACCAGTGCTGAAAATTGTGTTAAAATAATACCTTCCTAGTTAAGAGGGAGTGTTGATGTATTTGTAACTTCGGAATGTATTCATCTATGTGTCTTATGTATTGTAAGCCGATGTTTATTCTAGGATGTATATATAATGTAATTGAGTTATGCTGTCATCCCTCGATGTTCCGATCGGGAGGATCAATAACGTAAACAAGTCATGTCAAGTCATAGTGGGTAACCCTCTGATTGTCTGAAGGTTAAAGTCCCTGCAGTTTCGGGGCACTAGGGTTATTAGACTCTCCTAGTAGAGGTCGGCCCTGGTAGGGTTTTAGTCATGTCGAGATTAGTATAAATAGAGAACTGAAGTCTCTATTTATAACACAACTCATCCACACTCAAGTGTAGTGCATAGTTGAGGAAGGAGAAGACACTGGGGCTAGACAAGAAAAAGATTACTGTTGTCGGGAGATCACTTACTGTTTTGGGATTTTACTATTTTGGTGCTGATTCTACCTCTGAGGAAGTTGCGGGTTTTTCTCCATTTATGGTTTCCTCAAGGAAAAACACTATGTTCATTGTATCTTGTGTTTGATTGTTGTACTTGTTATTCTCTCAGTTAAATATCCTAATAATGCTAGCTTAAAGTTGAAAAACTAACATACCACAATATGATGAATTCATAAACCATTTCCAGCCACCTGATATGAGAAAGATAGAAAAACAAATACACCATACCAAGTAATCAACCCAACTTAGTTCATGATGCTGAGAGAGCCTTAAAATTTATCAATTTACACTAAGTTCAAACAATCTGCAGTCTTTGAGGACATAAGTACCTGACTGCTTCAACTGTAGGAAGTACTTGGGCTCTGCCCAGAAACTCACTNAGAACCCCAAAGTAGCTGGCTGCTGAGAGGATTTGCCAAGCAAAATGGGCAACAACCCCCGCCGATTTAGTAGAAATGCCCGTGAGGAAAATACCAAGCTCTGTCTTCTGGTAGTCTTGGTGGCTAAGTGACCACCTATAGCCAATAGGAAGCCATTGAAACCGTGGTCCAAAAATCATTCCCACTAGTTTGATAAACATCTAACACAGTTGATCGCCCACGCTCTTCCTCATTCCTAAGAGGTGAATCACCACCATTCGAAACATTAAACTGACACCGTCAAAACCACTCTCAATGAATTCACACACCATCAGAAGGCCATATAGCCTCTGATTCAAATTCAGACCCGTATCAGTCTGAACCAGACCTCCATACTGCACCATCAAGCCCCATGGCTATTGCAAACCTGGACCCATTTTCTGGAATAGCCATAGCAAGTGGACCCATTTCCACACCACAACCTGTCACCAACAACCCTACAGGTGGTCGAAGCACAGTCATGCAAACTGTCATCAGTCAACTTCCACCACCTATAGTGACCAGGAAAGCTGGCCCATATACAATGCATGGGGGCAGTGGCCCTTCCACATACACTGCCCCTCTTGCCACATAGGGGAATAGTGGACCATCCACTTACATTTCCCCTACTATCATACATGGGGGCGATGTCCCCTCCACTCACACAGTCCCTACCACCACACTTGGGGGCATTGGCCCATCAACAATGATGCCACCGCAAGTACCACCGGATGTGTAGATACATTATGCACCTGCAAACCCCACCACCATCACTGCCCCATCTCACATCAACCTGGGGTCCAATATAGCTTTCATGGCTCATCTTAACCTGCCTGATTTGGCTCGGTTAACAAATGACCCCATCTACCACCAAGCATTCTGGCTACCCATGACAACCAAGATGCCATCAGAAATTCCCAAGTTTGAAGGAAAGGCAGGGTAATGTCCCCAAAATCATATCATGACATTCCTTCTATGATGCTCATTAAACAACATCATATATGATTCCATCAGACCGAGGCTATTCCAAAGCACCCTTACAGGTGCTACGGCCAAATGGTACATTGAGCTACCGCAAGCCAAGTACTAAGATTTCAACTCCTTAGCTTTCATGTTCTTGCAGTATTTCCAACTCCTCGTTAGATATGATGAACTGGTGCAGATATTGTTATCATGTTTCCAAAGCACCACGACACATATAACTGACCACATCCATGAGTAGCGACAATGTTGCAGCTTGTGTAAAATCCAACTTGACGACAGGATCTTCTTGGATTGGTTCCTCAAGACCTTACTCCCACCGATAGAAAAGGATGTTGCATCCGAACATCCCCAATCCAAAGAAGAGGGCATACTAAAATCCCAATAGTTTGACCTGATCTACGCCCAGTCTAGATACCTGTACACTGTCATTCCAGACTCTCCCTACCAGGGTACCTCCTACCAGGATGCACTAAGGGCATCCCATGCTACAGATGGCATCATAGGCTCAGTCTCCCAATAGCCACAGCACCGTCTAACACCACCTATTTCTCCACCACAACCATGCAATACTGCTAGTGTTGCTTACCAGAACCAAACTCTGGACTATGCCTAAATGATGTCCCAGTCCAGAGCAACAACTTTCTACACACAACCTATGCCATCACAGTAGGCTCCGACCATGGCTTGGCCAACACAACAATATGTGGGGAAAATCCCCACATTTTTAGCACCACCACCCCCACAAATATACTATGCACCACCAGTGCAACTAGTTCAAGCCTCCACCCCTGCTCCATCCACTCTATTGGGACAAGTGCCCACACAACAAAACCGCCCCAACTAGCCTGCCCCCAAAAATCAACAAGGGAAAGCTAGAAACAATCAGCCTCGGAACCAAGCCAACAACCAACCATAGGGAGGTGGTTAACAACCAAACCCTCCCAACAATGTCGTGGTAAACCAGCCAGCCCAAAACCCCCCATGAAAAAACGCACCAAGATGCAATGCCCCGTTGTGCACAAACCAACCATGCACACTATGTGATGTCTATGGGCACTACACATTTGAGTGTCCCCTCATGGGTCAAGCTAAGCAGGCCATTCAGAATGATGCCCAACAGGCTGTCAACGCTATGAACCAAGCCCAACCCAACCCAGCACCACAAGGACCTCCTCCTATGGTGATTCAAAACCCGCTACCAGTCCAAGGGTTGGTGGCAACCACACCCCCTCCCCAAGCCAATCCCAATGCTCTGGGGGCACCTCCCATGGCTGAAATAGTTGTACACCACCTGCTAGCCATGATGACTGAAGAGGTTAAGTTACAAACTAGAAAAAATTAGTATAGTACCACCACTTAACCCACTCACACATCAGCGAAATCTACGTCCAAATTGGTCAATGCACCTCTTCAATTATTCCCTTTCCCCCATCCCCCCATATGCAGAGTTGCCAATAATTCCATGGCTAGAGCTGCTGTCAGCTACATCATCATGGATGATTTGGCCCAAACACCAATGACCATGTCTACTCTCTAGGTACTCAAAACATGCCCAATACAGCAGAAAGCGTTACTAGCCGCCCTTGGGGCAGTAGACCTCTCCGACTCCAAGTTGATCACATTTGACATGGAGAATTGAGAACCGCGAATGTTGTTGACCATTTCCTTTCAAATCCTAGTGTCTATCCAGAATTTGGTTGTGCACCAGTGCATAGTGGATGAGGGGGCATCCACATACATTATGTCTACCCTGGTCTGGCAAAAATTGGGATCCCCAATTCTGCAACCATCCTCCACAACTCTGTGGGCTTATGATGGCCATCCTACCAAATCCCAAGGAATCCTCCCCCATGTCCCCATCACATTAGTTTGGAAGACAGTGTTGATTGAAATAGAGGTTTTCAATGCTCAACTGGACTATAACCTTCCCCTCAAGAGAAGTTATATGTACACCATGAGAGCGGTCACATCAACTGTCTTCCATCTCATGATGTTCCCCCATGAAGGGAATATTGTGATGGTTGATCAACTCACCTATCATGATCTGCAAGGGTTAACAACACCCATAAATATTATCCCTACCATCACCATCATTGAGCCAGAAGGGACAACCACACACGCCAATGTCATCTCTGCAATCAACACCATGGTTGAAAACACACCAGCCTCCCCATTATTGAATGTGGGACCTGGGTTGTTTTTTGATACCATCATGATGGCTCCTTTCCCCTTAGTCTCACCACCACTGACACAAAGTGAGACTGTGGACTTGTGCATGGTCTCATCTAGCACCGCTGCACCCAAACAACAACCGCAGCCGCAGCCCCAACCACAATCACAACATCATCCATAGCCACAACACCAACAGCAACCACAAACACATCCCCACATGAAACTAGTAGGGAGTTATCTAGGCTCATCTCCAGTCCATATGATTCCCTTCCTCTTTCCCCCACTTGGTGTCATGAGCAAGCCGGTAATGGCCACCTTAAGCCTACCCAACTTTACATTGGGAATTTTGGTGTGGTATCTAGATCCACCAGCTCAACCACCAATACCCCAGGTTGTTTTAACCCTGGTGCAACCCATTGTGGTCGAGTCTGACCCTCCACCTGGACTGCAAAAGACAACCACCATACCCACACCCATACCTCCCCATCCCAAAAGGTTTAGGGGAAAGAATGCCAAAACTGCCGCAAAACCTTAGCAGATCCCGCCTTGCACCGTCTGCGAAAAAAAAGGCCACCCAACTCAAAATTGCCCTAAAATTCCAATGATCCGTGTGCATTTGGATGCCATGGACACAATCAAAAACCTCCCAATGGTTGAACTTCCAACCGCGCCAATAGTAAAAAACAAGTCACTAAGAAAAAACCATGCTTGCGCCCTCTATGGTTTGTATGGACACTATTCTCACCACTACCAAGACTTTTCCAAGTTCTGAATGGATTTAGCCAACCTTCGTCAACATTCCCTTGAATCTAAGATCACCTTGATCAAAGAAGTTCACCCCCACCTCCTTATTCAGACACCATGTCCATTTACATGATGTCCATTTCTACAAAACCTCTTGTCTCCATCATCATCGATGGTCCAACAGACCTATCTCTTCCGTTGTTTCCGCAACTGCAGCTGCATCTAGAGCCGCAACCTCAATATCAATTACCAAGGAAACAGTGGGGTTCATTCTCGATCAACATGGTCCTTTTCCTTTGTCTTTTCCTTTTCCTTTTCCTACCATTTGAGATCGTGAGTAAGTCTATCTTGGAAACTCGCAATCTACAGAATTTCACATTGGGAGATCCTGTGTGGTACCTTGAACCACCTACCCTACCTCTAAGGCCCCAGGATTTGTTGACTCATGTCCATCCAATTGAGATGATGTTGTACCTACCTCCAAGTCCATCAAAGACTCCTCTTGTCTCTAGTCCTACCCCTCTTCCTCCAACAGAGACTGGGGGAAAGGCCACAAAAACCACAACCAATACCATTTACATGATCTCTAGCACCAGTCGCCCTTCTGTCTCATCACTTGTGGAATATCCACCTGATCTATCATGACACCACTTACATGATGATGGAGAGATCTGTAAGACCGCCTTCAGTTTTACCCCATTGCCTTTAAACCATATTATGGAATCGGTTCTTCCCATAAAAGACCAAATTCCATCACCCCACCTTGCCAATGACCTTCGCCTTGGAAAGGGGGCATACCTCTACGCCGACTCTGATGGACAACTCTTGGAAAACCCCCGCAACAGGCTCTACCTCAAGATATTTTATGCTTAACATCACCAATGAGTAGCTTCATTTTATTTTCTTGTTTTTCAACATTTTTTACCACAAGTCAGGGGTAGCACCATTAGCTACTAATCCAAAGTCACTCGGAATCAGTTCAAGACACCTCTCACACCTTTGGGCTCAAAGCTCTATCTCTTTATGAGACCATCGTCTCATGTTTAATAAATAAATTTCGGGACCATTTCCCACAAGTCACCTCGATTTACGAGCCATGACATGATGATGCAAGTGTCTACGGACCTGTACTTGTATTACACTTCTCGACTGCTACTCATGCGAGTTTTCGGGCCACCACCCATTAAGGGTTACCATTTTTTTTAGTTTTGTTTTGTATTTTTAACACACAGTTGTCTTTTCTACTCACTGCACCTTACACGGACCTTTGGACCACTGTCCACAAAATGATTTCTTTTTCTTTCATGTATTTGTCATATAAGTGCCCTTGGACTTGCACTCACATCACATGTAGTCAATTCCGTCTACCACAACACACACACATGCTCTCCTGACCTTTTTTTGAGAGCCACCTTGGTTTTCCTGCCTCTTCTGCACAACCTTGCGAGCCTCTGCCACGATCTATCCGACGCATGTATTGGTATGTTTGAGAGCCTTCTACTCCATCCATACTGCACGGATGACCTTTGGACCTCTATCCACTATCCCAACATGGGGCACCACCTGTGCCACCGCAATCAGTTGATTGTACTGAAGTTTTTCTTAAGCTCTTTTCTGACTCCTTAAAACAATGAAAAGATAGCCAAGCGCAACTGCTTCCTTTCCCGCTCGCTAAAGTATAGGAAAGGGCATCTACATCGTCTCATTTACCTCCTTTTGTGGACCATGTAGACCATCAAATGAAAAGTACAACCTTAGCGTATTCAAGCCAAGACCATTCCCCTTTGCATACTTTTATGCTTTCTCGGGTAGAGGGGCTGCACTTTATGAAAAAGCTCGCCACAGGTTGTCGTTAAGATCTTTTCCATCCTTCTCATCAAGAAAATATTTCTGAGCAAACTTGGTTTCGTTCATGCTTGTAAAAGTATCTGAATGACCATCCAGTCAGTATAGGTTTAAGCTTTTTCATCCTGATTGAACTACCAATGGTAAAGAAGTATCTCATCCCCAAAGGATGGATGAGCTCTCCTATGTATACTTTTATCCTTTTTCGGGAATAGGAGACTACCAACAAAAAAGAGCCTCCACTAGAGTCTTCTTCGTGCTTTCAGACTCTCTAAAATTGAAAGCACCATCGAGCATTTAAATTCTCAGGCTTGCCAAAAATCCATGAGATCATACCACAACGGTGTCCCTAGACACCACCCCACATAAAATAGCTTGGGAGAATTCCCACATTGGGTCTCCTTTGTTCATAGTACTCTGCAATGTGTCTTCCTTGGATCCCATCAGTATCAAAAATGTCCACCTCCTCCAAGTATTTCCCATTTGTAGTGACATTCCCAGTATTACAACTATGATCCCATTCCCATGAGTTAGTTTCATTTGTTTCCTGGTATGCCCTGCTATCATACTCTGAACAAAGGAATTTTGAGTCTACCACACTCCCCCTTCCCCTATTTAATTCCCCCCCCCCCCTTGTCCAGCGGGTCAGTCTGCAGATTGTCTCACACCTTTTAGTTATCTCCCTCACGCTCTTGGTCAAGGAAACATCATTTCCTTGACTAGGAGTAGGTCTCCCTCTGTCAATGACAACACTTGTATTCCAAAGGATAGACCCAGAGTTCCTTGTATCTTGGTTTCAATAACCTCATTGATGAGTTCCTTGGACCACTTGAGAGGATTCCTTAGTGCCTCTTGGGATGGTTGTTTCTCACGTGCTCGACTCCAACTACATCATCGCACCGTTAATATTTGTACAGGGTTTTTTCTGCACAGTACTTAGTTGAAGACCTGGGATGTCACCTGACTCTAGCACATTGATGAGTCTACTCGAGAGACCTAAAAATGTTATGTCCCTTGTGGTTTATGGGTTTCGTTGGAGACAGTGTTCATAAGCCCTAGAAGCACTTCTATATAGATTCATTATTGATGTAGCATACTTGTACCACAGAGACTCTGACTCTCAATCGATGAGTCCATACAACTATGTACCATTCCCGATCCAACAGGCCATCAGTCATGAATATATAGCATTCCATGAGAATTCCATGGGTTTAAGGTACCAGATCAGTATTGTATCCAGCCTCACTTTAAGGCAACCATTATTGTATCATCAGTTGTATATGATCAGCTCTTGTATTTCAGAGCATAGATCAAATTATTCTTTTGACATTGTCACGAGCATGGGGATGCCCGCCTCATCCATATACATGTTACACATTATTTATATCTCACCCATTGATGGGAACCATATCAATACAAAAACCAAAATCCACCATGCCCCAGCCCTGGAAGCACCACCTCTCCACAGCAAATCCTATGATGTCCGTTAGCCATACGATGAGCTCCTACCCTCACACATCAGGGGGCAATCTGTTCACCCAAAAAATCCCTCACTCAGCTCTACATGGCCTACACCACCCAAGGACACCATTTCACGACCCTCGTATCACTCCATTAGACCCCCACACCCTCACAATGGCTTAAGAATGAAGAAAAGGGCTTAAAAACCCCAAAAAGGAGCCTAAAATACTCTCCTAGGAGCTAAAGCCCCCCAAAAGGGGCTAAAACCCTAAAAGGAGCTAAAGTTAGGGAGGAAGGGGCTAAAGCCCGGACCAAGGGCTTAAAACCCTAAAACCCCAAAAAATATATAAAAGGAGGGTGGGGGGTCACTCTGAAACAACTCCTCTCTTGCATACTGTTATGCTACCCATGGATGCCTTGAGACACCTTTGCCTCTCAAGCCACCCACATCCCCCTCTCTTCCACTCATCTTCCCCATTGAGCCATATCTCCTCTTCCATTGCTAAGTGAGATAGAGAGGTGCTTCCTTCCATCTAGGGCATGGTGGCCCATTTCACCAGAGAAGAGGTATACTTGTGTGTTTTATTTCATTTCTTTGCTTTTGTTTAAGCCATATCTTGTTTACAGGTTTTCATATTCTTCTTGCAGGTTTATTGTAGCTTAATAGTTGTTTGCAGGTAGCCAAGGTGAAGCCCTAACATTGTTTGCAGAGGGGCTCACGGCCATTTTCTTTACTATTCTTTGCTTTCTGTCTATTCCATTTTTTTCTACATTTTCACACGTAGGAACCTACCGTTCTATCCTATAGACAGAAGGGAGCCATTCGTGCCCTTGTAGCAAGGAGAAATCCTTGCTACAATGGCGACGAAAATGATGATGATAATGATGATGATGATGATGATAACATTGATGATGAGGAGGAGGAGGATGAGGATGAGGATGATGTCAATGGTGATGATGAGGATGATGGTGAGGATGGTGATGATGGTGATGGTGATGGTGATGATGATGATGGTGATCACAATGGAAATGCTGTTGATGATGATGGTGACAGGGATGAAGATGATGATGACTATGATGATACCATTGATGATGATGATTATGATGATACCATTGTTGATCATGATTATAATCATACCATTAATGATCATAAAACAAAGACGATGATGATTGTGATTATTCTAATGAGGATGAACATGATGATGAGGAGGAGGAGGAGGAGGAAGAGGAGAATGAGGATGAGGATGAAGACGATGATGATGAATATGATGATGGTGATGATTACGGTGATGATGATGATGGTGATGATGACGGTGATGATGATGATGATGATGATGATGCAAATGATGATGGTAACAATGAAGAAGAAGAAGATGATGATGATGCAAATGATGATGGTAACAATGAAGAAGAAGATGATGATGATGATGATGATGATGATGATGATGTTGATAATGATGATGATGATGATCATCATCATCATCACAATGAATATGATGATCATGATCATCATGATGACGGTGATCCTAATTATGATGTCGATTATGATGTTGGTGATGATGATGGTAAAGATGATGATGATGATGATGATGATGATTATAACATTTATGAGGATGAGGATGAGGTTTGAGACTGATGTCGATGATGATGATGATGGTGATGATGATGGTGATGATAATGATGGTGATGGTGATGATGGTGATGATGATGGTGGTGATGATGATGGCGATGATAATGATAACGATGATGATGCTAATATGATGAGGAGGAGGATGATTATGATGATACCATTGATGATGATGATTATTATGATATGATTGTTGATGATGATTATGATAATACCATTGATGATCATAAAGATGAAGATGATGATGATGATGATAACAATGAATATGATGATGATGATGATGATGACGATGAGGATGATGATGACAATGATGCTAATGATGATGATGATGATGATGATGATGATTATGATAATGATGATGATGATTATGATGATGATAACAATGATGATGATGATGATGATATAACTATGTACAAACCAATAAAAGGTATTTAAGGTACTCACCCATTAGTCCCCATGGATTTTTTGGGAGCTACGGTAGGTCCAGGTCATGTTGAAAGTCCATACCTACATATAGATACTCCACTATATATATAGGGACCTGCAACTAGAATGAAAAAAGCTCAAAGGAAAAGCATTGCCCCACCACTCCTCCCCTAAGTTTAGCCATAAGCCAACACCGGTTCTTGTTTTTTACCTTGAACCTGTTGAACCACCACAGCTATTAAAGTATTTGTGTCAGTTCCATCTAGAGATATTGATTGGTTTCAAATTGGTTTTCGAGCTTGGGGTACTTTTTGGCATTGATGATGATGATGATGATGATGATTATGATTATGATGATGATTATGATGATTATGATAACAATGATGATGATGATGATGATGCTAACAATGACGACGACGACGATGATGATGATGATGCTAACAATGACGATGATGATCATGATGATGCTGACGATGATGATGATGATGATTATGACGATGATGATGATGATGATGATGACGTCGATGATAATCATGATTATGATGAGGAATATGGTGATGATGATGATGATGAGGATGATGTTGATAATAAAGATGGAGATGATGATGATGGTGATGATGATGATGAGGATGAAGATGATGATGAGGAGGAGGAGGAGGAGGAGGATGTTGATAAGGATGATGATGATGGTGGTGGTGATGATGATGATGATGATGATGTTGATGATGTTGATGATGGTGATGAGGATTATGATGGTGATGATGATGATGATGATGACGACGACGATGATGATGATGCTATTGATGATGGTAAGGATGATGATGATGATACCATTTATGACTATGATGATTATTACATTGATGATGTTGATGATGATGATGAGGATGATGGTGATGGTGGTGATGATGATGATGATGATGTTGATGATACAGATGATAACATTGATGATGATGACAAAGATGACGATGACGACAATGATGATGACAATGATGATGACAATGATGATGACAATGATGATGATGATGATGATTATAACATTGATTATGATGAGGATGAGGATGATGTCAATGGTGATGAGGAGGATGATGGTGAGGATGATGGTGATGGTGATGGTGATGATGATGATGGTGATCATGATGGAAATGATGATGATGATGATGATGATGATTATGATGATACCATTGTTGATCATAATTGGTAACCCAAAAAATCCCTCACTCAGATCTACATGGCCTACACCACCCAAGGACACCCATGCATGACCCTCATATCACTCCATTAGACTCCCACACCCTCAAAAGGGATTAAGAATGAGAAAAAGGGCTTGAAAACCCCCAAAAATGAGCCTAAATAACTCTCTTAGGGGATAAAGCCTCCAAAAAGGGGCTAAAACCCCTCAAAGGAGCTAAAAACCCTAAAAGGAGCTAAAGTTAGGGCAAAAGGGGCTAAATCCCAAACCAAGGACTTAAAACCCTAAAAATCCCCAAAAAAGCTATAAATAGGGGGTGGGGGGTCACTCTCAAACAAAACTTTCCTTGCATACTATTATACTGCCCGTGGATTCCTTGAGACCCTTTGTCTCTCAAGCCACCCACATCCCCCCTCTCATCCACTCATCTTCCCATGGAGCCATAGATCCTCCATTGCTAAGAGAGAGAGAGAGATGTGCTTCTTCCAGCCAGGGCATGGTGGCCCATTACACCAAAGAGAAGCTATACATGTGTGTTTTGTTTTATTTCTTTGCTTTTATATAATCTGTAAATTATTTGTAGGTTTTCATTTTCTCTTTGCAAGTTTACTTCTAACATGTTTTTGCAATAATTTGTTTCTAATACTTGTTTGCAGGTAGTTGGAGTTAGGCCTTAACATTGTTTGCAGAGGGGTTCTCCATCTTTGCTTTGATTTCTGTCTAGTTTCATTCCTACTTTTCTTTTCAGCATTTCCAAATAGGAACCTATCCTTCCATCCTATAGACGGAAGGTAGTCATTCCTACCCTATAGTAAGGGAGAAATCCTTGCTACTGAACTAGCAACCATACTAGGTCGATCCCATAGGATCCCTGGTTCAGTTTTTTAAAATTTTCAAGTTTTATTTCAGTTTGTGCCCTAGGTTTAAATTTCTTGTCAAATATAGTTTAAATCTTGTTTATTTAAAGTTTTTGTTACTGCCAAAGCCTCCACAAGGAAAATTCGAGTCCATTTGGCCACAGTACAGGTTACTGTCGGTCGAATTTGACTCAGGATCAAAAAAACCCCCAATCCGGAGCATGTCACACTTATCGAGCCTAAAAAGGGGACCAGGTCACTCATTTAGGCCTCACAGGTGTGACCAGGTTTCCCTTTTCTCCCTGAAGGGTGTGAATTAATTCATAAATATAGATCGCTTCTCTCTACAAAATATGAGCGACCCCCTCGCATGTTTCTGGAAAAATTTGGAGACCCCCTCACCACATTTGACCTGAAACGTGTGGTCTGTCACTCAGAAGTTAGTTTTCAATTTACTAAGGAATATCAGTGCGACTCAGCTGCCTCTGTCTAGCACAATCATTCCATTTCCATTTCTATTTCATTTTACTGCAATTTCATTCACAAAACCAAGTGTAAGTTAAAAAATTTCAATTGGTTAATGGACATAGCCTAACTAAAACTTACATAAAATAAAAAAACTTGCTTACCCTTCCTCCTCTACCTAGTCATCACCCTTATATGTATTCTAGGATGAGACGAAGGGCACAACTTGTATAGTAATAGGCCCTTCACTCAATATTGTTCGAAACCACTAAAAACGGGTGACTTGGAAGGTAGAGGTGGTAGAGAAGGAGGGATTCTCATGATGCTAAGCGTCCTCCCTGTTGACCAACCTTGCATTTGGGAGGTGACCTATGGATATACGGATGGCATTAGTCCCATTGTGTTGAGAACCCAACACCTTCTCTTGGTTGAAAAAGAATATAGGTGTAAGGCAGTCACATAGTTAGGTTATCACAATTCGAGGTAAAAAATGGTATCTGTCTACAAAATTTCTATTTATTTACTGCTTTCAACCAAAATATGATGAGCTATGTGGAATATTCATAAACCATTTGTAGCCACCAAATAAAAAAAACACAAAAAGACATACACACCATACAACGTAAATCAACCCAGCTCAGTTCATGACGCTGAGAGAGCCACTAAAATTTATTAATTTACACTAAGTTCAAAAATCTGTAGTCCTTGAGGACATAAGTCCCTGATTGCCTTAACCATGGGAAGTACTTGGGCTCTGCCCAGAAACACATTGTGAGGAGTACCATGAGAACCCGAAAGTAGTTGGCCACTGAGAGAAATTTCCAAGCAAAACGGGCAACGACCCCCACCGATTGAGTAGAACACCCGTGAGGAAAAAGCCAAGCGCTGTCTTCTGGCAGTCTTGGTGGCCAAGTGACCACCTATATCCAATAGGAAGCCATTGAAACCGGGGTCCAAAAAATCATTTCCACCAGTTTGATACACAAATCTAACAGAATTGATCCCTCATGCTCTTCCTCATGCCTAAGAGGAGAACCACCACAATTCGGGTCATTGAACCGACACCGTCGAGACCATTCTCAATGACCTCTCACATTATCAGAAGGCCACACAACCTCTAATTTAGATTCAGACCCGTATCAGTCTGAACTAGACCTGTACATAGCACCATCAAGCCCCATGGATGTTGCAAACCTGGATCCATTTTCCACCATAGCAATCGCTAGTGGACCCATGTCCACACCACAAATTATCACCAACAACCCTACAGGTGGCCCCAGCATAGTGATGCAAACTATCATCATCCAGCTACCACCACCCATAGTAACCACTCAAGATGTCCCACCTGCAACACTTGGGGGCAGTGGACCTTCCACATACACTACCCCTCTTGTCACACATGGGGGAAGTGCCCCTTCCACCTGCACTACCCCTCCTGTCACACATGAGGGCAGTGGCCCTTCCACCCACACTATCCCTCACACCACACTTGGGGGCACTGGCCCATCTACAATGGCACCACCAACACCCTGAGCTATGTAGGTTCATTATGCACCTGCAAACCCCACCACCATACCTTTCCCATCTCACATCAACCTGGGATCAAACTTGCCTTTCATGGCTAGCCTTAACTTTCCTGATTTGGCTCGATTGATAAACGACCCCATCTGCCATCAAAATTTTTGGCCTCCCATGCCAACCAAACTTCCCTCTGACATTCCTAAGTTTGAAGGGAAGGAAGGGAAGTGTCCCAAAAACCACATCATGACATTTCATCTATGGTGCTCATCAAATAGCATTGTAGATGATTCAATCAGGCTAAGACTATTCTAACGCATCCTTATAGGTGTGGCAACCAAATGGTACATTGAGCTACCGTAATCCAAGTACCCATATTTCAACTCTATAGATTTCATCTTCCTGTAGTATTTCCAACTCCCCGTCAGATATGGAGAAGGGGTGGAGATCTTGTTATCCTACCACCAGAACACTACGACCCATATAACCGACCACATCCATGAGTTGCAGTGACATTGTAGTTTGTGTAAGATCCAACTTGATGACAGGATCTTCTTGGATTGGTTTCTCAAAACCTTACTCCCACCCATAGCAAAGGACGTCGCATCTGAACGTCCCCAATTTGAAGAGGAGGCCACGCTGAAAGCCCAACAGTTTGACCCGATCTATGCATAGTCTAGATACCTTTACACCGTCATTCTAGACTCTCCCCGTGCGGGTACCTCCTACCAGGATGCACCGGGGGCATCCCATGCTGCATATGGGATCATAGGCTCGGTCTGCCAACAACCACAACACCGTCTCACACCACCTGCAGTTCCACCACAACCAAGCAACAATGTTACTATTGCTTACCAAAACCAAACTCTGGACTATGCAAGAATGATGTCCCAGTCTGGAGAAACAACTTCTTACGCCCAACCTGCACCATCGCAGCAGGCTCAAGCCTTGGCTTGTCCAACACAGCAATACATGGGGAAAATGCCAACATTTTTGGCACTGCCACCCACCCAAATTTATTATGCACCACCAGTGCAAGTGGTTCAAGCCCCCACCCCTAGTCCACCTTCTCCTTTGGGACAAGTATTCAACATAACAAAATCGTCCCAACCAGCTAGCCCCCAATAATCAACAAGGGAAATCTAGGAATAACCGACCCCAAAACCAAGCCAATAACCAACCACAAGGAGGTGTTCAACAACCAAACCCTCCCAACAATGTCACAACAAACCGACTAGCCCAAAATCCCCCACAACCAAATGCACCAAGACGCAATGCCTCGTTGCACACAAACCAACCATGCACACTCTATGAGGTCTATAAGCACTACATATTCGAGTGTTCCCTCATGGGTCATGCTAAGCAGACCATTCAAAACGATGTTCAATAGGCCGCCAACACTACAAACTAATCCCAACCCAACCCGGCACCACAAGGACCTACTCCTATTGTGCTTCAAAACCCATTACCAGTCCAAGGATTGGTGGCAACTAAACCCCCTCCCCAACCCAATCCCAACGCTCTGGGGGCACCTCCCATGGTTGAAACAGGTGTCCACCACCTGCTAGCCAAGACGACTGAAGAGGTCAACCTACAAACCAGATGGAATCAGTATGGAACCACCACCAAACCCACTGACAAATCAGCAGAATCTACGTCCAAATCGGTCAATGAACCTCTTCTGTTACCCCCTTTCCCTCGCCCCCCCATATGCTAAGTTGCCAATAATGCCACGGCTAGAGATATGGTCAGCTATAGCATCATGGATGATTTAGCCTAAACACCAAAGGCCATGTCCGCTCTTGAGGTACTCAAAATGTGCCCAATGTAGTGGAAAGCGCTACTAGCCACCCTTGGGGTAGTAGACCCCTCTGACTCCAAGTTGATCACATTTGACATGGAGAATGTAGAACCGTGCATGCCATCAACCATCGCCTTTCAAATCCTGGTGTCTATCGGGAATTTGGTTGTGCACCGGTGCATAGTGGATGAGGGGGCATCCACGTGCATTATGTCTACCCTAGTTTGGCAAAAACCTGGATCCCCAATCTTGCAACCATCCTCCACAACTCTGCGGGCTTATGATGGCCATCCTACTAAAGCCCAAGGAATCATCCCCCACATCCCCATGACATTAGCCAGGAAGACAGTTCTGATCGGCATAGAGGTTTTCAATGCTCAATTGGACTATAACCTTCTCCTTGGAAGAAGTTATATGTACACCATGAGAGCTGTTGCATCAACTATCTTTCATCTCATGATTTCCCCCCATGAAGGGAAAATCGTGACGGTTGAACAACTTACTTATCACGATCTACAATGGCTAACGACACCCGCCAACATTATCCCTACGATTAACACCATTGATCCACAAGGGATGACCACACAAGCGAATGTTATCCCTGCGTTCAACACCATGGTTACCAACATACCAGCCTCCCCATTGTTGAATGTGGGCCCTGGGTTGTTTTTCGATACCACCATGACAGCTCCTTTTCCCTTAGTGTCACCACCACTGACACCAAATGAAACTGCAAACTTGTGCATGCTCTCATCCAGCACCACTGCACCCAAACCCCAACCGCAACCACAACACCGTCCATAGCCGCAACATCAATAGCAGTCGCAACATCATCCATAGCCCCAACATTATGCGCAGCCACAACCACAACCTCACCCCCACATACAACCATCAGGGAGTTATATGGGCTCCTCTCCAGTCCATACAATTCCCTTCCTCTTTCCCCCGCCTAGTGTCATGAGCAAGCCAGTAATGGCCACACTAAACCTACCCAACTTTACATTGGGAATTCCCGTGTGGTATCTTGATCCACCTGCAGTTCCACCACAACCAAGCAACAATGTTACTGTTGCTTACCAAAACCAAACTCTGGACTATGCAAGAATGATGTCCCAGTCTAGAGAAACAACTTCTTACGCCCAACCTGCACCATCGCAGCAGGCTCAAGCCTTGGCTTGTCCAACACAGCAATACATGGGGCAAATGCCCACATTTTTGGCACTGCCACCCACCCAAATTTATTATGCACCACCAGTGCAAGCGGTTCAAGCCCCCACCCCTAGTCCACCTTCTCCTTTGGGACAAGTATTTTCATAACAAAATTGTCCCAACCATCTAGCCCCCAATAATCAACAAGGGAAAGCTAGGAATAACCGACCCCAAAACCAAGCCAATAACCAACCACAAGGAGGCGTTCAACAACCAAACCCTCCCAACAATGTCACAACAAACTGACCATCCCAAAATCCCCCACGACCAAATGCACCAAGACACAATGCCTTGTTGCACACAAACCAACCATGCACACTCTATGAGGTCTATAATCACTACACATTCAAGTGTTCCCTCATGGGTCACGCTAAGCAGGCCATTCAAAACGATGTTCAATAGGCCACCAACACTACAAACCAATCCCAACCCAACCCGGCACCACAAGGACCTACTCCTATTGTGCTTCAAAACCCATTACCAGTCCAAGGATTGGTGGCAACTAAACCCCCTCCCCAACCCAATCCCAACACTCTGGGGGCACCTCCCATGGTTGAAACAGGTGTCCACCACCTGCTAGCCAAGACGACTGAAGAGGTCAACCTACAAACCAGATGGAATCAGTATGGAACCACCACCAAACCCACTGACACATCAGCAGAATCTACGTCCAAATCGGTCAATGAACCTCTTCTGTTACCCCCTTTCCCTCGCCCCCCCATATGCTGAGTTGCCAATAATGCCACGGCTAGAGCTATGGTCAGCTATAGCATCATGGATGATTTAGCCTAAACACCAAAGGCCATGTCCGCTCTTGAGGTACTCAAAATGTACCCAATGTAGTGGAAAGCGCTACTAGCCACCCTTGGGGTAGTAGACCCCTCTGACTCCAAGTTGATCACATTTGACATGGAGAATGTAGAACCGCGCATGCCATCAACCATCGCCTTTCAAATCCTGGTGTCTATCGGGAATTTGGTTGTGCACCGGTGCATAGTGGATGAGGGGGCATCCACGTGCATTATGTCTACCCTAGTTTGGCAGAAACCTGGATCCCCAATCCTGCAACCATCCTCCACAACTCTGCGGGCTTCTGATGGCCATCCTACTAAAGCCCAAGGAATCATCCCCCACATCCCCATGACATTAGCCAGGAAGACAGTTCTGATCGGCATAGAGGTTGTCAACGCTCAATTGGACTATAACCTTCTCCTTGGAAGAAGTTATATGTACGCCATGAGAGCTGTTGCATCAACTATCTTTCATCTCATGATTTTCCCCCATGAAGGGAAAATCGTGACGGTTGACCAACTTACTTATCACGATCTACAAGGGCTAACGACACCCGCCAACATTATCCCTACGATTAACACCATTGATCCGCAAGGGATGACCACACAAGCGAATGTTATCCCTGCGTTCAACACCATGGTTACCAACATACCAGCCTCCCCATTGTTGAATGTGGGCCCTGGGTTGTTTTTCGATACCACCATGACAGCTCCTTTTCCCTTAGTGTCACCACCACTGACACCAAACGAAACTGCAAACTTGTGCATGCTCTCATCCAGCACCGCTGCACCCAAACCCCAACCGCAACCACAACACCGTCCATAGCCGCAACATCAATAACAGTCGCAACATCATCCATAGCCCCAACATTATGCGCAGCCACAACCACAACCTCACTCCCACATACAACCATCAGGGAGTTATCTGGGCTCCTCTCCAGTCCATACAATTCCCTTCCTCTTTCCCCCGCCTAGTGTCATGAGCAAGCCAGTAATGGCCACACTAAACCTACCCAACTTTACATTGGGAATTCCCGTGTGGTATCTTGATCCACCAGCTCAACTATCAATACCCTATGTAGTTTTAACCCCTATACAACCCATTGCGTTTGAGTCTCATCCCCCACCCGGTCCGTAAAAACCAACCACTGCACCCGCACCCGCACTGCCCCACCCAAAAAGGGCTAGGGGCAAGAATGCAAAAGCTACCGCATAACCTTGATAGATCCTGCCTTGTGCCATCTGCGAAGAACAGGGCCATCCGACTCAAAATTGTCCTGAGATTCCCATAATCCACACACATTTGGATGCCATGGATACAACGAAAAACCTCCCTATGGTTGAACTTCCAAGTGGGCTAATAGTAAGAAATAAGTCATTGAGAACAAACCATGCTTGCACCCTTTGTAGATTGTATGGACACTATTCTCACCATTTCCAAGACTTATCTGAATTCTGAATGGCTTTAGTCAACCTTCGACAACATTCCCTTGAATCAAAGATCACTCTGATCAAAGAAGTTCACCCACCACCTCCTTCTTCGGACACCATGTCCATTTACATGATGTTCAGTTCTGCCGACCCTCTTGTCTCCACCACCACCAATGGTCCATTAGACTTGTCTCTTCCATTGTTTCCCCAACCACAGTCACAACCTTAGTTCCAGCCTCAACCTCAGTTACTAGGGAAAGAATGGGGTTCATTCCCGATCAACATGATCCTTTTCCTTTTCCTTTTCCTACCATTCGGGATCGTGAGTAACTCTATCTTGGAAACCCACAATCTATAGAATTTCACAATGTGATTTCATGTGTGGTACCTTGAACAACTTACCCTACCTCTGACGCCCCAAGATGTGTTGACTCCTGTCCAGCCAATTGAGATGATGTTGCACCTACCTTCGGGTCCATCAAAGACTCCTCTCGTCTCCAGGCCTGCCCCTTTTCCTCCAATAGAGACTGGGGGCAAGCCACAAAAACCACAACCAATACCATTTACATGATCACTATCACTAGTCACCCTTCTGTCTCATCGGCTGTGGAAGATCCACCTGATCTATCCTGTCACCACTTACGCAATGACGGAGATATATGTAAGACCGCCTTCGGTTTTACCCCATTCCCTTTAATCCATAGTGTGGAATCAGTTATTCTCATAAAAATACCAGATTCTGTCATCCTGCCTCACCAATGACCTTCGTCTCGGCAAGGGGGCATACCTCTTCACTGACTTGGATGGTCAACTCTTAAAGAAGGCACACAACGGGCTCCACCTCAAGAGATTCTATGCCTGATATAACCACTATGAGTCCCTTATAGCATAGTTTTTTCCCTTTTTTGTTTTGCAATGTTTTTACCACAAATCAAATACCCCCATTCAGGGGAAGCACCAGAAACTGCTAATTTAGAGTCACCCGGAGCCTTTTTGAGACACCTCTCACACCTCAAGGCTCAAATTTTGTCTGCTATCTTCTAATGAGACCATCATCTCATGTTTAGTAAGTAATTTTTGGGACAACTTCCCGGAATTTACCTCGATTTACGAGCCACATCATGGTGATACAAGTGTCTGTTGACCTATACTTGTATCACACTTTCCTACCACCACTCATGTAGGTTCTTGGGCCATCGCTCGTTAAGGGACATTGTTTTTACTTTCTTTTAGCACATACATGTGTACTTCGTCCACCACACCTCATGTGGATCTCTGGACCATTGTCCAGAAAACGGATCGTCTCCTTTGCATGTATTTGGCATATAAGTTCCCCCAACTTGCACTCACATCACATGTAGCCAAGTCCATCCACCACAACTCACACATGCTCTCCTGACCTCTGTCCACCACTTCAATTTGCATGCCTCTACCGCATCGACTCGCGTGCCTCTACCGCGATCTATCCTACGCATGTATTGGTATGTTTGAGAGCCATCTGCTGCGTCCATACTGTGCAAATGACCTTTGAACCACTGTCCACCATCCCGACATGGGGCACCACCTGTGCCACTGCAATCAGTTCACCATACTAGATTTTCGTTTAAGCTCTTTTATGACTCCTAAAAACAATGAAAAGATTGTCGAGCGTAGCTGCTTCCTTTCTCGCTCGCTAAAGCATAGGAAAGGGAATCTACATCATCTCGTTTACCTCCTTTTGTGGACTATGTAGACCATCAAATGAAAAGGACCACCTTGGTGTATTGAAGCCAAAACCGTTCCCCTCTGCATACTTTTATGCTTTCTCGGGCAGAGGGGCCGCACTTTATGAAAAAGCTCACCATGGGTTGTTGTTAAGCGCTTTTCCAACCTTCTCATCAAGAAAATATTGCCAAGCAAACTTGGTTTCGTTCATGCTCATAAAAGTATCTAAATGACCGTCCAATCAGTATAGGTTTAACCTTTTTCGACCTGATTGGAATACCGATGGTAAAGAAGTCTCTCATCCCCTACAGGATGGGTGAGCTCTCCTATGTATACTTTTATCCTTTTTCGGGAAAAGGATATTACCAACGAAAAAGAGCCTTGATTGGAGTCTTCTTTGTGCTTTCAGACTCTCTAAAATTGAAAGCACCATTGAGCATTTACTTTCTTGGGCTCGCCGAAAATCCATGAGATCATACCACAATGGTGTCCCTAGACACCACCCCACAGAATACAGTTTGGAAGCATCCCCACTTTGGGTCACCTTTGTTAAGAGTACTCTGCAATGTGTCTTCCTTGGATCCCATCAAATATCAAAAGTGTCTACCTCCCCCAAGTATTTCCCATCTACAGTGACATCCCTGGTATTACAGCAATGATCCCATTCCCATGAGTCAGTTTCATTTGCTGCCTATTCTACCCTGTCTTCATACTCTAAACAAAGGAAGTTCGAGTCTACCACACTCCCCCTGCCCCTGTTCAACTCTTTCCCTCACCCCCCCCCATTCAGTGGGTCAGTCCATAGATTGTCTCACACCTTTCAGTTATATCCCTCACGCCTCTGGTCAAGGAAACATCATTTCCTTGACCAGGGGTAGGCCTCTAGTCTGTCGACGACAACACATGTATTCCAGAGGATAGACCCAGATATATCTTGGTTTCATTAACCTCATTGATGAGTTCCTTGGACCACTTGAGAGGAGTCCTTAGTGCCTCTTCGGATGGTTGTTTCTCACGTGCTCAACTCCAACTACATCATCACACCACTGAGATTCATACAGGGTTTGGTCCGCGCAGTACTTGGTCAAATACCCCAGATGTCACCTAAATCTAGCACATTGATGAGTATATTCAAGGGACCTAAAATTTTTTATGTCCGTTGTGATTTTTGGGTTGCATTGGAGACAGTGTTCAAAATCCCCAACATTGCTTCTATATAGATTTATGATTGTTGCAGCATACTTGTACCACATAGACTTTGACTCTCAATCAGCGAGTCCATACAGCTATATACTATCCCAGATCCAATAGGCCATCAGTCATGAAGATATAGCATTCCATGAGAATGCCATGGGTCCAATGTAGCATTTCTTCAGATCAGTATTGTATTCAGCCTCACATTGAGGCAACCACTATGTATCATCAGTTGTATATGATCATCTCTTGTATTTTAGAGCATAGATGAAATTATTATTTTGACATTGTTACGAGCATGGGGATTCCCACCTTGTCCATATACATGTCACACATTATTTTTATCTCACCCATTGATGGGAACCATATTAATACAAAAACCAAAAGCCACCACTCCCCAGCCCAGGAAGCACCACCTCTCCGTAGCAAATCCTATGATGTTCATCGGCCATATGATGAGCTCCTGCCCTCACACATCAGGGGGCAATCTGTTAACCCAAAAAATCCCTCACTCAGCTCTACATGGCCTACACCACCCAAGGACACCCATGCATGACCCTCGTATCACTCCATTAGACCCCCACACCCTAAAAAGGGATTAAGAATGAGAAAAAGGGCTTAAAACCCCCAAAAAGGAGCGTAAATAAATCTCCTAGGGGCTAAAGCCTCCAAAAAGGGGCTAAAATCCCTCAAAGGAGCCTAAAACCCTAAAAGGAGCTAAATTTAGGGTAGAAGGGGCTAAAATCCCCAAAAAGGGGCTAAAGCCCGAACCAAGGGCTTAAAACCCTAAAAAGCCCCAAAAAAGCTATAAATAGAGGGTGGGGGGTCACTCTCAAACAACACTTCCCTTGCATACTGTTATGATTCCCGTGGATTCCTTGAGACCCTTTATCTCTCAAGCCACCCACATCCCCCCTCTCATCCACTCATCTTCCCATTGAGCCATAGCTCCTCCATTGCTAAGAGAGAGAGAGAGGTGCTTCTTCCAGCCAGGGCATGGTGGCCCATTGCACCAAAGAGAAGGTATACATGTGTGTTTTGTTTTGTTTCTTTGCTTTTATCTAATTCATAGCTTGTTTGCAGGTTTTCATTTTCTCTTTGCAGGTTTATTTCTAACATGTTTTTGCAGGCATTTTGTTTCTAATACTTGTTTGCAGGTAGCTGGAGTTAGGCCCTAACATTGTTTGCAGAGGGGTTCTCCATATTTGCTTTCATTTCTGTCTAGTTTCATTCCTACTTTTCTTTTCAACATTTCCACAAATGAACCTATCCTTCCGTCCTATAGACGGAACGTAGCCATTCTTTCCCTATAGCAAGGGAGAAATCCCTGCTACAATAATTATGATCATACCATTGATGATCATAAAAACGAAGATGATGATGATTGCGATTATTCTAATGAGGATGAACATGATGATGATGATGAGAAGGAGGAGGAGGAGGAAGAGGAGGATGAGGATGAGGATGAGGATGAAGATTATGATGATGAAGATGATGATGGTGATGATGACGATGATGATGATGGTGATGATGATGATGATGATGATGACGACAATGATGATAATGATGATGCAAAAAATGATGATAGCAATGAAGAAGAAGAAGATGATGATGATGATCATCATCATCATGATAATCATCATAACAATGAAGATGATGATCATGATCATGACGATGACAATGATGCTAAGTATGATGTTTATTATGATGTTGATGATGATGATGGGAAATATGATGATGTTGATGATGTTGATGATGATGATGATGATGATGATGACGATGAGGTTTGAGGATGATGTCGATGATGATAAGGAGGAGGATGGTGATGATGATGGTGATGATGGTGTTGATGATGATGATGGTGATGATAATGATGATGGTGATGATAATGATGATGATGCTAATATGATGAGGAGGAGGATGATTATGATGATACCATTGATGATGATGATTATGATGATATGATTGTTGATGATGATTATGCTAATACCATTGATGATCATAAAGATAAAGATGATGCTGATTGCAATGATTCCAATGTGGATGAAGATGATGATGATGATTATGATGATGATGATGATTATGATAATGATGATGATTATTATGATAATGATAACAATGATGATGATGATGATGATGATATAACTATGTACAAACCAAGAAAATATATTTAAGGTACTCACCCATTAGTCCCCATGGATTGTTTGGGAGCTATGGTAGGTCCAAGTCATGTTGAAAGTCCATACCTACATATAGATACTCCACTATATATATATAGGGACCTGCAACTAGAATGAAAAAAGCACTTCCCAACCACCCCTCCCCTAAGTTTAACCATAAGCCAAAACCAGTTCTTGTTTTTTACCTTGAACCTGTTAAACCACCACAGCTGTTAAAGTATTTGCATCAGTTCCACCTGGAGATATTGATTGGTTTCAAATTGGTTTTCGAACTTGGGCTACTTGTTGGCATTGATGATGATGATGATGAGGAGGATGAAGATGATGATGAGGAGGAGGAGGAGGAAGAGGAGGATGTTGATAAGGATGAAGATTATGTGGTTACAACGATGATGATGATGATGATGAAGCTTATGATGGTGATGATGATGACGACGACAACAATGATGATGATGATGGTGATGATGGTAAGGATGATGATGATGATGATGATATTGGTGATGGTAAGGAGGATGATGATGATGATGACGATGGTGATGATAACATTTATGATTATGATGATTATTACATGGATGATATCGATGATGAGGATGAGGATGAGGATGATGTCAATGGTGGTGATGATGATGATGGTGAGGATGATGGTGATGGTGATGGTGATGGTGATGATGATGATGGTGATCATGATGGAAATGATGATGATGATACCATTGATGATGATGATTATGATCATACCATTGTTGATGATGATTATGATCATACCATTGATGATCATAAATATGAAGATGATGATGATTGCGATTATTCTAATGAGTATGAACATGATGATGATGACGAGGAGGAGGAGGAGGAGGAGGAGGATGAAGATGATGATGATGATGATGATGATGATGGTGATGGTGATGATGATGATGATGATGATGAGGATGATGATAATGATGATGATAACAATGATGCAAATGATGATGGTAACAATGAAGAAGATGATAATGATGATGTTGATGATGATGATGAGGATCATGATAATGATGATGATGATCATAACAATGAAGATGATGCTCATGAATGACGATGACGGTGATGCCAATTATGATGTTGATTATGATGTTGATGATGATGATGGTGAAGATGATGATGTTGTTGATGATGGTGATGATGATGATAACATTGATGATGATTATAACATTGACGATGATGAGGATGAGGTTTGAGGCTGATATTAGTGATGATAATGAGGATGATGGTGATGATGATGGTGATGATGGTGATGATGATGATGGTGATGATGATGGCAATGATAATGATAATGACGATGATGATTATGATGATATTATTGTTGATGATGATTGTAATGATTCCAATGTGGATGAAGATGATGATGATGACGATGAGGAGGAGGAGGAGGATAGTGATGATGATGATGATTGCAATGATAATGACAATGAATATAATGATGATGAGGAGGAGGAGGAGGATGAAGATGGTGATGGTGATGATAATGATGTTGTTGATGATGATGATGATGAGGATTTTATTGTTGATAATGATGATGATGATGATGATAATGACGATGATAACAATGAATATGATGATGATGATGACGACGATTATGATGATGATGATGATGATGCTAATGATGACAATGATGATGATGACTATGATAATGGTGATGATAAAAATGATGATGATGATGATGATGATGATATAACTATGAAAAAACCAATAAAATTTATTTAAGGTACTCACCCATTAGTCCCCATGCATTTTTTGGGAGCTACAGTAGGTCCGGGTCATGTTGAAAGTCCATACTTGCATATAGATACTCCACTATATATACACTCACCTGCAGCTTGAATGCAAAAAGCTCAAAGGAAATGCACTGCCCCACCTCCCATCCCCTAAGTTTAGCCCTAAGCCAACACCAGTTCTTATTTTTTACCTTAAACTTGTTGAACCACCACACATGTTAAAGTATTGGTGTCAGTTCCACGTGGAGATATTGATTGGTTTCAAATAGGTTTTCGATATTGGGCTACTTGTTGTCATTGATGATCATGATGATTATAATGATGATGATTATGATGATGATGATGATGATGCTAATGACGACGACGATGATGATGATGCTAATGATGATGTCGATGATGATACCAATGATAACAGTGATGATGGTAATAATGATGGTGGTGGTGGTGGTGGTGGTGATGGTGGTGGCGGCGATGTTGTTACTGGTGATAATGAGGAGGAGGAGGAGGAGGAAGATGATGATGATTATGATGATTATGATGATACCATTGATGATCCTAGAAATGGAGATGATGATTATTGCAATTATTCTGATGAGGATGAACATGATGACGATGATGATAACGATGAAGATGATGATGATGGTGGTGGTGGTGGTGGTGGTGGTGGTGAAGATTATAACATTGATGATGATGAGTATGAGGATGTCGATGATGATGACGAGGATGATGGTGAGGATGATGATGATGGTGATGGTGATGGAGACGATGATCATGATGATCATGATGATGATAACAATGAATATAGTGATGGTGATGATGAGGAGGAGGAGGAGGATGAGGATGAATCCGATGAGGATAACGACGACGGTGATGATAATAATGAAGAAGATGATGATGACGATGAGGATGATGATGATGTTGATGATGATACTGATGATAATAGTGATAATGGTGATGATGGAGACGACGACGACGACGATGATGATGATGATGATGATGATGATGATGGAGATGATGATGATGATGATGATGATGATGATGATGATGTTGATGATGAAGATGACGATGAGGATGAATATGATGATGAATATGATGATACCATTGATGATCGTAAATATGAAGATGATGATGACTGCGATTATTCTAATGAGGATGAACATGTTGATGATGATAAGGAGGAGGAGGATGAGGAGGATGAGGATGACAAAGATGATGATGATGATGTAAATGATGATGTTGATGATAATAATGAAGATTATGATGATGATGATGATGATAAAATTGATGATGACGATGATTATAACATTGATGATGAATCATTATCATCAATATCATCATTATAATAGTCTTCATTTGACTCAAAATCTATATTGTTATCTGATTCATAATCACCATCATTGAAAGGATCGCTGATATCAACATCATCATAACCATCATTTTCAGTTATATATTCATCATCAATATCATCGTTGAGTACTACATTCTCTACTATGTCTTTTGAATGATAAACTTCTTGATCGGATTCTTCATCTGACACATCTACGGTGGCCAACTACTCATGATATGTGTCACCTTCTTCTTCAACATTGCCTTCTTCCTTTGCATTATACTTGGACTGGTATTCCTCTTGGATCATATCTAACAATGTATGACTAACCTTGTTTACTATTGGGTGTTATTATGTCTAAATTTAGCCACCTATTCTTTAATTATCAACCGGGGTTGGTAAGCTTAGAGTTGACACAAAATATATGTGAAGGTAGAGGGTGTTGTGTAAATATTTTAACAAACAAAACATCAAAATACCTTTCAAAATGAAAAACTGAGTCAAACTCCTAAAAATTCAATTATTAAAGTAATTGAACTGAGACAGAATAATAAACTAAATAATTGATAATAAACTTTAAACTGAAATACAATCAACAATTAACTATTCAAATGGGGAACTAGGTTACAAGGAAAACTTAACTTATAAGCAACTAGAAAACTTAATAAACAAAACAACATAAAGAAAACTTAAAAATAAGCAAGTAGAAAACTTAATAAAGAAATATCTTTAGGTTTTGTCCCACAAGTTCTTTCAACAATAACACAACATAAAAAAGACAACCTAAAAACACACTAAGAATAACACATATAACACTAAATCTTGCATACAAACGAATAAACCAATTCAAAAGGAATAAACAAAAAACAATACAACAATAAAACAAAATCAGAAACAAAACTTAAGACTAACTCAAACTTTGTTTAAAGAAAAAGAAGTAAGGAAAATGATAAAAATTTAATAAGTAATTTAAAACAACTAAACTTTAACTTTAATGTTAAACAAAACTATCATCTAACTATTACAATCAAAACATAATTCAGACGTCAACAAAACAAAACTAAAAAAATCTTAAAACACATAAAAAGAACTAAAAACAGAACTAGGGGCTGAATGACATACTGAACTGTGGGTTTGAAAGGGGTGGCTAAATAACAGACTGAATAGGCTGTCTGAATCATAGTCTGCACAGTTAAAATGGTAAAAACTAACCTAAATGAACTAATCTTTATCTAAAGTCATGTAGACGTAATTCTAATGCATTGGAATAGTAAATAAACCTATTTAACAAAAAAATAACCTTAAACTAATTCATGAACAAAAGGAATCATTGTATATTAAACTAATAAATAAACTGGAAATTAACTTGCATAAATTCAAAACAGGAAAGGAAATAACAGAATTGAATATATTCTATATTCATGAAAGCAACTTATTCTATATTCTTGAAAACAAAGACTGAAAGTAATGCTGGAAATGAAATAACTGGAAACAAAATGACTGAAAGCAAATAACTGAAAGCAAGCTATGCACACATATAACTAATTAAATTCTAAATAAAACTAAGTTAATGTATTACAGAAAACAAATAGAATATCATTTACTATAATATAATGAAAGCAAACTAGAAATTAAATTAGACTATCTAAAACAGGAAAAAACTAAGCTAAACAAAGAAAATGAACCTCTGGTTGATGAGGGGCCCTCTCAGCAATTAGGGGTGATGCCTGGCTAACTTCTACTTAAACACAAACTTCAACAACAATGCATACAACTCTTTATTCACATGGTGGAACAGAAATACAATGTTCAAGAGTAAATCACAGCAAGAACTCTTCTCCTAACTATGCTAACTGACTGATTTTCTAGCTAACTTCAGCTCTCTCACAAAAGCTTCTTTATATAATGATTTACAGAGATGTGTAAGTCGACCCTTTAGTGGTCAAATGATCTCTAAATTTAGAATACTATAATGGACATTTAATTAATCACAGGCCAGTGCATAAGCATCTCCCTTCTTCAGTACGAGTCTGGTTCTTTTCACTGGACAACATATGCACAGGTTCCTTCTCCAGCACAACAGATCTTTAGATTTAGTGCACGACTCCTTCTTCAGGGTGACTATGGAATGGTGGTGAGCAAGGGTAGCGTACACAGTGGGTGTTCTAGAACGTAGGTCATTCTATTCTTTAAACATGCAGACTAGTGGTAATTTGGAGTCAAGTAGAGGAGGCCATGAGCAATCTTTCTAAACTAAATACACTCCATCCTTTGAACGTGTGGAAATTGAATAGGTTGGTGTTGGGTGAAATCAATGCACCAACGATCCTTCTAGATTGATGATCATGCTATCACCTGGGTGTGTGGACAACAAAATGGTTTACAGACTGTTCCAATGTTTTAATGCTTGAAATCATTTATCAACAACATGCGATTTGGTTAACGAGCTGGAAGGTGAGCTGCATCACGAGCTACATACATTGGGAATATATATAGGGCGAACAAATTGTCTGTTTTCTGGAGAGCTTCATGACTGGAGTCTATAGCAACACATTTCAACATCTGGCAAACCACCAGGGAGTTTCACGCAACGGGATGAATGACAAGTTGGACGCCGAGATGGACATGCTGTGCGAAAAGAAGGATGAATGTGTTTTGCATATTAACTTGGCCCAAAAATATTATAAAACCTGCAAACAATTATACAAACCAATTAATACATCAAATGCGTTTTAATAATGTTATTTTTAATTAATAAAACCATAAAAATGATAATAATAAAATAATTTTATATAAACCTTAAAAACACTCATACCTGAGGTTGAATAATGATCTGCGTGACATAAAACATACAAAAGATAATAAAATATGTTTTTAAATGAGTAATTTATCTACAAAAAATGGTAACAAATCTAGGATCAACATTTCCCCAAACCAAAGAAATGCCAGGTCCCACTGAGCAAAAAGAAAGAAAAACAATTTAAGAACAAGGCGAACTAGCAGCTGCCTTCAACTTGGCAGATAAAGAAGGTAATTTAAACTTCACTCTGTTAACCTGTAACTTAAAAACAACATGTCTTTCATGTCAAGAATTTATATTAAAATAACTTTATTGAGTCTTTCAACATTCTTAATTAAATAGTTTTCAGGTTGAAAATAATTTTGTTATTTATGAGGTTTAAAATTAATTCAACCATGTCCAAAGTAAAACTTTTGGCAGGTTGAACATAAAACAAAAAAACATAGATTTCATTTTAAATAACAAAAAGATTAATCATTTTCATGCATGACTAGGTAAGAGAATAGAATTATTAACAGTGAAATAGAAGTAAAAACTATTTGCCCAAAAACAAAATTTGGTTGGCAAATTTAATCATAAGTACTATAATATCACCATTTTTCTCAGATCGCTATTTGATATTTCATTTTCCTTCATTCAATTCTTCATATGGTAAGACCATATTGAATTTTGCTATAAAATATGCTTCAAGCTATAACCAAATTCCATTGTTTACATTCCTAAAAATACTTAGCATTTGTTAGAGATAAATAGATTTGCCGTAAAATAAAAATAATCTAATTTTTTTACAAGTAAAATCCATATTCCCCCAAACCAAAGAGATGGCATGTCTTCAAGCCATACAGAGAGAAGAAATGATTGTTCCAAAAAAGTAGAAAGAATGCTAGCATGCTGTTAATTTGTTTTAAGGAAAACTAACTAGTAAATGGAAATGGTTCAAAAATGTATTATCATGAAAAATAAAACAGTGCTTAGAAAAGACCATGTAAATGAGAATAATATAATTAAAATAATACCATAGTGAAAAACTAGCCATCCATGCCTCATTGTAAATATATCTTGTCATCATAAAGTATTTTAAGTGTATCTCGAAGTGTGTGAGATTTACAGCGATGGGTCCCATTTCTAAGATAATGATATCTTAGGTATATGCGGAATTAGACGGATGGGAAAAATTCAACTTAGAGCCATTCTCAAATGACATTATAAATAATTGGCCATGACATAAATTTTTGAATTTTTTTCATATATTATCACTATTTTATGAACTATGTGTATAGTGGTGTATTAACCAGATCTCATTTACCAGATATTGCCCTACTGCAAGCAGGCCTATTCAGTACCCTGATGGGTTTATCTTGGTACCATGCAAGCATAGCCCCGCTACCAGTGAGCATGTTTAATACCCCGACGGGTTTACTTGCATTTATCGAGCTTCTTGTTGTAAGGTTTTTACTTAGCATTGACCCACTTCGAGTAGGCCTGTTCAGTACCCCAACTGGTTTGCCTTGTAAAATGATATTAAATATATGGAAGCCGATTGGTACTAAAGCATGTTAAATCCTGCTAAACACATAATTCAATTTTTTCAAAATAAAGTTATAAGTAATTTCATAATGGCCAGACTCATAAAACATGTCAAAAGAGAATAACTGAACGTTTTTCTTTAACCTAACAATCCTTCTTCTTTATAAAGTAAAGTAATGTTCCCCACAAATAAAAATTCCACTTACTTTCGAGTTATCACCAAAATACTCAAGAGACAAGTTTTGATAACAAGTATAGGATGAACTAGTAATCCCTAGGTAAAAATATGGATGTGAAAAATATGATAATGAAAGTGGGTCTTATTGAGCAACTGTTTAAAAGAATAAATCAGAAATATACATGTCTAAATAAAAATACCAAAAACTATATGAATCATAACAGAATTGGTTAAGTATGATATACACAAGATTGTAAATTTTTTATTTTCACTATAAGCTGAAAATTTCAAAAGTACCCCAAGAAAAGTTAAAATACCTGATGAATATTTAACATACTTCCCTTTTCCAAGTAATATTCCATTAGCTACTCATAGAGATAATATATTTGTAATCAAACTGAAAAACCACTTGTTAGATGATTCAATTTATTCATAAAGACATAAAAGAAAAAGAGTCCTGGGTAAACAACCTATTAGAAATTACTCTTGTTTATTCAAAGAAACAATCACATATTTACATATATACAAGTGATAATAACCCAAAATATTTTTCAAGGGTCAGGAGGAGGAGGAATAGTTTCCCCTTTAACTTATTCCATTTCATTTTGCTGCAAAACATTTTGTATGAAATCCTGTTTAGATGTCAGTTGGTGATAAAGCCTAAGTCTATGTCCATTTACTACAAAGGAAATTTATGAGCCATCAATTGTTTTAATTTTTACTGATCCATTGTCAAAAGCTGTAACTACTTCGTATGGACCCATCCAACGGGTAGTTAATTTTCCTTTAAAATTTGTAAACCGTGAACCAAATAGTAGTTCCCAATCTCCAGTACTAAACTAATTTTTCTTAATAAATTTATCATGCCATGTTTTTCGTTGATTCTGTATTAACATCATTCTTTGAAGTGCATCTTGTCTAATTTCATCTAACTCATTAATCTGTAATATTCATTGTTTCTGTGCTTCATCCAAATTCATGCCTAATTGTGCTGCCATGCAAAATGTTTTAACTTTAAATTCAATAGATAAAAGGACTTGCTTTCCATACACTAACTCATAAGGGGTATGTCTGGTAGTGTTTCTCCATGTTATCTTGTAGGCCCATACAACCTCTGGGAGTCTATCTGCCCAATCCTTATGATGTAAATGAATGGTCTTAGTTAAAATGGTCTCTAATACTTTATTAGTTGATTCTACCTCACCATTAGCCTAAGGGTGGTAAGGTGAATATTTGCAATGTCAAATACCATATTTCATAGTAAGTTCTTTCATTAATTTAGAAGTAAACTGGGTACCTTGATCTGTGACAATTTCTCTAGGTACACCAAACTGGGTGAATATTTCTTCATACATAAATTCTACCACCGATTTCTCTGTGGCTCTAAATAAAGCTTTATCTTCTACCCACTTGGTGATATAGTCCGTACAAACTAATATATATTTATTTTTATGAGACATGGGAGAAATTTTTCCTACAAAATCAAGAGCCCATTTCTCAAAAGGTTCAATCATAACTTGGGGTTGTAAAGGCATTTGATTAGATGACATAGGTCTACCCATTCTTTTGAAACTATCGCATCTTTTGACATATTTGGTAGCATCCTTGAAGATGTTTGGCCAATAATAACTAGAATGTAATACTTTATATGTCATCCTCTTATCAAAAAAATGTCCTCCACATGGTCCATCATTTCATCCTCCCGCACACATCGTCGAATAATAATATCGGGACCATTGTGTAAGAGATCGTTATCAACCCAAGCATAATTAGAACTCTCAAATATAGTACGACACTTCTCATGTGGAGACAAATGGTTTGGTATTTTCATAGTTGCTAGATAATTAGAAATATCCACAAACCAAGGGGTTTGAACATATACAACAAATAGATGTTCATCAAGAAAAGTGTCATCAACTGGTTTAGTACCGTCTTCATGTTGAATATGGGAAAGGAAATATGCTACAAGATTTTCTTTACCAGGTCGATCTATCATGTCCCCATGCCTCCGACCGGGGAAGAGGACGCGACTACCATCTTCAATCACCCGGGCTAACCACCCATGAACATGAAGATTCACAAAAATTTGCATAAACAGAATGCTTAACAAATTTGAACTAAAACATGCACATGGGATTATTCGTCATGCACAGATGCAATTTAACCCTCATCCACAGCGGAAACCAATAGCATTCATACATGCATGTATTCAACATGTTCATTTCATTTTAATTAACAGTAAATATAGAATTGCAAAGGTAAAATATACAAGATCACTTATCTTATGATGAACTCGATCTGCAACCAGCTACGTCGCTGCAACGTTCCTCCCAACCATAGGCCAGCGTGCTCCTTAATCTCTTAGCAACGCTGCCACCCCCGAGATGGGCATGATTCTCCAAGGAATAAGGGAACTAGTAGGCTTACACATAGCCAAGGATGTACAAAACACACAGCCAAGCCAACAGAGTTGGGTTTATCAGGCCATTAAGGAGTTGGAGAAGGAATATTGCTAAGCTGGTAAGCTCATTACAGAGCCAAGGACACCTACACCAGAACTATCCTGACCTATAAGACACCCATCCACACCCAACACAAGGAATCAGTCCCTTCTCTGCTACACAGTCCCTCAGGCCCTGCGTTCCCTTCCAGTGCTATTCAGGGGTGATGGAGAAGAAGGTCATCCCTCTAGCTTTGTCTGTGTGGTTCCAGCCACCAGGTTTTTCAAGTGAATCTAAGACAACATCCTCTCTCCTCTCATAGTTTGAAGACCAACCATTGCACTCAGGAAACTCATTTAACTGTCACAGCTTAAACAGGGAAAAACGAATCTCAAGCAACATACAACGAATTCCCAAATGCAGCAGCAAACACACTTACAACAGGAGAAAATCAACAGTTCTTCCAAGGCAATTGAGCCATGGAAAGACTCACACAGACCACATTGGACACAGATTCCCAGACTTCCCGCCTGGGTGTGAGTAACAATCAACACAGAACCCACAAATCGACCCAGGGGGAAAGGATTCAGCCACATCATTCACAAATCCGTGGAGGAAAATGACGTGGGTAAAAACCAAGAAATTCCTGCGCGTGGAAAGAAATAACGAACTGGAAATGGTGGAAAATGAACAGAGCACAGAAAGGACGTGAAATTGGGCATGCGTGAGTGTTCAGCAAACTCGTGGAGCCAAGAAAATGTCTGCGTGAGACCAAAAATGCTAAGAGCCTGTGTGTGAGGATAAACAACAATGGGGAGGACGTGAATTGCAAGTCTTCAGCATTTTGCAACTCGTGGTGAGAGTGGAATTGCATGTGTGAGTGAAGTCAACAGGGGTGGAGTGTGCGTGTGGGTGAGGACTGACAGTCCTGCCACCCCACTCCCCAAAACCATTAACTGCCTCAACCACCAGTAGTATTTCTTAATGAAAGTGGTTGGAATAAGACAAGGGAAGAAGACACATGGGTATTTTCACCCCATTGGCCAAAACTGGACAAATCCCCCCCCACATCCTTATCCTTGGGAAAATCATGCCCCATTTGATTTAGTTGCCACAACCGTAGCTGGTTGTGTTCATTTTAATTATTTATAGATGCATATTTACATTATAACCATCATAATATATGCCGCATGCCCCGATATACCATTGGTGACAATCTAAATCCAAAACATATCATTATCGATCAATGGTGGGGCCTTGGCCTTTAGCTCCACACCATGATCATTTACAATATATATACATCATATACATCTAATGTAATGGGGTCAAAACCGGGACATTACACGATCAATGACGGTAATGTTAAATTCTTGCAATAAAAGAAGCCACCAGGTCACTCTACCATTGGTAATTGGTTTATTCATTAGAAATATAATGGCGGAGTGATCGGTATGCACAAAAAATTCATAACCTATGATATAATGACAAAATTTATTAATAGAATAAGCTACTGCCAAAAATTATTTTTCAGTAACAATATAATTTAATTTGGTAGGGGTCAGATTTTTGCTAATAAAATAAATGGCATAAGATGCTTGTCCTTCTTTTTAGCCGAGGACTCCTCCTATGGCCATATCATAGGCATCGGTAGATATATGAAAATGAAGGGACCAATCAGTAGCCCTAAGTACTGGTTCCATTGATAGTTTAGCTTTTAAGATTTCAAAATCATTTTGACAAGATTCTGTCCACTCGAATTCAAAAGGATTTGTAATTCTACTCATGAAAGACTTTTAAACTAAAGAAAACCTATGCTACTACTATTTCTGGATTTGGGGGTTCCTATTATAATCGATGCACAGGTTCTTACCTCTCTTCTTACTACTCCCCCGCTACCAACCTATTACTAAACTTCATAAAGAATTCTACTCTACCATATAGAACAAATCCTCGGCAACGATGCCAAAAGTGTTGGGTGTTATTATGTCTAACTTAATCCACCTATTCTTTTATTATCAACGGAGGTTGGTAAGATTAGATTTGACACAAAATATATGCGAAGGTAGAGGGTGTTGTGTAAATATTTTAACAAACAAAAGATCGAAAGATATTTCAAAATGAAAAACCGAGCCAAACTCCTAAAAATGCAATTATTAAAGTAATTGAACTGAGACAGAATAATAAAATAAATAGTTGATAATAAAATTTAAATTGAAATATAATCAACAATTAACTATTCAAATGGGGAACTAGGGTACAAGGAAAACTTAACTTATAACCAACTAGAAAACTTAGTAAACAAAACAACATAAAGAAAACTTAAAAAGAAGCAAGTAGAAAACTTAATAAAAGAAATATTTTCAGGTTTTGTCCTACAAGTTATTTCAACAATAACACAACATAAAAAAGACAAACTAAAAACATACTAAGAATAACAAATATAACACTAAATCTTGCATACAAACGAATAAATCAATTCAAAAGGGATAAACACAAAACAATACAACAATAAAACAAAATCAAAAACAAAACTTAAGAATAACTTAAACTTTGTTTAAAGTAAAAGAAGTAAGGAAAATGATAAAACTTTAATAAATAATTTAAAACAACTAAACTTTAACTTTAATGTTAAACAAAACTATCATCTAACTATTACAGTCAAAACATAATTCAGACATCAACAAAACAGAACTAAAAACAATCTTAAAACACATAAAAACACTAAAAATAGAACTAGGGTATGAATGATAGACTGAACTGTGGGTCTGAAAAGGGTGGCTGAATAACAGACTGAACAGGCTATCCAAATGACAGTTTGCATAGTTAAAATGGTAAAAACTAACCTAAATGAACTAATCTTCAGCTAAAGTCATGCATATGTAATTCTAATGCATTTAAACAATAAATAAACCTATTTAACAACAAATTAACCTTAAACTAATTCATGAACAAAAGGAATCATTGTATATTAAACTAATAAATAAACTGGAAATTAACTTGCATAAATTCAAAACATGAAAGGAAATAACAGAATTGAATCTATTCTAAATACATGAAAGAAAGTTATTCTATATTCTTTAAAACAAAGACTAAAAGTAATGCTAGAAATGAAATAACTGGAAACAAAATGACTGAAAGCAAATAACTGAAAGCAAGCTATGCGCGCATCTAACTAATTAAGTTTGAAATAAAACTAAGTTAATGTATTACAGAAAACAAATAGAATAGCATTTACTATAATCTAATGGAAGCAAACTAGAAATTAAATTAGACTAGCTAAAACATAAAAGAAACTAAGCTAAACAAAGAAAATGAACCTCTGGTTGATGAGGGGCCCTCTCAGCAATCAGGGGTGATGCTTGGCTAAATTATACTTAAACACAAACTTTAACATCAATGCATACAACTCTTTATTCACATGGTGGAACAAAAATACAATGTTCAAGAGTAAATCACAGCAAGAACTCTTCTCCTAACTCTGATAACTAACTGATTTTCTAGCTAACTTTAGCTCTCTCACAGAGGCTACTTTCTATAATGATTTACATAGATGAGTAAATTGACCCTTTAGTGGTCGACTGATCTCTAAATTTATTTGAATATAATGGACATTTAATTAATCATGGGACAACGCATAAGCATCTCCCTTCTTCAGCATGAGTCTAGTTCTTTTCACTGGACAACATACGCACAGGTTCCTTCTCCAGTGCAGCAGGTCTTCAAATGTGGTGCACAAATATTTCTTCAGTGCGATTGTGAGATGGTGGCGAGAAAGGGCAGTGTACATGGTGGGTCTTATATAACGCAATTCATTCTATTCTTTAAATGCGCATATTGGTGGTAGTTTGGAGTCAGGCAGAGGAGGCCACGAGCGATCCTTCTAGTCTGAAGACACTCCATCCTTTGAATGCATGGGAAGTGAATAGCTTGGAGTTGGGATAAATCAATGCACTGATGATCCTTCTATAATGATGATCATGCTATCACCTGGGAATGTGGACAAAAAAACAGTTTGTAGACTGGTCCAAGGTTTTAATGCTTGAAATCAGTTATCAACAGTGTGCGATCTGGTTAACGAGATGGAAGGTGAGCTATGTCACGAGTTGGATAGTGAAATGGATACGCTGGGAACAAATCTAGGGTAAACGAAATGTCTATTTGCTGGCGTGCTTCAGTACTAGAGTCTACAGTAACACATTTCAATGTATGGAAAACCACCGATGAGTTTCACGTAACAGGCTGAATGACGAGCTAGACTCCGAGATGGACATGCTGTGTGAAAAGCAAGCTGAATGCGTTTTGTGTATTAACTTGGCCCAAATTTTTTATAAAACCTGCAAACAAATATATAAACCAATTAATACATCAAATGCATTTTAATAAGGTTATTTTTAATTAATAAAACCATAAAAATGATAATAATAAAATAATTTTATATAAACCTTAAAAACACTCATACCTAAGGTTGAATAATTATTTGCGTGACATAAAGCATACAAAAGATAATAAAATATGTGTTTAAATGAGTAATTTATCTGCCAAAAATGGTAACAAATCTAGGATCAACATTTACCTGGCACCTCCGAGTAAAAGACCTGCTGACATTGACTTGGAAGAACATAAGGCTATGTACTTGGTTCAAGTTCCCTTGTATTAACCATGGTAAATCCATTATCATGCTCAATAATGGTTCTTTCAGGATCACATTCATTTATTTGCAGTATGTACCATTTGACTGCAAATATAACTATTTCAAAGGAATTAAAGTCACTCTCAATTATTGTTGATGTATTTGTAACTTCAGAATGTATTCACTTGTATATTTTATGTATTGTACCCTGATGTTTATTCTGGTAAGTATCTGTAATGTAATTGAGTAATGTCATGCCCTGATGTTCCTATCAGGAGATTCAATAATGTAAAAAATTCATGTAAAGTCATTGAGGTTAACCCTCCATTGTAAGTTGGGTCAATAGTCCCCACAACTGTGTCAAGGTTAACCCTCCTTGTTGATCGGATGGAAAAGTCCCCACATTTGTGGGGCACTAGGGTTATTAGACTCTCCTAGAGATGTCGGTCCTAGTAAGTAATTGTTAAGTGGGTCCAACATGTTGAAGTGGACATTAAGTGAATGAAAGAATATAAATAGAGAGTGAGTTTCTCTATTTAACACACACACTCACTCATTGGGGTGCATCAGTGAGAGAGGAGAAGCTCTCTCAAGTGAGAGAGAGAAAACAAGATATTGGAGATCATCTTTATATTTTCAGGTTTTACTGCTACCATTGGTGCTCATTCTATCTCTAAGGAAGTTGCAAGGTTTTATCCTTTATGGTTTCCCTGAGGAAAATTCTTTGTGTCTCTTATCTCTTGTGTTTATTGTTGTGCATTTTTTTCTCTCAGATAAGATCCTGAGATCATATTGCTTAAATGATAAAAATCTCAAATGGTATCAGAGCTAACCTGAGAAGAAGACATTGTGCAACTGCAGAAGCTAGGGCTTCCTAATTTTTGGGTCTCTCTCCACAATCCATTCGCAAAATCATGCTAGACTGACTCTTCATTGAAGGGCACATCTTTCTGTCGAAGCGAAATTCGATTTCAGGCATTTTCAGTTTTTGGTGCGAGAAATTAGGGATTTTTACAAAAGAAGAATTTTTTAGTGAGCCCGGCATAGGATTTATCTCCTCATCAAAATCGAATTTTAGTGACCTGGGTGTAACTCTGGGAAAGTCAAACCCTAGTTTGACTCGGGTTGAAAAACCCTAAATACTAAAACTGATAAGTTTTGGTAAATTTGCTATATCTTGGAATTTCACAAGTATTAGGGGAGAAACTCTCACAGGTCGAAGATAGAATCCTGATGTACACTGTGTCTAATTTTGATCCTCAGATTCACTATATTCTAGGAGATATGATTCCTCCAATTTAGGGTTCCATCCTCTTCCAAGATTCATCCCAAAACAGTACACCTGGAGAGAATTACTATATCTCAGGCTCCCAAGTTCCAAATTAAATTTCTCAAGATGTTCTAGAAAGGGAACAGACTTTGCTTTCTATGGTATAATTTTTAGACCTCTAATATGAAACAGTGACACGTGGCGGTCCGTACAACTTCACTATGCTGAATAGTCCTGAAACATGTCACCTTGGGAAAATGATCATAAGTCTCAATTGGTGAAACCAATTCTGATGAAACCTATGGTGTTGGAACAAGAATAGGTGAGGCTACCTCAGTGTGAAGTGTCAAACATAGGGGAGTATTAATTGCAGAGATATCTTAGAAATAGTATCATGAATTTCTGCAGAAGAAATTGGAAAACTAGGGCTTCTTGTTCCAGGAGCTTCCCTCCACTGTTTTTAGAAAAGGAGTACATTGGACAACTCTCCTTGAAGAGGTCTATCTTTCTATCCAATTAGATCTGAAATATTCCAAGTTTTAAAAATTAGGGTTTCTCTGACAAACCCTAGATCAGCCAGCTCCGAAACTAGGATGGACACATCAAATCGGTAAGATCTAATCTTTTGCTATTTACTATTGAGGTTCTCATTTCAAGATGACTAATCACACCAGCTTGATGACTATCATGTTCCCTCAAATTGACCATTAAAAGTGTTGACCATGCTAAGTTCCTAGGGGCTCAAGTTGTTATTAATTATTCCTCCTAGGATAAATTTTTACTAATAATTGTTCTAAGGCATGTATTTAATTTTATTTCAGCAATTTTATTTATTATGCACAATAATGATGTGGAATTAAGGCTTCCATGTCATGAGGGTGCATTGGGTAAAGCTAGTCAACTTTCCTTGGTAAAAATAAGAAAGTCCATGACAAAAGCAAGCAAGAGAATAAAGGGAAGTTTCCTAAAAGCAGAAAAAGTAGACAGAGGTAAAAGCAAGAAAGTATTTCAAAGGGGAGGGCACAGTTTCCTTTTATGGAGCTCAGAAAAGCTATAAGAGAAAAGCAGAAAAGATTTTTAAGGAAAGAAAGAGTTTCCTTATGACCCAAGAAAAGTAGAAAGCTGTCATAACTCAAAAGAGGCATATTTTGACTAAGGGAGGGTGCATTTTCTAATTGTGAAGGATGATTTGGAATTGGGAACAATTCCACATGGTCCTACTTTCCTAATTTCCCAAAGGGGGCGCTTTTGTAGCTAGGGTTAGGTCACCCATGGGGTTGACTTGCTCTCACAGGTCACCATTGGCCTCAACTTACTAAGAAGGTCATCCATAAGTCTATAAAAGATAAATTTGAACCCATTTCTTCAGTTTAGTTGTTAATTTTATTACTGAATGCTTATGTGAGCATTACTTATGAGTGTTGTGCCTCAGACTACTGGGAGATGAACCCCAGCCTTCCATTCCCCTCTCCTTCCATCCCCTTTTATTCCATTGCAGGTGTGGAGCACTATATTGCAGGAATTTAAGGATTTACAGAGTTATTTTCAGCCTCCATCAAGTTCAGGTCCATATCCAGTGAAGCCCTAGCTTCACTTATGCTCACATCCCTTGCTAGTCATGATCCGAGCCTCCTACCCCTTATTTTTGGAGCATCCTTGTAATGGTTAGTAAATGATGTAATTTATGTTCTATAGGGTCATAATATTATGTAAATTACATATATCAAGTCGAAACATCTCTTCCCATAAATATTCTTCTCTTAAGTTTTTCCTAAAAGGCCTATTTTAGCAATGTATGGGGGAAATTGAATAAAAATGAATGCTATAAGGAATATGTCAGGTGGGGGAAGTGATTGAATGGATTTTAAATATTCAATGAACTAATATTTACCCCTTTTATAGTTCTCATGTTTTACATAAATGCATTTGAGATGATTTAATTGTTTGTTTTAGACCCTAGCTAGATTACTAGCTTTTAATAACTAGTTTTGGTAAAATTGATGTACAGCCATTTTTTTAACTCAATATGAGCTCTGTAAGTTCCTATGGGTCACTAACAGGCCCAACTTCCCATATAAAACTCCAAAACCATTTTTATTTGGGGATTTACCACGTTTTTGTATCCTCCTCTACGCAGGGTTCTCCTTGGCCAAAACTGCCAAAAATACCCAAATTCACCCAAAAATTCTTAGAAATTTCCATCAAATCAGTAAAATATATAAATAATTTATTTATGTTATATTAATTCTGTAACAAATCTTTACAAGTTCCCAGAATCCCCTAATTGAAACATACCGAACTACTCTCCTTAGTTTCATGGTTTGGCCGCCCAGAAGCGTGGTAGTAGGTTTCCGCAGTGTGGACTCTGAACCCTAAATGACACTATATATAAATGTGTTATGGGAAAGGAAATTACATGTCTAAAATATATTTTTTTTTGTCCACTGCTCACTCATTTTGCCTACAAATTTCCCATAAAAAACCCCTTATTTCCCTAGTCTGAGAAGTCATTGTGTAAATTAATTCAAGTTCAGAAATATAATTTACATAATTTAAGAGTGTTCAGGTATGTACACAAAGTTGAGAAATTACAATGACAAGATTGGTTAGGATGACAACTTCCAAGCATGGAAGTATAGGATCTCACTAGTTATTGAAGGAAATGAATTGGACACCTACATAAGTAGAGAGGTTCCAGTTGCAGAGGAAGATGAGGCTAAAATACTTACAAAAGAAGAACTTGGTCAAGGCCAAAATGATCATTTCTGATTCAATCATGGATCACCTTATACCACAAGTGTCTTCCCTAAAGACACCGAAAGAGATGTTTAATTCCTTGACCAATCTATTTGAAGGGAAGAACATAAATCAAAAGATGACTTTAAGAAACCAGTTGAAGAATGTGAAGATCCAGAATGCAGAGACCATATAGTCATAATTTACAAGGGTCTCTCAAATCAAAGAAAAAACTGAAGCAGTAGAAGAAGAAGTGGAGAATGTAGAAGTTGTGATAACCACCTTGAATGGCCTCCCATGATCATGGGATTCATTCATTCGAGGAATGTATGCCAGAAGGAAGTGATTACCTTCAGCAGACTCTAGGAAGAGTGAACATAAGAAGAAGCTCGATTCATAATAAGAGAAGAGAAGATGGGAGAAACTGAAGATCAAGCTCTCACGATCCAAAGAAAATACCTCAAGCGATGAGGAATATGAAGAACTCAATTCTTGAAGAACCTCTTATCCATCTTGAGCATTTGGATAAGAAATGATGAAGTCATGAATGAAGAAGATGATGAAGTGGAAGGCTCAAGAAGGAGTCTACCGACGAAACAATTAAATATAAATATCTCATCGTAATTTCATGATATTGTTTTGTTATGCATTTGTTTATATTCAGTTGATGTATTATGCATGGTAGAATGTTTGCATTAATGACAGTATACTACTAATACACATGTGATGGGTAAGTAGCTCATGATCCTATACAAATCTCCATTGCTACTTATCTAGAATAAAACATCTTTGCTGACATATTGGATTAGTGCAAAATCTCAATGTTGTCCTGGTAGAGATGGAAGGAATATAGAAAGTTTCCGTGAGATATGGATGAATGTTGTATTGGCTAAATAGTTGCATGATTATATCTTCATGCAAAATAATTTTTCATTATGAATATACTTTATGAAATGTTTCTAACCATACAACTAATGCATTTGAGTAGTAAGAAATATTGCATACATAATTGCCTACAAGCTAAGAAGGATGAGACTTGTTCCGAAGAACAAGTGATAACAGTTTGAGAAATAATCCAAGAATAATATGACGAATGCAGCGACATCATTGATGTAGAAGCTTCTAGCTATGAAGAAGTAGCCAAGAAGGAAGGAGAGTACTAGTTCAAGAATAATGATGTCTAGTATTGATACTTGAAGGGAAGTTTGTTCCATCATGTAGTATATGGAAACATCGTGGGATACAAGGAAGGATTCGTAGCACGAGACTTCTCACGGAAAGAAAGAATAGACTACGAAGAAACATTTGTAGCCACAAGAAGTTAAGACACATGACAGGAAAACTCATGTGTGCAAATTAAAGAAGTACTTGTACAAGCTCAAAAGACACCCATGGGATAACACATATATGAGAAGCTTGAAGTTCACCTAGAGTGATGAATATCTTAACCTTTGCTACAAGGTTGAAGATGAAAGCCTATAGAAGATTACAAGCTCACAGATGGGTGCGAGAAGAAATTTTGAAAAGGTTCAATATAGAGGATCTTGGTATCCAATGACCCTAGATGGATACATAGAATATTAGTAGCAGAGGAAGCTACTTGTCACTCCAGTACATAATGTTTCAAGCATAGAGTATGAAAGATAGAGGGAGAACGATGCTCCGCTTCAAAGGGAGTGACTGCAGAATATCCTAAGGTTCGACATAGTACGACAAGATGGATAGCTTACTGATGACTCTAGGATTTACTAAGAGTAAAGCAGATTCCAACCTTTACTTCAAGGTTGAAGGCGGAAGACCACTGATGCTCATGTTATATGTCGATGACTTGTTCCTTATAGAAAAGAGGAACTCATTAAAGTTGTTGTCGACTTCGAGATGAAGGACTTGGATATGATGCACTACTTTCTAGGTATGGAGGTGTGGTAGAATCTCCCTAGGACAAGGGAAGTATGCAGTAGAGATCCTAAAGAAGGTCAGCATGATGGACTGAAAGGGCATGACCACACCTATGGAATTGAACCTGAAGCTATTGAGTGATGCTTCATCAGAGACAGTTGACACTACGATTTATCATCAGAGGATTGGTTCATTGATGTACCTGGTGGATATGATACCACATATTTTCTTTGTTGTGAACACATTGAGACATGTTCACCTGATGGTTGAAAAGCATGTAGTAAGGTACCTGAAGGGTATAGTTGATTATGGTCTCAAGTATGATAAGAATGAGAAGATTATCCTAGAGGGTTATGTGGATTCAGATTGGGCAGTGCCATTAATAAGAAGAGCACTTCCTGGTGTAGCAGGAAGCAGTCCTGCATGGCACTGAGTAAAGTCGAAGTAAAGTATGTTGCAGCCTGTTCAGCTAGTTGCGAGGCAGTATGGCTAAGGAAGCTACTATCTGATTTATTTTAGGCTCCAGTTGGACGCTACTAGTATATATTGCGACAACCAAAGTTGTGTGAAGTTGTATGAGAACCCAGTGTTCCATGAAAAGTCAAAGCATATCGAGATCAAATATCACTATATCAGGAATATGGTGCAGAGAGGAGCAGTAAAGCTCCAGTATGTTGCGGCAGATGAATAGATAGCTGATGTGTTGACTAAGCCATTGGCTAGAGTGAAGTTTGAATACTTCAGGGGGAAACTTGGTGTTCTCTATATCGAGGTTCCCTCCAAGGGTAAGTGATGAGTCCGTGAACCATTCTGACATGGTGAGAGGATTGGTTCCTTCCATGGTCAGAAGTAAGGGCTAAGCCATTCTATCATGGTGAGAGGATTAGTTCCTTCCATGGAAGATGTGAGTGTTGAGCCATTCTAAGGTGACTATGGGATGTGTTCCCACATGATCAGATATAAGTGTTGAATGCCATTCTCTAGGAGAATGGAGGTACCTAGTTAGTTACCAAGAATACTCAATATGGGACTGAGATCCATTCCGATGTGATGTGTTATCACATGGTCTGATGTAAGTGCAGAGCCATTCTGGCGTGATGTGTTTACACATGGTCAGATGTAAGTGCAGAGCCTTTCTGACAAGATGAGGTCGGATGTGAGTGTTGGGCCTTTCTAACATGGATTTTGGATGTGTTCCTCCCATGGTTAGATGTGAGTGTTGGGTGTGCCTTTCTGACATGGTTATTGGATGTGTTCCTCCCATGGTCAGATGTAAGTGCTGGGTGGGACTTTCTAACATGGTTCATTCCATGGTCAGATATAAGTGCTGAAGACGATAAAGACCTACATGAAGGATAGGCCTACAACCAACATGAAAAAGGGCTGGCTCTGTCGAACTTCCTGTGACAAGAAGAATGAAGAGATAGCACCATTTGATTGAGATAGCAAAAGTAGTGATGATGATGATCCAATGATGATCCATATTTGATGATGATCCACTGTTATACACATAATTGGCACCTCTTCGTCCGAGTGGTGACATCCCTCAAGTCGGCACACAAAGGACACTTATGGATTGAGGTTTGCCTAGTTTCATTATACCTTGGTTGATGATGAAATACATTGCCTATATGCCCAGCTGATTACTTTACCATTTTGAGATTTTGAGTAGCATTCGCGACTATATCTATTGGAATCTCCCACATCATACATGAGTATCATGTTCAGCAGATCGTGCATACATGTATACGCGGGTTGCACTTGTATAGAGTCGCGTATCATACGCGGGTTGCTCTACTACAGACCCGCGTATGGTTTCCTCAAAATTAATATTTAAAAACACGAGTTAATGGGAGATTAGTTTACTCATTTACTTTAATCCCATTAACTGCTATAACCTCCCCAACCTTCGAGAACTACCTCATTTCCCCCATATAAATAAAGGCCTTGGGGAGGGGTTTTGATAGTCATACTTAGAGAGCAAAGTTATGCTGGTGGATTGTCTATAGAAATATTTGGAGCAGAGAAACTCAGAGTCCTTTGGTGACAGAGGAGTCCTTGTTCAGACATTGGGTTGTAACCTAAACTCTTTCTATTATTGTTAATAAAGATATTACTTCTTCCATATGTGTTTCATATCTTGTGGATTGGTAAATGTTTACATTTCAATATGATATATGATTTGCCTAACCTGCATCTATATATATGAATTGCTTTGTATCTAGAAGAGTGTTTATTAACAGGTGAAGGAGGAACTATCCTGGAGACTTTGGAAGTGGATCAGAGAGGGAGAAGATAGCAAGGATCAAACTTCGTTTAATACAAGTAAGTCCTTCTACTTTCCTATTTCCTATTCTGTGCTTTTAGAGTCAAACTGTCTGCAAGTTATGAGTATGTTGGTAACCCCCCAGACCTAGGTTATTAGGTGAATTATCCTGTACAAAAGAAATGGCGAATCCACTAGGGAAGCCATGTCTTCTTTAGGTCTTTTTTTTGTTGTCCTGACTAGTCATTGCTCAAAGTTTTGTTTGTGATCTTTTGTCCTGCTTTCTTACTTACTGTAGCATTTGAAAGTCTTGGGTCTTTCTCTGTTTTTGAGAATTCTTTTTATACCCATTCACGGGTTGTCCCATTGGACAGTCGCGAATACTGAGTCTCATGCACGGGTTGTTCCACTGTACAGTCACGCATCATTCGCTACCTGCACTACTACACAGTCGTGTATACTCCTGAAAACTGTGTTTTTTGTGTCAAAGTTGGCTTGTTCTTTGGCCTCTTATAAGTCCTGTTTTCTGTTAAGACTCTCTTTAAGAGTGTTGCAGAGTTGTCTGAGTGTACCAGGTGATCACATCTTAGTGCTTTTCGAAGCCCTTGGGTTCTCTTTACTTGTTTTATTTACTGTATACATCTTGAAACTTTCTGGCCTGTTTGGGTTGTTGGTTTGAGTGCCTGAGTCTAGATCAATGATCGGGGTCTTAGACTCTGTCTGTCCAGTCTGCTGTCTCTCAGTTATTGGTTTGCACTTTCCTGTTTAAAAGTCTGCAGTGATCTCTCGGTCATTGTCTGTACCCAAGTTGAGGTCCTAGCCTGCTTTTCTTGCTGGTTTTTAGGTTTTGTTTGCCTGTTAATTTCAGTTTGTGTTTTTTATACAGTCTATAAGTGTCAAGTTTACTCAAGCATTGCATTTATACATGCACATTAGTTTTTTGAGCATTTTTTAAAGTGAAAAACAAAACATAGTTAATCTTTTGCATTGTAATTTTTGCATTAGAGTAGTGTTTGTTTCAGTTTAAGAAATACCATCTTAGAAAAATACAAAAACATATGGGCTTAGTTTCTCTTTTTGCTGCATATAGTTCATCAATATTTATTTGAAAAAATGAAAAGAAGTTTATTTTATAGTGATAGTTTGCTTTAAATGCACCTTTTACTTTCATTTATTTTCTGCTGAGTCAAAACATCATACAGTCCATCACTTCCTCTTCCTTTGAGTAAAGAACAGCCCTTAAAATTAACGCATAAATTTAAAATTTATTAGTAAGTTTTTATTTTTAGAGCCTTTCACCTACTAGCTTAGGCTAGATTTGTGGGCTAGGGAGTGTAAAATTCCCACAAATTATAAAATCAGACGTAGTGGACCATTCATTAGGTAAATCCTTGGTTCTACCACTGTATCTGGGAAGCTCCTCTCAAACGGGAGTTAAGCACTAGGTCACGTGGAGGCTTGGACAGAGGGGATAACCCCCCGAATCCTTGTCAAAGCGTAACCCAGGACTTTTAGGCATCTGGGGATTCTGTCCTAGACAGATTTTCGGGCTCAGCTACCCTGCCCATGTGTACGAGTTCGGCTTGCGACTGTCCCCCCACACAGTAGGTATTGTCAAGGTATCCTTAGTCTCTTGTCTTTTTAGGGCTCATACCTAGGTAAACCGGAAGGTTATTTCTGTTTCACCTTGAACGGGCTTGGAAGGTAACCCTTGTGGAAAGTGTAGGAGGGCAGTTGGGTGATTCCTCCGCTTGTGCCTAGGAACCCCTCAAGGATGCAAAGTAACTGTTCATCAGCTTTCTTCGGGAAAGCATATCTTTATAGCCTGTTTTGATTGCTTGAGACTCTAGGATCTTTTTAGTGTGTGCTCTGTGGATCTGCTTGTGTTTAGTTGGCCTTAGGGTGTGATTTTTTAAAGTATTAATTCTGGAGGACCAACTTGTTAGAAGGTCAAGAAGGTTGAGAAACCTTCCTCCTCTCTCACCACTGGAACCTCCACCTTTACCTCAAAGGTGGAGACTAAGCACAGGTGGTTCTTTTGAACCAGTAGGAGTAAGTGAGGTTCTTGGTGAACCGGAATTAATAGCTAACCTCTTTGAATTTGACACAGTCGAGGTAGAATAATTGCAAGCTGACGAGTTTCCAAGAAATTATAATACCCCCTTGACTGATTTGAACGATCCAGTGATCGTGCAGGTTAGGCCTTTTAGTTCACCAGTGTTAGGTGTACCTGTAGGTAGAGCTATGTCTTCTGAGGGAGAAAGTTCATTTGTTTTCACCTCAACCCTTCTGGTTGAAGGGATACTACCTCCCTCGGTTAGTACCCCTAGATCTAGTTTACCTTCCACACCCTTAACTCCAGCAAGCCAGGTGGTCCAACCACCGGTTTACTCGAACATAGGAAGTATGTCTGGTGATATGGCTACTAGGATTCCTAGTATGCCTACAATTCCTTCTTCCTTCCCTTACACTACCCACAGTGGTCCAGTGGGATCCTTGGCTTTTGTCCAAGGATTCCCTTGGAATGGGGGGCACATACCCCCGTCCAGTCCATACGTAGGTCCACCTCCTTCATATGTAGGAGTGCATTTTGGTAGCAACACCTCTTATGGGAAAAGCTACCAAACCCCTATTTTGGTCCCATACATGAGCTCTCCCTTCTCTTTGTTTAGTGGAGGGATACCTGCTCCAGTCTTTTAGACCCCAACTTCTATGGGGACGAACCGAACCACTTACACTACACCTCCCACCCAAAATATGGTGGCTTACGGATGGAATCCATTCCAAAGCAACATTCCCACTCCACAACCGGTGTCAGGGGGCAACCCCACCTTTACCTATGGGAATTTGGGGGCTGAACCCTGTAATTCCCAAGCTGGAACATCTAGTGCACCGGTTAGGCCCAAGCTTCCTTTTCTGGAAACTTTGAACTTGCCAGACTTATCAAAATTGATGAACGATCCGGTGAGGCATGACCCTCTGTGGCCACCTGTTCCCACCAAACTGCCCTCGGACATCCCTAAGTTCGAAGGTAAGGCTGGTGAAGATCCTGGGGCACATGCCACCACCTTCCACTTATGGTGTTCTTCCAACTCATTGAATGAAGATTAAGTGAGATTAAGGCTGTTCCAGAGGACCTGGACAGGCACTGTAGCAAAATGGTACATTGAGCTGCCTTCTGCTGCTTTTAGCAGTTTCTGGGACTTGGATACCGCTTTCCTTAGCCACTTTCAGCTTCCAGTCCATTACGACTTCGGAACGGACTTGTTGTCCACCTTTAGACAAAACAAGGCAACCCACATCTCGGATCATATCCAAGAGTGGAGGAGGCGAAATATCCTTATCAAAGCTACCATCCCTCCTGAGTTTCTATTAGAATGGTTCCTTAAATCTTTATTGCCCTATATATCTAAGGATGTCTACACATCAGGAGTGACTAGTGAGGAAGAAGCCATACTCAGGGCCCAGCAGTTGGACTTGATTTATTCATAGTCTGGGATTTTATATGAAATCATCCTTGAGGCACCTATGCCTTCTCATGAGGTTGAGAAACCCAAGCCTTGACCCCATGCCGATGGTGTGGTTGGGTCTATAAAATCTCCCACTGTAGAGTCTTTGACAAAACGACTTCACCAATTGTCTGTCAAACAGTCTACGTCGGAGGCAGCAAAGGTTGCCCCCTCCTCCCAAAGTGCAAATGTTTTTGCACAAACTTCTTTGAAGGGAAATCAGCAGCCCGGCGGGAAGAAGAAGAAAGGAAAAAAGGGAGAGGGAAACCAAAATCAAAACAAGCCAAAGCTCGTGAACAATGCTGATGGGGGCAAAAAGGAAAAGAAGAAAGTCAAGTTCCCTTATAAGTTGTGCCAAGGGGATTATCTTACTCATCTTTGTCCCCTCATGGAACAAGCTCAGAAGCTGTTACAAACGCAACCGCCGACTGTCCTGAAGGATCCATTTCCCCAAGGGCAGAATTCTGCTTTAGCTTCTATCGTAGCAGGGGGCAGTCAAACTGCTCCTGACCCTAATTATATCAACATGGTTAGATCCTCAACTTTGTTACAAACCAGGAACAAGAACTATGAGAAAGAGACCGACGAGAAGGGTAAAGCTGTAGGTGAACCTTCCAACCCTCTCACTATAGAGAAACCTGTGGAAATAATGCCAAAGATACCCAAAGGTATCTTTAAGAAGACTTTGCATAACCCAAATGCCCGAGCTGCTTCTAACTACTCTGTGGTTGAAGACTTGGCCCAGAATCCTTGTGCAATGTCAGCTTTGGAGGTGCTACAGAGTTGTCTCGCTCAGTGGAATGCCCTCTTAGCAGCTCTAGGTAGCATGGACTCTTTGAGTCTCTTAGCGAAATTTAATCTCTCTGATGTCAAAATTCGCCTCCCTTATCATGTAGCTTTATCGATAGATGTTGTCCATGGTGGTAAGACCATTGGACGAGCGTTTGTTGATGAGGGAGCCTCTACTTGTGTTATGTCCCTGGCTTGTTGGAAAGCTCTCGGATCCCCAGAGCTGGTCCCATAAACCACTTTACTTACTGCTTTTGATGGAAGGTCTTTCCGTCCACATGGTATCCTACCAGCTTTCGAGATTAAGTTGGCTGGTAAAGCAATCTATGTTGAAGTCGAAGTGATTGATGCTCCATTGGACTACAATTTGATTCTGGGTAGGAATTGGACTTATGCAATGTCTGTTGTTGCATCTGTTGTCTTTCGTGTCGTGGTATTTCCACATGAGGGCAAGATGGTCACTGTTGACCAAATTGATTTTACTCGTAAAGGCCGCTTAGAGTCTAAAGATTCCACTGTACCATTGGTTGATCAGGCCAAACCTGCTGCACAGAGCTTGGGGGCTGGACTGTACGCATCATTGATGGGCACATTCGATATTCCAGCTCCAGTCCTTTATCTCACTTCTATTACTGTAGGGAATTCCATTGATTCGGTGGTCGATAGGACTGATCCTTGGGTCCTCCCAACCCCTCAGGAACCGGAAGTGCCCTTGTCTGCAGTGGAAGTGGCGTATCAAGCTATTACCCAAACCACTGTAGATCCCATTCCAGATCCTCTTACAGTCTCGGATGATCTGGAAGAAGTTTATATGCCTGCATGGGCAGAAAACTCTTTACATTCCATAGATTGCTTAGACACTGTTTTTCCTTCAGATGAAGCTATTCTGGAAGCTATGTGTTCACATGATAAGATATGTGAGGATCTTCATCACCGATCTTATTTCCTTCTAGAGCTAAGAAAGATAGAAAACCAAGAGTTCCATGTGAGACTGTCAGATGATGTTGATACACCCATCAATACTTTACCTAGGGAAGGAGTGTTTGCTGAGGGGAATATGGCGAACATTTCCGCTACTATACCGATAAACATCTCCGTAAAACCAGATGTCGTGGAAAATATATATATAGGTGCAAGCTGCTCTCCAGAGGAGATTGCCATTTATACTTCCCTTTTCAAGGAATTCCATGATATCTTTGCCTGGTCATATGATGGGATGCCAGGCATTGATCCATCTATTGTTCAACATGAGATCCCAACCTATCCTGATGCTAAGCCAGTTCAGCAAAAATTACGCCCTGTGAACCCACGTAAAGCGGCGGCTGTGAAGGCAGAGGTAGAGAAGCTGTTGAAAGCAGGTTTTATATATCCCGTTTCTTTGACTGAGTGGGTGTCCAACCCAGTCCCCATTGATAAAAAGCAAGGGTCTATTCGTGTTTGTACGGACTTTCGAGACCTTAACAAATCCTGTCCCAAGGAAAACTACCCTACACCGTTTATTGATCAAATCATAGATGCATGTGCAGGTAGTGAAGTATTTTCATTTATGGATGGTTTTTCCGGCTATAACCAAATTCAAATCAAACCGGAAGACCAGCATAAAACTTCTTTTATTTTCCCTTGGGGTACATTCGCGTATAAAAAAATGCCCTTTGGATTGAAAAATGCAGGGGCAACCTTTCAACGAGCCATGAACTTTTCTTTTCACGATATAAAATCCATTGTCGAGCCTTACCTGGATGATCTGCCTACTCATTCTTGCAAGAGGATCCAGCATCCAGACCATTTAAGGTTGATTTTTGAGAGATGCAGATACTATAAAATTCGCTTGAATCCCCACAAGTGTGTTTTCTGCGTCGAATCAGGTAGATTGCTTGGATTCATTGTCTCTAGTAGGGGCATACAGGTGGATCCTTTAAAAGTCGAGGCCATTGTAAATATGCCTCCTCCTTGTTCACTTAGGAAACTTCAGAGTCTACAAGGTAAGTCTAACTTCCTTCGACTTTTTATCGTTAATTATGCCAAGATCACAAAAGGTTTCATGCGCCTGCTTAAACAGGACACCCCATTTGTATGGGATGAAATTGCACAACTTGCGTTCGAGGCATTAAAGAAAGCCTTGTTGTCGGCTCCTTTATTACACCCGCCAGATTACTCTAGGGATTTTTTATTATATCTGGCCGCGTCGGAGTCTACCATTGGGGTAGTGCTAGTTCAGGAGGATGACAAGCTCGTTGAGCATTTTATCTATTATCTTAGCTGCACTCTGGTTGGGCCTGAGCTTAAGTACTCCCACGTCGAGAAGTTAGCCTTAGCGGCTGTTTATGCTGTACAGAGGTTACGGCACTACATCTTACTAAGGACCACTACTGTAGTGGTGGATGTAAACCCTTTCCAATATGTTTTATCCCAACAGATTTTTGGGGGAAAATTCAACAAGTGGATAGTCATTCTTCAAGAGTTTGACTTGGTTTTCCAATCCGCTAAATCCAAAAAGTCCTTAGTTTTTGTCGAGCTTATAGCAGAATTCCCTACGGAAGAAGATGCAGTGGTTCAAGATGACTCATTCTCAGATGAGCACATCTTACTTATATCAACCTCCGATCCTTGGTACGGAGATATTCTCATATATCTCTAGACTTTGAAGTATCCTACCGCTTACTCTAGGGAAGACCGACGCAAGTTACGTCTTCATGCTAAAAACTACCTCATAATCAGAGATACATTATATCGAAGAGGGGTAGACTCTGTCTTGCGTCGCTGCCTTACTCATGAGGAAGTGGAGATTGTCCTAAATGATTCCCATAGCGGAGCGTGTGGGGATCATTTATCTGGGTTAGCAATGGCCCAGAAGATATTACGTGTCGGGTATTTCTGGCCCACCATATTTAAAGATTGTGTGGAATCTATAAAATGATGTCATCCATGTCAGCTGTACACCAGAAAAATGTGGTCACATCCTGCTCCCTTGTTTCCCATTTTCTCTGTAGGCCCCTTCATGAAGTGGGGGATCGATTATATGACATGCAACCCAGCCTCGGCTGGGGGGCACAAATACATCATTATCGCTGTCGACTATTTCACAAAATGGGCAGAGGCAATTCCTACTTTAAAAGACAATGGGGAAACGGTAGCTTACTTCGTATTTAATCGGATTATTGCTAGGTTTGGCATTCCCAAGGTGATTGTCACTGACCATGGAAGTCATTTCCAAAATCACATGATGACAGAGCTGACCACCATGCTCGGATTTCGACAAGAACACTCTTCTCCTTATTATCCGCAAGCAAATGGTTAGGTTGAGGCTGTAAACAAAACTTTAAAAACTATACTTAAACGTACTATTGATGCATCCCGTTCAAATTGGCACATTATGTTATATCATGCTCTTTGGGCTTATCGAACCAATGTCAAAACTGCTACGGGTTTTTCCCCCTTCCAACTCGTTCACGGGGTGGAAGCTATTACATCGATTGAATGCGAAATCCCATCCTTGCAGATAGCTATTCATGTTCTACCTGACACAACTGAGCTTGAAGAACGATTGCTCCATTTAGAACACCTTGATGAGCAACGTAGAGATGCGTTGACTACAAATCAGGCTCATAAGAATAGGGTTAAATCTCAATATGATAAAATGGTCAAACCTCGGGTTTTCTCTAAGGGAGAACTTGTCTTGCTCTGGGATCAAGATAAAGAACCCCTGGGGGCAGGAAAATTCAAGGCTATGTGGTTGGGACCCTATGTTGTGTCTAAAGTTTTGAGTAAAGGCGCATATGAATTAGTGGATTATGATGGGAATAAGCTGCCTAAGCCTAGAAATGGGCTCTACCTGAAGAAGTACTATGCCTAGGCTTAGCACTTTTTCTTGTATATTAATGTATGTATTTTTATGTACATTAGGTTGTCAGTTTCATTTTTTATACTATCTGTTGGTTGTTGCAGATGTCTTCCGAGATGTATGTAGGTTTTGCTGATGGCGCCAACCGTCACACTTGTAACCTGGCTTTGGCAGCATGGGTTATCTACTCCCCTTTAGGACATCTTGTTGCCGCGGGTGGCGCTTGTCTAGGTCCTGCTTCCAATAATGTTGCTGAGTATAGATCTGTTATTGAGCTTCTATGGGATGCCTTGTCACGAGGAATCACCCAGCTTGAAGTCCGTTTGGATTCTCAGTTGGTTGTTTCCCAGCTCAATCGAGCTTACCAGGTGTGTAATCCTACATTGTTACGTCAGTTCATGCAAATACGTTTACTGGAAAGACATTTTGAAGTTATTAATTTTAATCACATTCCAAGAAACCAAAATTCATTAACTGATGCATATGCTAATTATGTTTTGGACTGGCATCTCACACACATTCCATAAAATATATAGCAAATACATAAGAAACATTTGTAAATAAGCTGACAACCAAAACCAAATATATATATATATATATATATATATATATGTAAATATCTATTCATACATAGGATAGGTCAATTCTGATCCGTAGATCCCATCATGTACAAAATACACAAAAAGTGGATCAACATCCATCAAAATGCCTAAAACTAAGCCTGCCCGCCATGGCCACTGGGACCTCCTTGGTCCCCGTGATCTCTGTGACCCCTGGCTTCCTCAGCCTCCTCGGCTTCTGTAGCCTCCACTACATCTCTATATACACATACTGCTCTAGCTACCCGTCTGAAAAGACGTAGCCAGGCCGGTGGAACTCCAACTATGGACTCCTGCATAGCTACAGGGAGATGCTCTATCCATATCGTAGGTACTCGCTCGGTCAGCCTACCTAGCTTTGCCTCGAGTACCGTGATCAATCCTGGGTCTCCCCCTGCAACAGGATGTACAAAGGTACGTGGGTGCCCTACAGGGCAAACTAGTCCAATATCTACATTTTGACACATGAGTAGGGTTAGACTTGTGCATATGTATATATATCCTATCATTTGAAAATCCATAAAAATTTGATAATGATAAAAAATAAAAAATGACTTACCCATCTCTCCCCATGCTCCTCCTGAAGGGAGGACTAGGTCCGGATCACCTCAGAAATCTAATCTGGCATATGGAAACTGCTCCAATGCTGGCACCTGCCATTCCCACCATGTGTAAAAATCGTCATCATACATGCTCTGTACTATGTCTCCTCCTCCCTGACGGAGGAAGATATCTCCCCACCTGCTCAGCCTCGGCTAACGTGGATGTTTGATCTCTAAGGGTATCGCAGGGCTCATAGCTGGCACTCTCTCAAAGAAGAAAGCAACCAAGATACTTGCATAACTGAAGTTCTTGTGTCTTCCTTTCCTACAATCGGATAATTGCCTCTTCATAATGGGGGAAATTCCCGAACACCAGTCATATAGAGCACCTCTGAAACAATCAACCGCCACTCTCATCTGAGTCATGGTGGCATGATGTAGTCCTGATGAACCTGACAGTCTAACAATAGTACTGGCCAATACCTGCAACGTAAAGTCCTGTATGTCTGCGATTAGAATGATACTACCCTTCTTTTGAGTACCTGGCCTGCAAAATACGTCGATATAGTTCTGGACACTCAAGGGGTCACCACCCCTGCCAGTGCCCTCCAGGGTCACCGGTGCTCCCCGATGTGATAATCTGGTAATGAAATAGATGTCCTCTACGGTAAGATCCAAAGTCTCACCTTGGATGTTGAACATCCCCAGGTCATGGTCCCAATAACTGGCCAAGAACTCTAATATGCGGACATTGGCCCGCATGGGTGATGTGCAGAAAAACTTGAATAGCCCACTATTTCGCAATGCTTGGATAGTAGGTGGGCTTTGGAGAGCCGCTTGGTCCATCATCTCATGTTCCCTCTCCCTCCACTCCAGCACCATATTTTCCTGACAAAAAACACATAGTGTGATTCAGTAATTCATCATAAAAATTTAAAAATTTGACCTATTTTTAAAGCTTTTAGCTATGGTGCAGTATACGTGACTGTCCATTGGGACAGCTCGCGAGTCATTCGCGACTTCCCTATGCAGTAACTCGTGCATCAAACGCGTATGCGCGGCTTTCCTATGCAGCAACCCGCATATACATTTTGCCATTTTTTATATTGATGAATTAAATTGAATTGACCATTAATTCTAAAATTTGTTTGGATGAAATTAAAGAGCATAGGGTGTAGATTTACCTGACACTGATGGATCTGAATTCCACCAGTCCAATTGTCCACAACGAGCGATCAAAGTTAGAGGGTAAAACTTTCCTTTTTGGTTCAAAAAGTGCAATGGTGAGAAATGTTTTGTTTTTCAAACTATTTATAGAAAAATTATTTCGTAAAGTGGGTTTTTTCTATAGTTTGAAATGTCAATTGATTAATACCATCCCTTTTTGTGCCTTGGAATAGGTTTACTAACTATTTCAAAGTGTTGATGCTTCTATAGGGTGGTTTTTGCTCTTCCCAACACATGTTGGAAACTTATCACTCCACATTAACCTTAGTATGCAACATTTTGCCACGGACTATGGTATTTTAAGCCATTAGTCCCTTGTCTCTACCATTGTTCTTCCGTGGCTAGGATCCCTATTTCATGAGTATCATCCTTATTTCCTTTGCCATCCTTTGGTACTCATTCCGTCACTGTTTTAGGCCCAGGGGTTTCCTCATAGCTATTTTTCACGCCAAATAGAGCTTCTTCTGAATCTCTTTTTACAAGCTATCCCTTTATAGGACTCCCCACCCTATGGAGTTTCTTTTGGGCCAGGTCTGACTCCTTCAAAATAGACTTGACTTCCGAGTAAACTTGTCCGTTTAGGCTCGTTAAGAATATGTGAATGGGCATTCGCATTAGTGGTAGGTTATCTCTTTGTCGGACCATGCGGAATAATACGAGAAAGGATCACTCTCTTTTCTTCGGAATTGAGAAGAGTATTCTCAGGTATAGGTTTATCACTTTTCCGGACCTGAGGGACTAAATTTATGGAAAAGGAACACCCAGTTTGAGCTTACTTTTTCTTTTTCATGCTCTGGACCCAAACATGAAAAAGATTTCGAGTGTACTTTGTGTCTTTGTCATGCTCGTTAAACACTCAAGAACAAAGCAACGAGTTTATTGTTGTAAGCCCCATTTCTCGTAACCAAATGGATCTTTCCGAGTGATCTTGCTTTCCTTCACACTCGTAAAACTCAAGCTATTTTATGCTGTTATGGAAGGAGCATTGGGTAGGTGGTAATTTAACCTTTTTCGGACCTCCCCGACTAAGTACAAAAAAGGTTCACCTTTTCTTCTTCAGAAGTTAAGAGAGTTCTTCTGTGGTTTGTTTTATACTTTTTCGGCCTCAGGAGACTAAATTGGACGAAAAAGGACCCCCCTGGAGTCTTCTTGGCATTTTCAGACTCTCTAAATATGAAAATACCACATGAGCATGTACTAGTTCGGGCTCATTAAATCCACAGATCAGTGTATCAAGCATTATTTTCCCATCTCTTCAAGCTTGTTAAAAAATGAAGAGGGAACCGAGTTGGCTTTCCTGGACTCATTAAAACTTAACAGGAAAGGTAAGGAAGAAGTTTTCTCTTGTTTTCAGTAATGGCAGCATTTCATCCTTGAACATAGCACTTTTTGCCTTCCGATATCCATGTTTCAGTATACACTTGTGTTCAGCTATCCCTTTGAGTTTTGACTCCTCCTCTTGTCCATTATACCTGGGGAATCTGTTCATGTCTCCTACATGACAGATAAGTCTAGTTGTTCTATCTATCCGTTGTATGCTGCCTTGGGTCATCTCTGTGTCGTGCTCACTGTTCAAGGATTATACCTAGTGTATGATCTATCACCTGATCCTATTACTATTATATATGTTATCCATTTACTTGTGTCTACCTTCTTTTGCCCAGTTCCTAGTAACTCTTGTGATCCGTTGGAGGATCTATTGCCTTCCCTATCATAGTATGGTTCCATTTCAGTACCTCCTGCTGACGATGACCTAGAGCTTTGACGATGGTACCTCTGGATTCACTTTCATCATTGGTGAACTCCTTTTCTTTAGTTGTCAAACTGTTGAATCCTTTCCATGTTCGACTTCAGCTTACCCTTATTCACATGGCTTCGATTGTACTGGTTTTTTGGGACCTTTTATGAAGACCTTAGTTCCTCACTCATGAACTAATTTGCACAAGACTATGTTCCATTCCTATATCCGGCTTCCAGATCTTTGAAGACTCATCATTATTGTATTGTGTCTTTGCTCCACCTTCGTAAATACGTGGTTTTTACCCGTATCATATGATGTCCTCAAATATTGTAAAGGAGCTAGTGTTCCGGTAAATTGAACATAGCATCCTCAGATGTAACTTTGTATATGACATTACCATGTATTTGTTTCAGGTACTCCTTCTGCTCCACTGGATTTCTGAGTTTCTCCTGAGTTAAATTTTATAATGTATTTCGGTCATCGTTCCCCTCTGACCTCACACATTAGGGGGCATCTGTTATACACCTAATTGGTACCTCTCCGTCTGAGTGCTGACATCCCTCAGGTCAGCACACAAAGGACACTTATGGATTGAGGTTTGCCTAGTTTCATTATACCTTAGTTGATGATGAAATACATTGCCTATATGCCCAGTTGATTACTTTTCCATTTTGAGATTTTGAGTAGCGTTCGCGACTATATCTATTGGCATCTCGCACATCATACACGAGTATCATGTTCAGCAGATTGCGCATACATGTATACGTGGGTTGCACTTGTATAGAGTCACGTATCATACGCGGGTTTCTCTACTACAGACCCACGTATGGTTTCCTCAAAATTAATATTTAAAAACATGAGTTAATGGGAGATTAATTTACTCATTTACTTAATCCCATTAACTGCTATAACCTCCCCAACCTTCGAGAACTGCCTCATTTCCCCCAAATAAATAGAGGCCTTGGGGAGGGGGTTTGATAGTCATACTTGGAGAGCAAAGTTATGCTAGTGGATTGTCTACAAAAATATTTGGAGCAGAGAAACTCAGATTCCTTTGGTGACAAAGGATTCTTTGTTCAGACATTGGGTTGTAACCTAAACTCTTTCTATTATTGTTAATAAAGATATTACTTCTTCCATATGTGTTTCATATCTTGTGGATTGGTAAATGTTTACATTTCAATATGATATATGATTCGCCTAACCTGCATCTATATATATGAATTGCTTTGTATCTAGAAGAGTGTTTATTAACAGGTGAAGGAGGAACTATCCTGGAGACTTTGGAAGTGGATCAGAGAGGGAGAAGATAGCAAGGATCAACCTTCGTTTAATACAAGTAAGTCCTTCTACTTTCCTATTTCCTATTCTGTGCTTTTAGATTCAAACTGTTTGCAAGTTATGAGTATGTTGGTAACCCCCCAGACCTAGGTTATTAGGTGAATTATCCTGTACAACATCCACCTTTGATGATGATCCAGATCAAGTGATGATATAGACTTGAGGATGATCCAGACTTGATGATGATCTAGATCAAGTGATGATCCAGACTTGATGATGATCCAGATCCCATGATACTTGATGATGAATATGACTTGAAGATGAAGATGACTTGATGATGATCCAGATGATACAGAGAAGAAGACTTGTGCTGATAATTTGTGTCGAGAGAATACCTTCCTAGTTAAGAGGGAGTGTTTATTTATTTGTAACTTCGAGATGTATTCACTTGTATATTTTATGTATTTTACCCCGATGTTTATTCCAGGAAGTATTTGTAATGTAATTGAGTCATGTCATGCCTCAATGTTCCTATCGGGAGATTCAATAATGTAAACAATTCATGTAAAGTCATTGAGGTTAAACCTCCATTGTAAGTTGGGTCAATAGTCCCCACAATTGTGTTAAGTTTAACCCTCCTTGTTGATCAGAGGGAAAAGTACCCACAGTTGTGGGTCACTAGGGTTATTAGACTCTCCTAGAGATGTCATCCTTAGTAAGTAATTGTTAAGTGGGGCCGACATGTTGAAGTGGACATTAAGTGAACGAAAGAATATAAATAGAGAGTGAGTCTCTCTATTTAACACACACACACACACTCATTGGGGTGCATGAGTGAGAGAGGAGAGGCTCTCTCAAGTGAGAGAGAGAGAACAATCTGTTGGAGATCATCTTTATGTTTTTGGGTTTTACTACTACCATTGGTGCTCATTCTGTCTCTGTGGAAGTTACGGGGTTTTCTCCTTTATGGTTTCCATGAGGAAAATTCTTTGTGTCTCTTGTCTCTTGTGTTTATTGGTGTGCATGTTATTATCTTAGATAATATCCTAATATCCTATTGCTTAAATGATAAAAATCTAACAATTATATCATCGAAATAACCATAGTACTTCTTTGCAGATACTTCTGGATGCTTGTCACTTCTAGAGGAAACATTACTGACTTGAAAATATATAGTTGTCCTACAATAATTTTTTCTTCTTCTTATCATCCAACTTTTTGATGCAAAATTTACAACAATTGCACCACATAGCCTTGTGATGTATCATCTACATCATGTCTGAATCACTAGATAAATATATAAGAAGAAATAAACAAATGAAATACATTGATATAATGGGAAATAATGATAAAAAATGATAAAGGTAAATATACTTTCATTTTTATCTTTTATACCACATGCTAAACCAATTTCCTTTTGCATAAGCTCACTGGGATATTCTTCTCGATGACGATGCAATGTTTTAATCAATTTAGTAACCCCTTCCCTTAATAAGGCACCATAGAATTATATACATCATTCTATCGTTTACTCCATCGAATCAAGATTGTTTGCAATGTATAAATGTAGTGCATCCCACTTGCAACCAACTATATGAAAAAATAACAATTACAAACTATAAATTATCTATCCTTAAAGGAAAATAAGTTAGCCTTAAAATAATTATGGAATAATAAACATTACATGAGTAATATATATATATGAAATTGAAAAATAATTTGTATAATAAATTAAATCTACACTATCTAATTACCTTTCCCTTTACTCATTCTACCTTTCCCCAATAGTACCTCCCCTTCACATTTGTTGGTGGAGTTGACATGCCAAATATATTTTGATAAATTTGGAAGATATTGACCAATGTACACCATTGTTTGATAAACCATATATCCCCACACAATAGTGGTGAAAATAGTTTTCATTGATGTCAAATAACTTCATTAATGACAAAGGAATAACCAAATATAAGATGGATGACAAAGAAATTACAAAGTCGGATGGTAGTTCAATGAGTAGCGGTCGATCGATGCAAGAGGCAGAGGAGATGGGTATCTATAGTAGAATTCATTATGAAGACTCAACAATCATTTGATCAGGTCATCAATGGTACACTTCAATTTGATGATTGGGATTTATCCCACATTGGCAGCGTGTTTGAGTTTATATGTGTTTATATGCACTGGCCTCACTATGGGTATTCGACGTGAATAGAAAAGGTATGGTGGGGGCTCTAGGTTCTTGGAATCTACTAGAAGTAACCATCATAGAGCCATGAAAAACCTGTCAGGCCCTATACCTTTTTTTTGGAAGAGGCAACATGAACAGATCCAATTGTTAGAAGAAAGTTCGCAGAAGATATACTGTTGCAGAACGATCCACAACACTATAGTAGAAATCTGCATTTAATCATAGATCAATGGTTAGGATTGAATCCACAAGGAAATCAATTATGGTGGATTATTTTCGCACAAATAAAAGTGAAGATATGAAATCCACATTTTCTCATAGATCAACGGTCAGGAGTGAGCCCATAAGGAAATCGACAGTTCAAAAGAAATGTGGAAACAAAGTTGTGGAATAAAATTGGGGAGGTCCAAAATGGGAAAGTGTTGTTCCACATTCCGCAATACGTAATCCATAAGATCAAAGTTCGAAAAAGATTCTGCAAAATATCTACGATGTGGAATTAGTTTTAACTAATTTGGAAAACCCGTGATCCGTAATCCGCATCTGATATAAGATTGACAATCAGGAAAGAGTCTGCATGAGAACGAGCAAATTGTGGAAGCATTTTTAAGGAGTTTGGAAAATATGCAATCCACAATTGGCATCTGATCTCAGATCAATGGTCTAGGAAGAATCTGGAAATAATCAACAGTGTGGAAATACCGTTGCGGAAAGTACACTGCAGAAAGGTAGTTGTGGAAGGACATTTTGACAAAAATCGAAATGCATGTCCACAATATGCAATTCCCATCTAATATCATATCAATGGTATAGGAAGATTCCATGGGAAATCAATGGTGTGAAAATACTGTTGCAGAAACTACATTACAGAAAGGTAGTTATGGAAGGGAAATTGTGGAAGGACCTTTTGAGAAAAAATCAAAACGCGCGTCCGCAGTCCATAATTCGCATCAGATCAACGGTTTAGAAAGATTTTGCAAGAAATCAACAGTGGGGAAAGTATCTTGTGTAAAGGATGTTGCGTAAAGGAAACTGCAGAAGGTTGCGACTAGAAAAATAAACAATAAAAATATTTGATTAAAAGAGAATTAATTTTGAATTAGTTTATTTTTCTTGGAGAGTCACGATGAAGGTAGGTGACTGTTGAATGTTTGAGGGTATATAAAAAATATTTTAGACCTTAGAATATTTGTCTTTGTACATTCAATTGATATATTGATTGAAGAACTTTCAGAGACCAAATTATCATATGAGGGAGGTTGGGAGGCGCTAGGGAAAGCAACAAACTTGCTAGGGGGTCATAGCCTCCTTCCAGTTGTAGCTGGTAAATACGGTGTAGTAGCATTCTATTAGTAGCAACTATTAAAACCAGGGGTTCATAGCCTCCTTCCATTATTTGTTGGTAAATAGGGTGTAGTACCATCCTTGTTTGTAGAAGCAGGAATAAATTATTTGTAAATATAATTTTGCAGTAATAGGAATTATTGGTGGCTTACCCGATTGGGATTCCATGATAAATTTGTGTTCTCTGTGTTATTTTTTATCATGTGTGTTAATAAATAATTTAAAAGTGGTAAATATTATTAAAAGTTATCAATACTGATTCCCCCCCCCCCCCCCTCAATATTGATTCACCCCCCTCCTCTCAATATTTTCCAATATTTCAACAAAGAGACCCTAAGGATGTGTTATTTGTCTAACAAAATCCTTCAATGACTTCAAATTCCTTTCCACCATCCACATTAACCTTTTGTGTATAGGTCCACACAATTAAATCTCCTCAACTTGGTGTATGAGATAGTGTTCTTGTGCATTAAAAACTATTGGAGGTAAATACTTATATATTTCACACATTAGATGAGGAATTTCTCTCTTCCAATACCCAATATATTCTTTATGGATTCCTTTAGAGGAAATTCACCTACAAATGATGCAAGAAAATAATATTAATCAACAAGATTGAGGTATATATAATAAAGTTCCAAGCTGTAAAACACAATATGTCAAGAAGCTTACCTCATGTATTTACCAAGATCATATATAACTTGTTTTATGTTGTCTTCAAAGCTATATGGGAGAGATAGAGGTATAATGTACTGTAACAAAAAAAGCACTATTTATTTCCAAATAAGAGACAAAAATTAATCAAAGAATGTACTAAATGGAAATTATATACGTAAATAATTACCTTAGTGAATGTATGCCAGGCATGAGTTTTAACACCACCAAAATCACCCTTTCTCGTTAAGATATTTTGTATGTTCGACAAAAACCCCGTCGGAAACCTTATTTTCTGAATGAACTCTTTTATAGCATTTATTTGTTTCCATGTCAATAACCATGGAAGACTAATATTTTGGTCCCCATCGTCGGCATTGGAAGTAATTACACTTTGCAATGCATGGTTGGATTATGCAGTGTCACTACAAATTTTTCCAATTTTATCTTTGTCATTCCTTCCATATGAGATTCCTCATATCATTTATGTTACATTCTTCTTGATATGGATTGTATCAGACAAATGAGCTATTTGTAGGTGCTCGTAGTAAGGAAATCTACTGAATTGTATGGATAACTCTTATTTCCTTGTGGAAGCCCATTCATTCCTTAACGATATTCATTAAACATAAAAAAAAACACATTAACAATAATTCATGACACCCATGGTAGAGAAAATTCAATAAAAATATAAAATTCAAAATATTAAATATTTATATTCTACATATACAATTTGCATACCTCAACGATTTCTGTTATATTCCAACTTCCACAAGTGAGGTGTCATTATTTGTGGTTTCTTTCCATTAGCTTCTTTACCATTGAATTTTGTTTTCTTAGTAGTTCGATACCTATGGTTCTTAGGGAGGAAGTTCCTATACTCATCAAACACCTCCTTTCCTAAAATTCTTGAACAACGATATTTTATCCTAGGACCATAGACTGGACATGCAATTTTTCCCTTTGTTTGAAGACATGAAATATATATGTATTAATGTTATAGCATCAAACTAGTATTAAATTAAATAAAAAATGCATGATATTTACCTTAAAAACATATAATTTAAAGTGCAACAGAAAGCTACATACCACAAAAATGTGTTAACCTGGGACCGTCATGAATTGTCCATGCAAGTATTCCATGGAACTGAAATTGTTTCTACCCTATTGGTCTAGATATGTCATACATAGTTATTTTGGCCCATAACTTCAATAGCTCATTGATAAGAGGCTCAATATATACATTCATATCTTTAACTTGGTACTTACCTAATTGATTCACCATACAATGCTATTTATTTATGTGCCCCAATATATAAAAGGTGTTCTCATGTAGTAATGAAACAAAGAAATAAAATAATATAAGGGTGAATCCATGAAGATGGGTGTCTATTTTGGGGGGTCTTATGAGAAAATAAATTTGTTTTTTTCATGTTTTTCAACTTTGGGTGAACGAAAGTGATATTTTCGTTTAGAATTTCACTTTCAAGTAAAAACAAAACATTTAGAGAATTATGTTAGCTTTCTATTCATAATTTTTTCAATTTTTTTTATTGATATTTGATATGTCATTTCGAAAAATGTTTGACAGTGTGTCCTTATAAAATGAAAGGACTAAAAAATAGACATGTTTGGTTGCGCCCCTAAAATCATTTTTAAACTTGTGTTTTGAAAAAACAAAATATTTTAAGACAATCTACATACAATATACTATTGCGATGACTATAAGTTTGTAACCAATGGATCTATACACTAATTATAATATTTATTTGAATTCTATCAATGGGGAAACCTTGTCGATTTTCAACATTTTTTTGGTTGTGCCACTTTTCTCTCAATTGACTATAAAATTTAAAAATCTACGAATACCCTTTTGAAGTAGATACTCCAATTAAGCGCACCATATTTGTTTCAATTTTTTAGGTGGTGTATTTTTAAAGTTATATATTTTTCATTTCACCACATGTTAAAGAGATGAAATGAAACTCGACACATGTTAAGAAACAAAAGAAATTAAAAATACCAGATCTCACTTATACACAACAAAATATATACCTACGAAAAGTAGATTCAATGACGAAACTAATGGTATCAAGTTCGACAATCAATTTGTAGTGTAAGGCATCCATTTTACCTTTCGAAAATGGAGAAACCTTAAAATTGTGCAGGTTTCAGGTCTCAGAGGTTATTCGGCCAAACAATTATTCATCCGAATGATGATTTGGCCGAACAATTATTCGGCTGAATAATGTTTTTCCGTTACGGAACCGTTATTTACAACACAAACGAAAAAAAAATTCGTCAGCCAGAAAAAATTTCGTCTGCCAATTTTTTTTTTTACCTCGCGTTCTTTTAGTTATATACCATTAATGGTTGGTTATCTATTCATCAACTATAATTTATCCATGTACGATAGTAAACAATAATAATACATTACAATTTATCATATTACTAGCACACCCACGAACAAAACAGGTACTCTTCAAGGAGATACACAAGGCTTGATATATCCTTTGTCTATAGCAACTCCTATAATTGTATTGTTTATTTCGTTAATTCTAGGATACTCATATGATATGGAGCTCATGATACTAGTGTTGAAAATGACATCTGTGTTAAAATCTAAATATCTTTTAGGTGGTAATACTGATATCTTATCACAAAATAGAACTTCAAATTACTTTAAAATAGGAAATTGTTCCAATTCCATTTTTTATTTTTTGGGCTCAAATTATTTAATTTTGATGCCATAAAATTGACACCCTTTCCTAATACATTTTTTATGTTTTAGTGCTGAAATTTTTCGTCTAGATAAAGGTCTATAAATTTCATTCATTGTATGATACTTATCTTCCTCATCCACACTACTAAAAATTTTATGCAAATAGTCGATAACATCTTTATGAGATTCTAGCCAATCCATACCTATCAAAATGTCATAGGATCCTAGGGGAAGTATATTTAAATTAACTGAGGTTTCCAATTCATTAAAACCTAATAACAAATCTTTAACTATCTCCGTAACTTTCATTTTTACCTTTGTTGCCAGCTATACCAACCATGCATTTTTTTGTTTTTCCTTACTAAGTTTACACTTTTCAACTACTTTTGGCGCAATGTAACTTAAACTAGACCCTGAATTGATAAGTATTGAAACATATATGTTCAAAACTTTACCTTCTACTTCCAACATGGTGGATTGATGGTCCACTTGCCGATAATCCAAAGAAACATTAACTATAGGGATATTCATGGCTATGTCATTCACAGTAGAAGCTTTTTGCAACATGCTTACGGGTTACTATTCCATCCTCCACTAGAATTTTCGAAACTCTTTACCCCATTGCTATTGCTTGAACCTCCCATGTTGTAATTTTTATCAGTGTGACCTCTTGTTCCTTTTCCAAAAGGTGAGGGTTTAAATCCTTTCCTACATTTATTGATCTTTTCAATTTTTTTTATTTTCCAACTTCTACTCAATTTGGATATTTATTTAATCAAATGGTAGCACAACTAGGCCTTTCTAATTGCTTCATTCATTGTTGAATAATTTCAAACACAATCTTTTCCTTATACACTAGGGGTAAACAACTGATAAAACTGTATACCTTAGTTTTTTCAACTCTTAGGTATGGTACATAGCATTGTAAATTTACAAACTCAGTTACAAATTCTTCCATGGTTAACAATGTTAGTCTCAAATCATTGAATTATTGAGCTTTTTCATCATAATATCGTTCTGACATATACATTTTTTCAATAGTCTTTTAAAAAATTTCCAACTCAACTCTTTACTACGTATGCTACTGACACTCTTAGCCTCTTTCCACCATGGAGCAGATTTAACAACCAAGATTCTATCGCTTCCTCAAATTTTCCATCAAACATGAAGGGCCTTAACTTTTTGAATTCTCCCTATAACTCTACAAGTCTTTCTTTTTGTTTTTCATTATTCATTTTATCACCTTTGTTTAAATCCTGGGGGGTTATATAGGAATTCTATTTGTAGTTTGCTCACTACTACAACTTTGTAGTGCTCCTTTTCTTTTCTTGTAAGGAACATAAAATAAATATAATAATTAAATTGATAATGTTACCTTAGTATAAAAAATATTAAAATTCAGAATCAAGTTGCTAATTTTACCTTAGTAATAAAAAATATTTCTATCAAAACTTTCTAACATTCCTAACATTCTCAACTTCTCAACACTACATCTACCATCATACATTAACTAACTTTCATATATTTTCACCTATCAAAACATTCTCTCCTAACATTCCTCCATTCCCACATTCACTCCTAACATTGGAATTCCCCATATATTCATTCTTAACATTAACATTCCCCTATATTCATTCTTACATTCATTTATACATTCATATATTTGCACCTATCAAAAATTCCTAACATTCCTAACCTTTCTTAACATTCATTTATATATTTGCACCTAACATTTCCTAACATTCATTTGAAACATTCATATATTTGCACCTATCAAAACTTCCTAACATTCCTAACATTATCTATATTACGACAAAGCTTCGCATAGCCCTTTAGATCTTCAATGCCCATACAATATAAGTCATCATTTGTTTTGTAAACAAAATTTTGCCAAATAGTGGCACAAGCCCTCTCTCAACTCAATCCAACATCAACTCCTACAAATACCGAAGTCAAACCTTTGGCAACATTATGCCTTGGAGTTGTCCCAACTTGTGATGTGGGATCCATATTTGATTTGTAAGTCACAAGCCTAGGTGGACGAGATATCGGAGGTGGAGGTCGAAGAGTACTAGAATCTCTAAGGGAACCTTTTCGATTGTATATCCTCCCCTTTCCAACTCCATAAAACTTGGAATGAATATCAGTATAGTCTGGCTTCATTCCTAAAAAAAATCAGCATAAAAAAACCTAGCAAAATAATTAGGAACCTCATCGTTCCATGGCAACTAACCATAGGCTGCAAGAAACCGATCATGTAAAAAATGTGCAAGTTCAGGGTGCTTAAAATATTGCACTTTCAATGATTTCCACTTTAGGCCCTCCTTGAAGTTGAACATTGAGTTGGCATGTTATCTAGTCACCCTCTCCTTCACAACGGCCCACTTGTCTGGACCCATCACTTCTTCCTTTCTTCTTTGCATCAAGGCAACAAAACCATCTATTGTTGGTCCAAGATCCTCATATACCTCAATGAATTTTTGTAAAGATAGCAAAACCATCTCTATAACTTGTTTGTTCTCTAGAGTGAGATAGAAACTAGAAATATCATTCATTTTGCAGCTTGTCATAGTGAGCCCTACAACTTTCAAGAGTCGTTTGTTGAATACCACTTTCCCATGGAATCTCGTCCAGAATATATGATGGATGGGTCGTAATGGGCGTACAACCATCAACTATCTGTACATATTGTGTCCTTGCTCGACCTTTGCCACCCTGTGCTAGATGACGAGCCTCTTGCGAACCTTGCTCTGCTTCCACACTTTTCTCCCGTACAGAAGGTCAAGATCCACGTTCACCCATAGATGATAAGGGGGAATCATGTCTACCACTATTGCCACGTCAATGATCAGATGAATGTGAACTATACAATAAGCTTGAGTCCCAAGGTGAAGTCGATAATATTCAATTTTCATTTCGGACACTGACTCCCAAAGAATGTGATGACCTCCTACACTTATGTCTCAAAGGTGGCTCTCTTTCCATTGGATATGATATCTACAATTTTACACAAATATGAATTTCTACATGTTAATTAATCAACTTCAAAGAGCTAGATACTATTAAAACTAAGCTTCCAATGTAATATAAATAGAAAAACAAAGGTGGTATGGTGAAATAAAATATATAAAGAGGATGAGGCTTCTTCGTGATAAGGAAGATCCCTAAATCCACTAAATACACTAGTATATGATGGTTACTATGCACGCTGTATAACGTTTTGACCCCGGCACATGCCATAAACTTATTTTGGTTCAGAGGAAAAAGGTTGAAACGTAGAGTAATTTGAAGCCAAACATGTTGATCCATTAAATAATTTTGCAAGTCGAGAGGTGGAAAATGTGGGGAGATAGTGTGTCATGCCTAAATATCTAGGCCTGAGGTTTGAGAGCCATAATGCCTCAATCACTAAGGGCCTAACCTTCTACATGTTAATTAATCAACTTCAAAGACCTAGCAACTATAAAAACTAATATTTCAATAAGGACCTAGATATCACTAATATTATCTATTAGTCCTTTAACTGCATGTGCATGAACTACATTTTGCTAGGTATAAAATATAGTCTAAGGCAAGTGCAAGTACTTACCTACTCTACAAACAGACACTATTGTTGCGTACTAGCAACCTAGTCATTATAGAGTTGTTAGTGAGAGGATCACTATTAAATATAGATAGAGCTTCTATTTCTTCAATTGAACTTATATCGTAGGTGAATCAGCTAGATCATCCTTGAATCTCATAGAGAGAAAGTATTTCTAGATTATTCTACCTCGTAGTCTCGATCGAACTGACATAATCTCGTAATAGATATCTGGAATTCCTTGCCTTCTCTTCATTTCTCATCTTTAAATACTTCCACTTCCCTTCTTCTGGGATCTGGAGTGTTTACAATGAATTATATATCCTAGTGCCTCTAGTTGTATAAATCAATGAAGAGTAAGGGCAGTGAATCAACTGACCACTATCAATCAGCTATTGTGATTTCATGGATTTATCACATCAAATGGCAAGGAAATATAGATTTCAACTTGGACTAAGGCGAGCGTCTAGGAACTGACTACATACACCTATGGACTCCCCCAATTAGTCCAGCCTATCCCTATCGTTTTACGTTACACTTATGGTTGTTTTGGTCTCCATCCCCATAAGAAGATAAAGCAATTATTTCTTTAAACTTGCCTTTATCTATCTAACATTTTCTCTCTATGTTTCGGAAAAGCATGAAATGGCAGTGGAACTTAATGCAATGCATCATGGACTAAGATAGTCATAAAGTCCCATGGGACTTATACTTCGGCTAGTAGTTGTATGGACTAAATCAAGTAGTAGAGCTTATGGAAAAAACTATATAGTTATTACACTACAGCTGAAGTTGTAACTCAAGCAAGAAGTAAAATGAAAAGGTTTTGAAATCATGTCCCCTACCAACGAAAAAACATACAGAAATAAATTGTTCACTTAGGGACTTGATTAGCTCTATCCATTTTGACAAAGTTGATCAGCTCTGTCCATTTGGACAGAGCTGTTCAACTCTGTCCATATGGGCAGAGCTCATCAACTCTGTCCAAATGGACATAGCAGATCAAATCTGTCCATTTGGATAGAGCTGCAACCTGTGCAGTCTTAAATGTCATTTAGAGATGCTACATGCTGGTGGAGTTATTTAAGCCTACATAACCATGGATTCTTTTGGACAGAGCTCTCTAAATATAGAAATAAGCTAATTAAAAAATATAGAAAAAGAAAAAACATTAATAGATTTCAAGTTTTATGTTAAATTTTGTTTAATTAAAATCATTTAAAATAAGTATTACACTTAAAGCCAAATTCAAAATCTAAGATCTTATATCAATAGTGCTTCATATGTTCTTTTATTTTTTTTTGCAATCAGCTATGTCCAAATGGACAGAGCTGTTCAACTCTGTCCAAATTGGCAGAAATTAAACTGTATATCAGCTACAATATGTTATTTATGGGTGCATAGAGGCTAAGAGTTTTCTTTTGAGGTTGTTGTAAAACTAGGGAAGTGTACTATAGGACCTGACCATTTGTATCGGTTGGAATTGGGTGAAACTGGGATTTTATTCAATATAAACTATACAATGGCAGCCCTTTAGGGAGAACGGCTCCTATCCTAGCCCCTCTTAGAACGGTTCTATCTATGATAACCAGTATTTAGCCAAGCATAAGCTTTAAGACTAGTATGATTACAGTTTCATATATTTGTATATTATGCATAATACTACTACTCATGGAGTTCTATTAAACTATTCTTAACTATGAACATTTAAGCTTGTTTCTCGTTTGTATTGGATTTTTTAACCACATGTTATCTATAGGAATAGTTCAGGTCATGGATTCTAACCATGTAAGCTTGAATAGGCTTGTAACTCTTCATATTAAACACAACTATATTGAACACAATCTTACTTATACTGATATAAGCTTTGAGTACACTCTATTCTATGAGCTTATGTTGTGCTTATAACTCACCTGTATTGATTAGGGAAACTATATAAGTGTAACCTTCATAAATAGTAGTGGAATCACTTGTATTACATTAACTTACTACCATTGTAATTATGAGCTTAAAGATTACGCAAATACAATAGGTGGAATCATTGAACATAATAGAATGGTTACCCTTGTTTATCATGTGTAATATGAAACAAGCACATAAGCTAAGCTATACTGCTATTACTTTTTACTAATTATATAATATATAAAGACAATCATGTACAGACTAGTGTGTACAAAACATACATCTGTCCAAATGGGCAGAGTTGTTCAACTCTGTCCAAATAGGTAGAGTTGTTCAACTATGTCCAAATGGGAAGAGTTATTCAACTCTGTCCTTACTACCATTGTAAATATGAGCTTATATATTACGTAAATATAATAGGTGGAATCATTGAATATAATATGAAACAAGCACATATTATGAAACAAGCACATAACAAAGGTTAAACAAGCACTTAACAAAGGTTAGACAAGCTTTACCGTACTCATAATAATATAAAAGTTATCAAGGTTTATCTCATAGTCGATGGGTAGCACAACAACACCACACCATGAGAAGACCACGTACACCTCCACGCCGAACAGACCTCCACGCCAAACAGACCTCCACGATTGACCTCCATGAAAAGACCTCCAACCCGAGAGGAAACTAGACATATAAGGCGTGACAGGATGGCAGATGTACACGTTATATGGCTGGGTGAAATGGACGAGGATGAAATAGGTGGCGAAACGGGTGGCGAGACGAGATGAATGGCGCAAGGGGTGGCGGGAGCAGCAGGACAACGACAAATCATTGCAGGCCAAAACAATGAAAATGATGCCACAATTGACCTTATATGGTAAAAAAATATTTGGCCGAACAATTGTTCTGTCGAATCACTATTCGGCCGAATAATTATTCGGCCCAACAAAAATTCGGCCCAACAATTTTTCGGCTGAAAAATTGTTCGTTCGAATAATTATTGAAACGCCGATAAAAATTACTGGTCAGCAATCTATTCCGTCAAATTAAACGGTTACCATTAAATTTTACTCTGTCGAATAAAGGATTAGTTATTTGGCTGAATAACTATAATTATTCGGTCTAATAACGCAATTATTCGGCTGAATAAATATATTTAAGTGACCGAATAACACCTGCTATGTTGGTTGGGCACTCGATTCTCATGGAAGTGTTACCCAACTTTGAGTTTTCACCCATAATTACTTTAAAAAAATACCTGAAATAATCGTTTTCAACATTGTGTTCTCTCTCTTTATTGACATCCAATGAGGAAGGTTATTGTTTATGACCAAAACAGGCCACACTGAGTAAGTAGAACGAAGCTCTCCAAATGGATTGAAACCATCAGCAGCCAATGGAATTCTAACATTACAAGGTTCATCTTTAAAAATTGTCCATTTTTCTTTGATTTTATTCACGGCATAACTATTTGTAGGAATTCAAAGAACACCATCTTCACTTCTATTCTTTGCATGGTAATCCATAAATCGTGCTATACTTTGGCACCTGAACAGTTGTTGGAAATGTAGAATTATGGGAATATAAAAAAGAACATTTTGAGGCACATTTTTTGTTACTTGATCAGTTCAATATATACTAATTTCACATTGCGGGCATTTGTTTTTAGATGCATATTGTCCATAATATATAATATGGTCATTATGACATGCATCAATAGATTGATACTCCATTCGAATTTCTTTCATAATCAAGATTACCTATCGACATTTGCATGGTAATTTATTTGATGTTGGTAATATAAATTCACCCAACAATCTGCTATATTGACAAAAAATGAAATGTAAACAACATAAATCATAAATATTGCATATCCCTAGTTTACAAATTAACTAACACTAAAAATAGAAGAAATAGTCAACTTTTGATACAATGTGAAAATCCAATTAGTACATTGCATACCTCAGTGAGTTGTGTGAAAAAAGTGTTTGATCAACCATTCAAAACCTTCAAGTTTACCAACAACAATATAGTAGACAGAATATTTGTTGTTGAGCGTTTATAAAGAGGTTCTTCAGACTTCTTGAGTAGAGGAACATCATGAATATCATGGAGTTTGTCCTCATCCAATGGGGAAAATGTGTCTAGGATCAATGTATTTATCTCATCTTCGTCCATAGGATCATTAAGAACTTGATATTTAATATTCTTATCTCCAAGTTTCTCACCTTGTAAAGTAGTATTTCTACTATTATGTGGAAAATAGCTCTCTGGAAGTCGACATTTAGGGGGAATTGTCTTTATATTTACAAAAAATGTAATAACATTAGTGTATAATATAAAACACATATATTTAAAATGATAAAACATTTTGTGAATACATGATCAACACTATTACAAGAAGTATGTTATATAATGAATAATGCCTTACCAAGGGATGATATTCACAGCCCCCTTTAGTATGCCCCTTCTCCTTACAATGTTTTTCAATTTTTTTTCTTAAAATTATTCTCATTCACAAACCCCTACAATCATTGCAAGGGAAATAACTCTTTCCATCACCCTTTTCCTCCAATGTTGCCTTAAACTCAACATACCTCTTATTATTTTCTTCCTAGCTATATTTATTTGACATTCTAATATCCTAGAAGAACCAAAATAACTCAATTAATATATAAATTGAATAGAGTATATATATTGAAGGAAACAAAAAATTAAAGGACGTGACATGGAAAGTGAAAAATACAATTAGTAAATGTCCCTCCATGGTATTTTAAAGTAGATCATGTATCTATCAAATTCTAAGCAACAAATCTATATAAGAATTAGTATGGAGGAGAAAATGAATAGTCGACTCACTTTATGTATGACCCTACACATTAAAGGAGATAAATAATTTAAAAATACTAACCTAGAAACCAAAGGAGATAAACAATGTGTTAAACTAGTACCAGACTCTTCAAATCACAGATCGAACAATCCAGAGAAAATCTGTTGCAACTATAACAAATAATTTGTTGAAATATGTCTTAAAAACATGTATGTATAGATCAATGATCATGGTGGATCCAACGAAAATGCACAATGATCAAACTTCAACAATAAAAAAGTCAATGACCATTATTGTGATGATTGTTGATGTTCCACGTGTTCAATTTATCATCGCAATAGCGATGAACCTTGTGTTTTCATCACTATTACCATGAACATTTATTGATATAGTGACAAAATATTATTTTCATCGCTATAGCAATGATTATCAGGGGCGAGAACATTTTCTTTTCAAAAAATTTATCTGTTTATCCACGAAAATTTTGATTTTAACTTATTCATGGAAATATTTCATGGAAAATTTGAGCCATATGTACTAGTGCATGAGGAGGGACCTCAACCTTAGGACTAAGGCTCGGTACCCTCTCAAAGAAGAAAGTGCATAATATGCTCGCAAACCTGAAATTCTTGGTTTGACCAAGCTTGCATTCTGTGCAGCTAATGTTTCATGCTAGCCAACAAGGAAGTGATCTAGTCATAAATTACGAGCCTTGTATATTCTACCGTGTAGAACATAAGAGGTCATGACACCTGGTGTAGTGATGTTGATCCCACTATCCTAGCTAGAACTAGAATGATCATTTTGAGACTGAGGCTCTAGAATGCATTGATTGATACATGATTTCCCACTTTTTCAGTATTGGGAAGGAAATATATATCTATATACTCATCAATACTCATGATCCCACCTACTCTGTGAGCCCTAAGATTCACTACCTCACCTCGTTGGGATAGGTTAGTGATGAAATATATGTATTCTACCTCAAGTTTTAATGACATCCAATCTAGTATGAATGCCTCTATCTTCGTATCCCAATAGTTTATAAGCATTTGAAGTAATCTTGGTTGATCCCTCATGCTCCCAATATTCCAAAACTTATAGATCCCACACATTTGCAATGTTTGTTGGGAAACCAAATCACCATGCCTATCCCTATCAACATCGTCATTCTCTCTCTCCCTCCACTCAATCACCATACTAGAAAGGAAAATGGATTTTGTGAGGTTCCATACTAAAACATTAACAAATCTCCATGTGGTTCACAGTGTCAAAAAAATCTTTGTCATCTGGGTAGGATTCACTTTGCTTGAATGTATCCATCCCTATACGCGACCCAGTGACTTGTCACCCACGTGGTCCGAGAAACATAGTTTATGTGGCCAAAAAATTACAAATCCACCATTAAAACTTCAAATAAAAGAAATGAATTGAAAGCTCATGGAGAGAGGAAGTACCTAGTCCTAATTGTTGTTGATTTTGTGGCTCGTAGATCCTGTAATCCACTTTTGAAGTTTGAGGGTCCAAATATATCCGAAATCACTATGACATGTAAAAGACAAATGGTATGGTGAATAGTGAATTTTTTACTATTTATTAAAAAACAATTACCCACTTTACTATAGTTTAGATCCTCCATTTATTATTTACAACTATTTTGGACTAATATTTTTGTGCAAGATCCCTTTTTAATGCAGTTTCACTGAGCCTTAGTTTATTTTTACTGTTTCTAAGATTGTTCAAACATGTGGAAGGTATAAATATTAACTAGAATATAATATAGGAACATATTTTTCTTTCATTATTTCATTTTTCCATGACTATGTCACATTAACCATAGGTACAAACCCGCTTCTTAATGACACAAAACCTCCCCGTTGCATCTAGAAGTGTCATTATATAAGCAGTATATATTTCCTGATCATGTGTACCCTAGTTAGATCTCGTGCCCATATGCCCATAATGAGATTTCTCCTTAGATATGGGAGTCCCTTGTATTCCCTCCATGAATTTATATAGAAACTGCATGTTCTTTCTTATCTTTTGTATTGGACATCTCCCTTAGGGAGTCCCATTTTATATCAAGTTGTAAATGCATTGCACACGCCCTCTTGACTTATTGATATTAAAAAGGGAAACTACATTAAAGTTTCGCATAGCCAAGCATAGACTCTTATTTATCTTTTTCATCTTGATCACCCCTCACCCAAGAGGAAACATTCCCCCAAGTGTCCTTATCTTGCATGGATTTCCTTGCATTCAAGCGTCGATATGTCCCACTGCATGGAACTAGTTTTCTTTACCATGAAACTAATTTCCTCTTATTGTACTATAAGCACATTTTATTATTTTTCAAGATTTATAATATGAAAAATCCCCCAAAAAATAAAAAAAAACATAAAAATCCAGATGAGAAATGATAATGTCTTATATTGGGAGATGTCGTGTTGCCTTCGAATAGAGATCATTATATGAGTACATTTCGTTGATGTATTTGTAACTTTGGAATCTATTCACTTCTATATTTCATATATTGTATTTCATTTCTCCTCGACGTTCCTATCGGGATATTGATTAATGTAATCAAGTCATGTAAATTCATAGAGATTAACCCTCCTTTGTAAGTCAGGGGTAATGTCCCCACAATATTGGGGCACTGGGGTTATTAGAATCTCCTAGAGAAGTCGATTGTGGTAAGTTATTGTCAAGTCGGAAGCTATTATAAATAGAGAGTGAGCCTCTCTATTTATCACACACACACACCCAGCTATAGCGCACGGGTGAAGGGAGAAGAAGCTTTCTCAAGTGAAAGAGAGAACAATTCTTAGAGATCATCATTCTATCTTTGGGTTTTACTGCTGCCATTGGTGCTCATTCTATCTCTGAGGAAGTTGCGAGGTTTTTCCTTTATGGTTTCCCTGAGGATAAATCTTTGTGTCTGTTGTCTCTTGTGATTGATTGATGTGCATGTTATTCTCTTAGATAATATCCTAAGATAATATTGCTTAAATGATAAAAATATAACATGGCATCAGAGCTAACCTGAGAAGAAGACACTGTGCAGCTACAGAAGCTATGGATTCTTACTTTTTGGGTCTCTCTCCACAATACATCAACAAAAGGAGGCCAGGATGACTCTCCTTTGAAGGGCGCATATTTCTGTCAACGCAGAATATGATTCTCATATTTTTCAGTTTTTGACCTACCACTGCATCAAGAAATTAGGGATTTTCACATAAGTGTAATTTTTGAGTGAGACCAACATAGGATTGATATCCTCCTCAAAATAAAAGTTTAGAGACAAAAATCAAGGTTTTTAGGTTGGGTAGAACTTCGGGAAAGTCAAACACTAATTTTCCCTAGAACCAGAAAACCAGCACTGCAGAAGATCAACTCCATATCCAGTTTTCAGCTTCTCAAATTGGTAATATCTAAATAATTTGTATTTCCATTTGAGGTTCTCAGTTAATATGTCTCATCACACCAATCTTGATGAAAATATTGAAGGATTTGATAACTTCTGAGCATGGAAGTATATGATCTCCCTAGTTCTTGAATAAAATGAATTGGACTCCTAGATCAGTGGAAAGGTTCCAGTTCCAAAGGGAGATGAGTCTAAGGCCTTACACAAGAATAACTTGATCAAGGCTAAGAGGATTATTGCTGATTCAAACAAGGATTACCTTATACCATAGGTGTCCTCCCTAAAGACACCTAAAGAAATGTTTGAAGCCTTAACCAAGCTATTTGAAGGAAATAACATAAATCGGAAGATGACTTTGAGTAACCAGTTGAAGAATCTGAAGATACAGAATGCGGAGACCATACAGTCATACTTTACAAGGGTCTCCTAGATCAAAGAACAACTTGAAGCAATGGATGAATAAGTGGAGAATGCAAAAATTGTGATGACCACCTTGAATGGTCTCCCTAGGTCATGGGACTCTTTCATTCAAGGGATTTGTGCTATAATAAAGCTAGTCACCTTCAGTAGGCTATGGGAGGAATGCTCACAAGAAAAAGCTCGAATAGTATCTCGAGAAGAAAAGATAGGAAATGAAGATCAAGATCTCACAATACACACTAAGAAAAACAAAAGAGACCATAATCATCATAGAGGTAAGCATTCAAATAAGAATAACACTATAATAGATCTTTCTAGTATCTGATGTTTTACATGCGATGAGAAAGGACACATCCCCAGATTTTGTCCTAGAAACAAAGGTGGCTCTCACAAGAATAAGGGAAATAAGAGAAGACATCATGCTCATACTGTAGAGGATGGTGAACCTTCCATAAAGAGAATAAAACAAAAAAGCTATTCCTCAAGTGATAAAGAATATGTTTTGATTTCCTCTCTCACGGTAACTATCACACATGGAAGCAATGACTGGCTTATCGACAGTGGTGCTTCCAAGCATATGACGGGATTCAAAGAATCCTTTGTGAAATTATCAGAACATAAGTCACCCCACAAGGTGAAACTTGGGGATGACTACCAATATCCAATAAAAGGTAGTGGTGAATACTCCTATAAGTTAGACTCTAGAAAGTCTATGAAAACGAAGGATGTATTTTTTGTACCAGGACTAATGAAGAACCTCCTCTCCACCTTTGCATTGGATGCAAAAGGCATCACGGTTGCATTTGTAGATGGCCAATTTATTATGTGGCCAAAGGGAAAGACCATAGATGATGGACTTGTGATTGGAGAGAAAGAGGGAGGATTATACAAGTTAAAGGGCCAACCAAAACAAGCCTTGTTCCATGACTCAGTAGAGCCAAATGAACTTTGGCACAGAAGGATTTCACATGTGCACTATAGAGCACTACCACTTGCAAGAAAATTTGTTGAAGGCCTTCTAGAAATATAAGAAAAGCATGAAGGTGTTTGCAAAAGATGTGTGAAAGAAAAGAACACAAAGAAGACATTTCCAAGTAGCGAGAGAAAGGCAAACGAAATATTGGAAATCATTCACTATGATGTATGCCTTCCAATGTCATCCAGCTCATTGAGTGGGTGTGTATACTATGTTTCTTTCATTGATGATTTTTCTAGGAATACATGGATATACTTCTTGAAGAACAAAGATGAAGAATTCAGCAAGTTCAAAGAGTTCAAAGCCTTGATCGAGAATCACATGGAAAATAAAATCAAGACCTTTTGATTAGACAATGGCAAAGAATTCACATCAAATGAATTCAAAGAATTATGCAGATATTGAGGGATTAAGAGGGAGTTGACCACTCCATATAATCCACAATGGAATGGGGTTAAAAAAAGGAAGAATAGAACAATTATGGAAGCTACAAGGGAAATGATTCATGATCAAGATATTCCCATTCATCTATGGGAAGAAGTTGCTAGAACAACTGTGTATGTACAGAACCGTACTCCAAATAGAGTACTCAAGAACAAGACACCTGAAGAAGTCTTCTCCAGTAAGAAACTAGAATTCAATCATCTCAGAATATTTGGCTGTCTAGTGTACATACACATTCTAAAAGAAAAGAGGACAAACTTAGAACCTTTAGGGGAGAATGGTATATTTGTGGGATATACTGAAAGCTCGAAGGCTTACAGAATATACTTCCCAAGATTCATGAAGATCGACATCAGCAGGGACATAACATTTGATGAAGACTTAGATTACAACAAATCCAAAAAGAAACCTGTCGAAGACCCTGAAGAACCAGAAGCAACCAGAATTCAAGATATAACTATGAATGATGTAACTCAAGAAGAAGATCGAGAAATAGAAGAACCCCAGGAGCCTGTAGATCCACCCCAGGAGAAGAATCCTCACAAGAGGAAACCTGCATGGGTATGATAGGATATCCAAGGTATAAAAATATATGGGGCTCCAGAAGAAATGCACAAAGAGAGGAAAAGAACTAGGTCCTACTCCGATTATGTAGCCCTATTATGTGACATCATTGATAAAGAACCTTCCAACTATGAAGAAGCGACAGAGAAGAAAGAATGGAACGATGCTATGATCAAGGAGTACCAGTCGATCATGAATAATGATGTCTGGGATGTTGTCCCAAAACTAGAGGGGAAGTCTTTTTTGACTTCCAAGTGGATCTACAAGATCAAGCATGCTGCAGATGGCAGCATAGAGAAATATAAAGCAACATTTGTGGCTCATGGATTCTCCCTAAAAGAATGAATAGATTATGAAGAGACTTTTGTACCTATAGCTAGATACACTTCCATCAGATCAGTACTTTCTCTGGATGTAGTGATTAAATGGAAAATACACCAAATGGATGTCAAGACTGCTTTCTTGAATGGTGTAGTGGAAGAGGAAGTGTATGTGATGAAGCCACTCGGTTTGTGTAAATTGAAGAAGGCCCTGTGTGGTTTGAAATAGGAACCCAGGACATGGTACAACAGGATTGATAGCTTCCTGACTAGTTTGGTCTTTACCAAGAGTAAATAAGATTCCAACCTTTAATACAAGGTTAAACAAGGGAACCTAGTGATACTCCTACTGCATGTAGATGACATGTTTGTAACATATGAAGATGGGTTGATTGCTGAAATGAAGAGGAAGCTTGTTTCCAAGTTCAAGATGAAGGACTTGGTTATGATGCACTATTTTATAGGTATTAATTTGTCATAGTGGTCTAGGAATTGAAAACATAGTCTCACAAAGAATACAAAGAAATATACATAAAATTGGAAAAATGGTGCTGCAATGGAAGTAGCGGCTCTGTATAATCAAATGAAAGAATGATGATATAATACAATGATCATTCCAAATGCATGAATTCTAGGACAATTCAAATTCCCAAGGAGGTCATTCAAATTGAATGAGTGATTCTAGCTTAATTGAATGTAATCCACAGTGAACACTCAAGTTAACCACTGATCAAAACCCTAATTGACTCAACTAAGTCCTAACTGAAGTCGAAGTGCAATAAATAATTGAGTCTAACTAAAATTAGCTCAGATACATGTCACTACAATCCAACCAATAAGTGGTAGTGCATCAATGACTCCAATGAACCCCGATGAGGTTAACTAAAGTGTAACTGACCATCAGAAGTGGTTGGAGGTGCCCCTGTTGACTCCAGTTCATTAAATAATCAATTTAATGAAGGGAGGTTCCTTCACTGCTCTGTTTAACTTATTGTAACCATGAGTTATCAATAAAGTGCATTTATGACACTCATATCACCCTCGGAGTGCTCCAGTTAGCCTCCCCAAATGACAGAGAAGGCTTAGTTATCCTCCTTGACTGAAGTTAGGCATGGGTGTGCTCATGCTGATGTCATACAATGCTCCTCTAATGTCAATTAAGTCAATAAAACTTAGGATAATGGTTTAAATAGGGAAAATTGACCAAAATGAGTGTGTATGGTGGTAAATGTCTCTAACATGCCCCCTTAAGATATACTCAGGAGGAGCAGAAAACATAAAGTGCATAAGAATTCTAGGGCCTCAACAACAAAGGCCATAGGTCACCCTGTACAATACTAAAACTCAAACAATGCTCAAAACAAACTAAGTGAGGAAAAGAGGGAAAACCCAGTGGGAAAACCCCCCCCTCAAGCTGAACACTAAAATTAGTTGGATCACCCTGATGAAATAACCCCCAATACTGAATGGAGGTAAGTGAACTTCTTTTCTAAAAATATCTTCATGAAGATGTCTGCAATCTTTTCATTAGTCGGGAAGTATTGCAGAATGATGGTCCTGTCATGCACTAGCTCCCTAATATAGTGCATGTGTATCTCTACATGCTTGGTCCTCTACCTGGTAAGTGGATCTATGTATATCTTAATATCACTTTGATTGTCACAAAAGAGGATAGTGGAAAAATTACTACCGAGGTCAAACTCTGAAAGAATTCCTTGCAACCAAACATCTTGGATGCAAGCATTCACCGCTCCTCGATACTTGGCCTCTGCTGAAGACAATGCTATGGTGGCTTGATTTTTGCTAGACCAGAAAATGGGGCCACCACCAAACATGAATACATATCTAGAAGTTTAATTCTAATCAATAGAATCACCCGCCCAATCAAAATCTATGTATCCAACCAGCTCTAGCTGGGAGTCTGCAGCATAGTGAATGCCGTAGGTCCTAGTTCCCTGAATGTACTGGAGGATCCTCTTGGATTCCTTCCAATGAATATCATGGGGCTTCTGCATGTATCTTGATACAAAATTCATTTCATATCATATATCATGCTGAGAATTAGTCAAGTACAACAAGCTACCAATCAGCTGTCGATAAATAGTGCAGTCCATAGGAGGTGTGCTTTTTCCTTCTTCAAGGATGATCCATGAAAGGAAAGGGAATGTTTTAGGCCTCAATTCGGCCATGTTAAACTTGATTAATAGGTCTCATATTTATTTTTATTGAGTGACCATTATCCCATCAGAAGTTTGCTCAATTTTGAGCCCCAAAAATTGTTTTAAGAGCCCTAAATCGCTCATTTCAAATGCATTGTGGAAAGCAGTTTTGATGACTAAAATAGAAGAAACTGTGCTACCTGTGATTATTAAGTCATCAAAATATAAAGAAATAATAATAAAATTACCATCAGACTTATGTATATACACATTTTGATCTTATCTACACCTTTGGAAGTTTGGCAAGAGAAGGAAGGCATCCATCTTGGAATACCACTCTCTTGGGGCCTGTTTTAACCCGTATAGTGACTTCTTTAGCTTGCAAACTAAATATGGATCAGAGATGTACCCCTCAGGATGCTTAATGTATATCTCCTCATGAATATCTCCATGCATAAAGGATGACTTAACATCCATATTATGCACTTCCCAGTGCTTAGATGCTGAAATTGCCTAAACTAGGCGGATGGAGTCCATTTTTGCAATCGGTGCAAAAGTCTCATGATAGTCCACACCTTGGACCTGGGAGAAACCCTTTACCACCAAAATTGGCTTATATTTTTATATTCTTCCATATAAAACAAATTTATTCTGAAACACCCACTTGCATTGAACCAATTTCCTTCGCGGAGGAAGAGAAATTAGCTCCCAAGTGGTGTTTTTCTGAAGAGAATTCATCTCTTCATCCATGGCAACTTGCCATCTCAGATCCTTTCGAGCATGGTAGTAGAAATTTGGGTCTGAAATTATCATAAAATAACAATATTTTTATAGAAAATAATTAGGACAAGAGAGCGCAATACCTGCTCTTTGGAAAATCAGACTGGGTTCTCCTTGGATCATCCAGATTTCCAATGTTATTTCCTACGGAGGAGAGTGTCTGTCGGGCCCATGTTGGGAGATTATTTTTTACTTAAGGTTCTGATTCAGCATCTGATGTTTTCTGTACATTTATATCAGAAATCAGAGGATCCAAATCAGGGTCATCACCCCCAATTTCATCATCCAAATATTCAGTAGAATAGGAAGGAAATTCAGCAGTTTTCTCCTTCTCTAGTTCCACCTCCTAAAGGGGCTCATTGAACTTGACACTCCTTTCAATGATGATTTGTTTTGTTTTGATGTCCAACAGCTTGAAACATTTTGATTCATTAGGATACCCAATAAATATACATTCTATGCTTTGCAGTTGCAAAGCCCTCCTTTTATCAAGTGGAATTCGGGCCCATGCAGTGGACCCAAACACCCGCAGATTCGACACATTCGGCTTGTGTCTGAAGTATTATTTGAAAGGGGTATTCCCTTTCACAGATGAGTGTGGCACTCTATTCTGAATATATTATTCAGCATGCACTGCTTCATCCCACAAATTTGCAGCCAACTTCTTTGATTCCAACATACAGGTGGTCATCTCCTTCAGAGACCGATTCTTCCTCTCCGCTACACCATTATGCTGGGGAGTGTAGGGAATTGAATGATGGACCTGAATACCACTTTGGGAAAATATGTGCAGCAACTCATTACTGACATAATCCCCACAATTATCAGATATTAATATCTTGATATTTTGGCTAGATGCATTTTCAATCAAGGTCTTCAATTCAATGAATTTTTCACAAACTTCAGACTTCTTTTTGATAAAGAAGACCCATGTGTACCTAGAAAAATCATGAATGAAGGTCAGAAGATACCTTGATCCATTCATGGATGTGATAGGCATGGGACCTCTGATATTAGAATGTATCAGTCCCAAGATGCATGATGCTCAGCTTGCCTTCCCCCGATCGAACTTATGCTCAAGGTGGTTTCCAACAACACAACCTTTTCAAATTCCAGTGGTTTCCTTCATGACCGGGAGGCCTTCAACCATAGAATTTTTCAGTAATTTCAAAAAGTATTTGAAGTTGAGATGGCCAAACCTCTCATTCCACAATATACTAACTTCATTTCCATGAGTCAGCAGTGCTGTGGGCTTTGCTTCCACCACAAAATGGGAGAACTCATAGGCTTTTGCATGATGGTTTGCAAGTCCTTTCGTAACAAGTTTCCCAGATGCAAGTTCCATGATCTCTACATCATTCAGGATAAAGGATACTCTCTTGGGCACTCCTATATGTGTCATTTGATAAACACTAAGAATGTTTGATGCCAGATATGGTACATACAAAACATTTGAAAAATAGCCATTCTCAAGATCAACAGTACCTTGTCCTTCTGAAATGATGGTGGAGTCATCTCCCATGTGGATGGGAATTTATTTTCCGGTATCCAAATATGAGAAGGAGTCTCTTTTAGCCATCATGTGGTTCGAAGCTCCAGAATATATCAAGAGTGATTTGGACTTTGAAGTGGTTTCCGTGAGGGCATGACCTCTTTCATGATGTGGTTCCCGATCTTGCTGATCTCTCCTCCGAAAGCTTTCCGAAAGAATGATGTGATTTCTCTCAAGGAAATAGGTAGCTTCATCAAGTTTCTTTTTCATGCAGGCATGTTCAGGGTGGAATCCCTTCCTGCAATATGAACACTTGACTTTTTCCTTTCCATGATGCCCTTTTCCTTTGTTCAAATGCTTCATGATTCATATTTCTTGTTCAAGAATCTAGCTTTGTCTGTCACATAATAAAGATCCTCTTCAATGTCCATAGTGACCCTATAGAGTCCTATAGCATGTAGCTAGATCTCTGTGTCTCCTTTCTATGAGTGTAAATTGAACAGATTCAAGAGTTCTACGGAAGAAGCCATCTAAAATTGTTGGAGAAAATGCTTCCACCTATTAAAAACCTGAAAATCACAACAAAAGGTGCACCATAAGGTTAGAAAGCCTACACATCTTAAGATATCATCACACCCATCATAGTCAATCAAGCAAGCTTGATCAACAATTTCCTTACTTGGGCTATTAAGTGGTAAGCCTTGGCTTTTGGTGCAGTGCTGGAATTTTTGAGCTTTGCTCAATTTTTCATACAAGATATGTCAAAACATTGTTTTTGAGAGATCTGAGCTTCATCCTGCCATGAGCTCTGATACCATATTAATTTCTCACAGTGTTCTAGGAACTGAAAACACAATCTCACAAAGAATACAGACAAATATGCATAAAATTGGAAAAATGGTGTTGCAATGGAAGTAGCGGCTCTGTATAATCAAATGAAAGAATGATTATACAATACAATGATCATGCCAGATGCATGAATTCCAAGAAAATTTGAATTCCCAAGGAGGTCATTCAAATTGAATGAGTGAGTCTAGCTTAACTGAATGTAAGCCATAGTGAACACTCAACTGATGAAAACCCTAATTGACTCAACTGTGTCCTAACTGAAGTCGGAATGCAATAAATGACCGAGTCTAACTGAAAGTAGCTTAGACACATTTCACTGCAATCCAACCAACAAGTGGTAGTGCATCAATAACTCCAATGAACCCTGATGAGGTTAACTGAAGTGTAACTGACCATCAAAAGTGATTGGAGGCACCCCTGTTGACTCCAGTTCATTAAATAATCATTAATTAATCAATTTAATGAAGGGAGGTGCCTTCACTACTCTGTTTAACTAATTGTAACAATCAGTTAGAAATAAAGTGCATTTATGACGCTCAGATCACCCCCAGAGTGCTCCAGTTAGCCTCCCCGAATGAAGGATAACGCTTAGTTATCCTCCTTGACTAAAGGTAGGCATGGGTGTGCTCATGCTGATGTTATACAGTGATCCTCTAATGTCAATTAAGTCAATAAAACTTAGGATAGTGGTTTAACTAGGATAAATTGACCAAAATGAGTGTGTATGGTGGTAAATGTCTCCAACACTAGGGATGGAGGTGTGGCAGAATGTAGATGGAATCTCCCTCAGAAAAGGGAAGTATGCAGTAGATATCTTGAAGAGGTTTGGGATGATGGAATTCAAGGCCATGACCACACCTATGGCATGGAACATGAATCTATTGAGTGATGCTTCATCGAAATCAGTTGATGCTATGATGTATCGTCAAATGATTGGGTCTTTGATGTACCCGACAAACACAAGACCAGATATTTTCTTTGTTGTGAACACACTGAGCCAGTTCCTGATAGATCCGAGATATGTTCACTTGATTGCTGCAAAGCGTATTCTGAGGTACCTAAAGGGTACAATTGACTATGGGCTCAAGTATGAGGCAAATCAGAAGATTAAGCTGGAAGGTTATATGGATTCTGATTGGCAAGGTAGTGCCATTGATATGAAGAGAACTTCGGGGTGTTGCTTTAGTATGGGATCATGTGTGATCTCTTGGTTTAGAAGTCCTACGTGGCATTGAGTACAATCAAAGCAGAGTATGTTTCAGCTTGTTCGGCTAGTTGTGAGGCAGTGTGGTTGAGGAAGCTACTATCTAATTGGTTTGATCTCCAGTTCTATGCTACTTGTATATATTGCAACAACCAGATTTGTGTGAAGTTGTTGGAGAACCCAATGTTCCATGACAAGTCAATGCATATAAAGATTAAATACCACTATATCAGGGATATGGTGCAAAGGGGATTAGTGAAGCTCCAATATGTTACGATGGATGAACATATAGCTGATGTGTTGACCAAGCCATTAGCCAGAGTGAAGTTTGAGTACTTCCGAGAGAAGCTTGGTGTTCTCTAGATAGAGGTTCCTTCCAAGAGGAAGTGATGAGTCTGTGTTCCTTTCTGACATGGTGGTAGGTAGGGCCTCCCATGGTTATATGTAAGTGTTGTCCCTTTCTAACATGGTGGTAGGCGAGGCCTACCATGGTCAGTTGTGAGTGTTCTTCCCTTTTGACATGGTGTTAGCCAGGGCCTCCCATGTTCAGATGTAAGTGTTTTTCCTTTCTGACATGGTGGTAGGAGGGGCCTCCCATGGTCAGATATAAGTGTTGTTCCTTTCTGACATAGTCATTAGAGGAAATTTGAGGTCTAAAATGGGCCTCCTAAGGAAAATGATAAAATAATCATTAATATAATAAAATAATAGTTAAAATAATAAAATAATAGTTATTAATTTTGGAGGAAGAATGACAAAAACTACTTTGTTTGTTCGTATTTTCAACATATCTCCCTTTGTTTTTACTCAAATTCTGAGCGAGATGCGGAATTTAATTCTGCATCCAACGAGTAACCACACTGCATACTTTGACAGACCCTGCTACCCAAAAAATAAGAAATTCCTGAAAAAATGTGATGATGATGTCATCATCACATTTTTTCAGGAATTTCTTATTTTTGGGGTAGCAGGTTCTATCAAAAGTATGCAGTGTGGGTACTCGATGGATGTGGAATTAAATCCCGCATCCAACAAGCTCTCCCGCCTGAAATTTGAGTAAAAACATAAGGAGATATGTCGAAAATATGAACAAAAAAAGTAGTTTTCTTTTATGACAAATATGTCAATTCAACCATTATGGTTGACTCATTATATTAATTCCAACTCACAAAATTTATTGTTGGCATGTTTTCTCATAATCCTCTCATTTTCCTTTTTAACAGATTCCATTTCAGATTTTACTTCTTTTACTGTTTGTAAACGTTCTGAGGAATTAGTGGTTATGTCTTCATGTATAGGTTCTCTTTGTAAGTTTTCTTATTCAGTAAAGGGAGATTCCTCTTCTGCATATTCCTCCAGTATTTCCATACCCGTTGTTAAACTCAGAAACAAATTTCTCTGTTGAATAACATTAAAAGAAAACAACATCAGGAAAATTATTTAATACATTGTTTCATAAAAGCAAGTTGAGCTTCATCAAGGCCTAGTGTTTGAACCTTGTGCTCTGATACCACATGTCATCACCCCAAAATTTCACAAAAATTTAAAATTTTTAAGATAACATAGAATGTTTGAATACGCAGTTTACTAACTGCTAGCGGTTAGCGGAAACTGAAACAGTCTAACAAATAGTATCAATCAGTTTCATATCATGATAACTAATACAGCTTCCATTTTCATAATCTATAAAAGATAGATCTGCATTCAGATTTCTTTCAGCTTTACTAACAAGTTTACTTTTTGGCAAGTAGGTGAAATCTATCTTTGAAAAATTGGGCTTACTTAGCTTTATGCTAACACAGGTGGACTCCTGATTCTTACAGGTTCAATAGGTAACGATTGATCAAGTAGAAGTTTAATTCATAAGTAGCAAGAAGTAATTATATTTGCATGTTAATATGCTAGTAAATAAACTGAGTATTCTCAAGCGATCTCTGATGAGGTAAAGTAATTTGTCCTCTATAGTTTTTGTTTTCAAAACAATATTCAAAGTATAAATATAAAGATCGTTATCTTTATCCCATTTAGCGAAGCAAGAGGTATTTACAGTGAGCTTAGAGCTCATATTATTTGTTTTACTTTTACTTCTATTTTATCATGCTTATAACACTAATGTTGCATTTAACTGTACGGTCTTTTATTCATGGAAGTATTCGTGTCAATTTCAAAGGTAAAGTTGTTCAATAGAATACATGTTTCTATCTTGTCTCTATCTTAGTAGCCAAGGAAATTATTAAAATGTCGTTTGCATGTGAAGATGCTAATCATTGAGTTTTGAACTTTAGTATTTGAATCATTGCTTTGATGCATGTATTATTGTAACTATATACATTACTATATCATTTTATAATGTAACGATCTGATTGCCACTTGCATCCTAAAGAGATCTTACTACCTGGTAATTTCTATAATTACAAACCTTGTGCATGCTTCACTCCATAATAAAAATACTATTATCATGTTCCTCACTGATAATAAGTTGTAGTTGATAATATCTACTAAGTTAGATTTCACTACCTAGAACTTCTAATCTAAGGTGTATCTCAAGTGGAACATTAAAATCAAAGTTCCTATACTATAATAGAACCAAATAAACACAGACAAACAAAACTATCATTGTAAATAATGATAGGATTCATTATTATTGTCATTAGCAAGTTGAGTATACAAAATGCTATTTGTGAAAGCTTACCCCAAGGTCGAGCCTTGTGATTGTTTAAATGTCATTATTGAAATACCTTTAAAATTATAGTCAAAATAAATATATTATAACTATTATAAACCATCAGTTTCAAATAATATAGTTTGAACCTCAATATAATATGTAAATACTTTATCTTCATTTTGCAAAGTATACATATCAATTGTTATATGGAAAATCTCTAATGCATGGTCGAATTTGGGATTTTTCTAATGACAAGGTTGTTATAACCTTACCCAATGGTCAACGTTATGAAATCATCGTTAATCAAAACACAATCCTCGAAACTAGCGTATATAATGATATAGTTTTTGTATTATCATTGGTGAAAAATATATATACGCACTCCATAGTCATGTGCATAGTTTGTTATTATGTCATTGTATTAAGAATTCGATGATTGGAAACGCAAACAAATATAGACCAAACCCATGTGTGGTTGAGAGATTTGGAGGCACGTGGATTTCTCACCACCATGCATTGGTGACTTTTAAGGGCCGGAAACCCTATTCTCTTGTCATTTGTCTCCGGAGGTTTCGCTGGCCTGCGGGCTACTCTGTGTGACTATCTTGCTGACCATTAGAGGCTGTTTCTTTGTCTTTCTTACTCCATGGCTCCTGTATGTTGCTGTGAGGTTTCAGTACTCAATCTCTGCTTGCAAACCATCGATCTTGTGAACCTTATTGCGTGAGTGGTTATTGTTTGTGTGTTGGCTCTCGGCCTGTCCAAAGTTTCAGTCCAATTTTCTTGTGGCTCGTCATGGCTTGTTAAAGTTAACCTTTTCGGCATTGCTTTCCCTTTAGGGTCAGTGTAGAGTTTAAATACTTTTCTACATAAAATGCACAGGCTGGTGAAATCTTCCTCGTTGCTTGATTTCTCCTCTCTGACAGGTAAATACAACATAAAGTTCATTATGAAAAATATTTATTAAGTTATTTAAAACAGTTAGGGTTTTTAGTTTCGAAGTTGAACTTCATGCGAAAGCTCGGTAATGTGCTTGTTGCAGGAACCCTCCATTCCTCTACACTTCAGTGAAAAGGAAAACAACGGCTGACCTCTGTGGAATTCGTGGCCCCAACCAGTAAGCCTTGTTTTTCAAACTGGATTTCACCCTACTTCCAATGAGGGTTGTGAAGGAGAAATTACATTGTTGGAAGCCTGTTTCAGTTTCTCGTTAGTTAAGAGTTTTTAATGTAATGTGCTTTCCATTTTTATGTGCAAACCCTTGCTATTATGCTGGGTAAAACCGGCCTTCGATCCATGACATGTATTTGGTTTTTAAGTTAGGATTTAGCCTTATGGCTTGACAATGTATTACAGTTGGTTTTATAAATAAAGATTTTATTTATCTTGAGCTTTGTCTCGTGATTGTTATGATTTCATTAACCTATAAATAATTTTATTGTAAAATAGGTTTTTATTTCCTCCTTCTACTGACAGTGAAGTAATTCACTGTTTATGCTACGTTTATAAATAAATAATATTAATATAAAGACTCTGGAACAGTCTTAATGTAAATTTATAAATTTTACTCTTATCAGTAAGTAAATAATTGTTAGGGTTTATTGGAATTGAAACCCTTAAATAAGTGTATTCTTAAATTAATTATTGATTGAGCACAGTTTCCTGTTTGCTTCTATTTCGCTTGTATAGGTGTATTGATGTTTATTAACTTGTTTAAGAAGTATTTAAAATAAATGAGTTTATAAACATCTTATAAGGTTTTAGAGATAAGACTGTAAGCATTCTAATGCATAGCTTAAAGTCTTCTTGTTTAATTTATTTACACAATTATTAGTGTATATGGTTAAAATTGATATAAATTATTTTATAAAAAGATAAATAAAAACCTAGGGTTTCGACCATGACGTTTATATTGCACAGGTTATAAGCCTGTTTATTAAATATATAATAGTTTCTAAATAAGAATTACTTAGTTTTATTTTATTTAATGTTTACATATACACTTGTTTTTAATTACTATTCTGTAAATTATAGTTATTCAGAACTTTGTAAAGAATAGATGGTTAACCTAGGAACTCTATTTGTTTTTCATAAAATAAGGGTTTATATAAATAACCCTAATCCGGTTTATTTTTAAGTAATAGTTTAGAATTTAGTAATTAGTTTGTAAGTTATATTGTGTGGTTAATAACTGTTATCTTCTATAACTTCTATTTATATCAATATACTCTTTACTGTAAGTCTAGTGTAGTTACTATTTATTTTCCTGCATTTTTATTTAGTTGTACTAAGTAAAAACAGTAAACACAAATGAAACATCACACTATTTTTCCGAATATTTTTAAACTTTGAATTAAATTTACTCTGCTATCTATAGATACAAGATCCTATCTGCTATTTTCATTCTCTTGAGATTTATTTCATTTACTTAAAGCATTCTAACTGTGCTAGAGTACGACCTGGTTTCCAGGTGGGGAAAAACACAGTGTAGAAATTTATTTTCAATCTATTTCATTAATCTTCTAAACCACTATCATTTCTATAACAATATAATAAGAATACTAAATCTATCATTTCATCATATCTAAACTTTTAACATTCACACAGCAGTCAAACTAAGATTTATTTAACTAACACAGTAAAATAAAATAACATAGAACCTGTTGAGGATAGACGACAATAGATTTAGGAGGTTGTTCCTCTCTACCAATATCCTGGAGAGCGCTCAAAGAATAATTCCTCAGGACCCCTGAGCCTATTCCTGGTCTTCTTGGCTAAGAACTGGTGGAGAATGCAAATAGTAGAACCCTCTGTCAATTGACTAGTTCAATACCTCAGTAAAACACTTTGCTCTCAGCAGTATAATCTTCAGCTTAAAAGATGCACTAGATCAATCAACAGTTATCCCCTCAAACACTTTCCAAATTTCCCTTCCATTGAATTTCTCTCAAGTACATTCATTCAACTTGAATGATCACTTCTCTAGAATGAGCAGCCTCAGATCTCTTCAATGGAAATTTTTATAAAGACTGCCTAGGTCTTTTTGGGTCAGTTTTCATTAATTGAGCCACCTGCTCTGATTCCACTTTCTTGGGGAATCATGACCACAAATGTAGGGAGGTTTCCCCCTGCAACAGTTGGAAGTGGTTTGAGGATGCTGCCACATGTCAGTTTGCTCTCCACCTAGTCTCCTCCACCAATTTGACCAGTAACACTCTTTTAACAGATCTTCTAAGCTGTTGTCTCCTCATTTATTTGTTTATAATAAAATATTCAGAATTTGCATAAAATATTCTTGACCCCACTGGGTCATCAATTACAACTTAGCATAAAATTTAACATATTGCTCCTCAATAATATAAAATTGCTTTTGTAAAATTGGGGCATGTGACATACACACCCCCTTAAATTATAACATCGTCCTCGATGTTATTTATTCTTCGTCCTCAGAATTCCCCTAGAACAGAATTGGATATGCATCCCGCATATTACTTTCCAATTCCCAGGTGGCTTCCTCTAGACTAAGGTGCTTCCATTGCACCTTCACCTGACCAATGGTGTGGTTCCAAAGTGTGATCTCCCTCCGCCCGAGGCTACAGTCCGGTTCCACCAGAAAATCTCCTTCTAGTTCCACCTATACATCCTTCCAGTTAACAACATGAGTAGCATCATGAACATAGTTCTTTAATACAGAAATGTGAAAAACATTATGAACTCTTAAATTCGGTGGTAAAGCTAACTGATAGGCTACCTGTCCAATCCTGGACAATATTTCAAATGGACGACGGTAATGAGGTGCTAGTTTGGCACAACTACCCAACCTCAAAGAGCTCCTTTTGGGTCTCACCTTGATGAACACATGTTCACCTACCTGAAAATCCTTTGGAGTTCTTTTAAGGTCTGCTTGACTTTTCTGTCAATCTTGTGCAATTTTCAAATTACCTTGTACCTGCTTTACAATTTCTTCCATTTCTTTCAATAGTTCAAGACATAATAATAATCTGTCCACTGGATTACTCCAAGAGATAGGAGTGTTACACTTCCTTCCATACAAGATTTCAAAAGGACTAAATCTAGCTGAAGATTGATAATTATTATGATAAGCAAATTCCACCAGATGCAAATAATCCTCCCATTTACCTCGCTGATCCTTTACATACATTCTTAGTAAATATTCCAGTACTTGGTTTACTCTTTCAGTCTGTCGATCAGTTTGAGGATGGAACGAAGTACTAAAATTTAGTCTAGTATTTAATCCTTTAAACAAAGATTTCCAAAACACGACCACAAAATTGTCCAGATATTTATGCATCACATTGTTCATTAAACAGATAAAAATAGTTGGGGCATTAGTAAGCCCGAATGGCATGATGACAAACGCGTAATGGCCATATCAAGTCCTAAAAGATGTTTTAAAGATGTCTTTGTCTTTAATCCTAACTTGGTGATATCCAGACCTTAAATCAATTTTCGAAAACACCGTATCTCCTCGTAGTTGATCAAACAGAGCATCTATGCGAGGCAATGGGTATCTATTTTTAATAGTCATCTTATTCAATTGATGGTAATCTATGCAAAGTCGTAAATTTCTGTCCTTTTTCTTAGTGAAGATGATAGGTGCCCCCATGGAAACACAATGGGCCGAATATACTTCTTGTCAATAAGCTCTTTTAATTGTGATTTTAGTTCATTAAGTTCAAGTATGTTCATCTGATAAGGGGCCTTTGAGCTGGGTATTGCACCCGGTACTAGCTCAATGGTAAAATCTAGTTCCCTTTTCGGAGGTAGTCCCAAAATTTCTTCCGGAAATACATCTGCATACTCTTTTAAAACTGTTATATCCTCCAATTTTAATTTATCTGTGTTATTTATATTTTCCTCATCAGTTACTCTTATTGCATAAGCCTTACAACCCTTCCTAATAGCTCTCTTAAGCTGTAGAGCAGAAATCTTCCTTACAGTTTTTTTTCTAGGGATTCCCTTTACACTTATTGATTTTACATCTTTATTTATACAAGTAAAGGTCTTTTCATAACACTTTAAGATCACCCTATGTTGCTCTAACCAATCCATACCGATTAGTATGTCGTAAGATCCAAGAGGTAATACATTAAGCTTTACAAAAGTTTCAAATTGATCCATAACTACTGCACAATTCTTTACAAAACAAGTTACCTTTCTTTTTGCACTAGTGGCTAACTAAACTAACCAAGAACTTTCAAATTTTTCAACAGGAAGGTTACATTTTTCTACCAACTTAGGTGAAATATAACTTAGACTAGCTCCTGTATCAATTAAAATAGCTATGGGGGTTTGGTTTATCTTACCTTCTACTTCCACCATGGAAGTTTGATCGTCTTCCTGTCGATTCTCCAAGGCCACGTTGATCCTGGGCATAGTCCTTGCTAAATCTCCAACAGTCATCTCCTCCTATATTGTATGGATATTATTGATAGTCTTTTTCCAATTAGGACAGACTAAGGCATAATGTGGGACATTACACTCCCAACACTTTATGGGTTCTTTGCGTTCAAAGTTCTTTGTGTAATTTCCATGATTATTAGCATATTCTTTACCCTTTTGATTATTCTAATTGCTTGGTGAATTATTCTTATTCCCTTGGAAATTCTTATTAGGAAAATTTCTGGCCTTATTATTTTTAGAATTCTGAATGGGCACAAACTCCTTCTTCTTTTGATCATAATTATTATTCTTCTTCTTGGCCTTCCAGTTGGCCATGCTCTCATTTTTCTGATTCTTTTCGTAACATAAATTGGCTTTCTCATAGCTTCTTCTAGAGTTTTTGGATTGTCATACTAAATCCTATCCTTTATGTGATAAGGTAAACAGCTGAGGAACCGTTGTACCTTCGGTTTTTCATCTACAAGGTATGGCACATACCTAAGCAGACTTGAAAACTTGCTGTTCAAATATATCATAGTCATTGCACCTAATTTAAGCTCATAGAATTATTTTGCTCTTTCTTCATAGTACTGTTCAGATAAAAATTTCTTTTTACAGTACTTCTTGAAGGTACTCCAATTTAGGTTCTTTTCTCTTATTCCTTTCACTCTCTTTAAATCTTGCCACCATATATCAGCTTTCCCTGAAAGATTATAGATATCCATTCTAGCCTTTAATTGATTAGAATAGTTATAAATATGGAAGTACTTTTTCATCCCAGATAACCAGGATTACTCTTCCTCCCCCTTCTCAGTTTCTCCATTAAATGTTGGTAGTTTAATCTTTTTAAACTCCCTATAAATTTCCTCATAAGGTTTATATTTTCTCTTTTTAGTATAATGGTTGTCATCACTACTATCACTAGTAGAATGAAAATTACGTTGATCACCAAATACTTATGAAGATGAGTTGCTTTCATTTTTAGTCTGTTTATCCTTTTTATACTTATGTTGGTAACTTATATATTCTGAATCAACTCTTTTACCCCTTCCCTCAGCATGAAATCTTTCTCTTAGGATATGATTCAGCTCCTCCTGAGCTCTCAAAATCCTCTCATTTTCCTTTTTAACAGATTCCATTTCAGATTTTAATTCCTTTATTGTTTGTAAAAGTTCTGAGGAATTAGTGGTTATGTCTTCCTGTATCGGTTCTCTTTGTAAGTTTTCTTGTTCAGTAAAGGGAGATTTCTCTTCCGCATATTCCTCCAGTATTTCCATACCTATTGTTAAACTCAGAAACAAATTTATCTGTTGAATAACATTAAAAGAAAACAACATCAACAAAATGATTTAATACATTGTTTCATAAAAGAAAGTTGAGCTTCATCAAGGCCTAGTGTTTGAACCTTGTGCTCTGATACCACATGCCATAACACCAAAATTTCACAAAAATTTAAAATTTTTAAGATAACATAGAATGTTTGAATACACAGCTTACTAACTGCTAGCAGTTAGTGGAAAATGAAACAGTCTAACAAATAGTATTAATCAGTTTCATATCATGATAACTAATACAACTTCCATTTTTGTAATCTATAAAAGATAGATCTGCATTCAGATTTCTTTCAGCTTTACTAACAAGTTTACTTTTTGGCAAGTAGGTGAAATCTATCTTTGAAAAATTGGGCTTACTTAGCTTTATGCTAATGCAGATGGACTGTTGATTCTTACAGGTTCAACAGGTAACGATCGATCAAGTAGAAGTTTAATTCATAAGTAGAAAGAAGTAATTATCTTTGCATGTTAATATGCTAGTAAATAAATTGATTATTCTCAAGCGAGATCTGATGAAGTTAAGTAATTTGTCCTCTATAGTTTTTGTTTTCAAAACAATATTCAAAGTATAAATATAAATATCATTATCTTTATCCCATTTAGTGAAGCAAGAGGTATTTACAGTAAGCTTAGAGCTCATATTCTTTGTTTTACTTTTACTTCTATTTTATCATGCTTATAATGCTAATGTTGTATTTAACTGTACGGTATTTTATTCATGGAAGTATTCCTGTCAATTTCGAAGGTAAAGCTATTCAATAGAATACATGTTTCTATCTCATCTCTATCTTAGTAGACAAGGAAATTATTAAGGTGTTGTTTGCATGTGAAGATGCTAATCATCGAGTTTTGAACCTTAATATTTGAATCATTTCTTTGATGCATGTATTATTGTAACTATATACATTACAATATCATTTTATAATGTACCGATCTGATTGCCACTTGCATCTTGTAGAGATCTTACTACCTGGTAATTTCTATAATTGCAAACCTTGTGCATGTTTTACTCCATATGAAAACTACTATTATCATGTTACCTCATTGATAATAAGTTGTAGTTGATAATATCTACTAAGGTATATTTCACTACCTAGAACTTCTAATCTAAGGTGTATCTCAAGTGGAACATTAAAATCAAAGTTCCTATACTATACTAGAACCAAATAAACACAGACAAACAAAACTGTCATTGTAAATAATGATAGGATTCATTATTATTGTCATTAGCAAGTTGAGTATACAAAATGTTATTTGTGAAAGCTTACCCCAAGGTTGAGCCTTGTGATTGTTTAAATGTCATTATTTAAATACCTTTAAACTTATAGTCAAACGAATATATTATAACTATTCTAAACGATCCATTTCAAATAATATAGTTTGAACCTCAATATAATATGTAAATACTTTATCTTCGTTTTGCAAAGTATACATATCAATTGTTATATTGAAAATCTCTAATGTATGGTCGAATTTGGGATTTTTCTAATGACAAGGTTGTTATAACCTTACCCAATGGTCAACGTTATGAAATCATTGTTAATCAAAACACAATCCTCGAAACTATCATATATAATGATATAGTTTTTGTATTATCATTGGTGAATAATATAAATACGCACTCCATAGTCATGTGCATAGTTTGTTATTATATCATTGTATTAATAATTTGATGATTGGAAATGCAGACGAATATAGAACAAACCCATGCATGGTTGAAATATTTGGAGGCACATGGATTTCTCACCACCATGCATTGGTGACTTTTAAGGGCTGGAAACCCTATTCTCTTGTCATTTGTCTCCGGAGGTTTCGCTGGCCTGCGAGCTACTCTGTGTGACTATCTTGGTTTCCATTAAATGCTATTTCTTTGTCTTGCTTAATTCATGGATCCTATATGTTGCTGTGAGGTTTCAGTACTTAGTCTTTGCTTGCAAACCGTTGAGCTTGTGAACCTTACTGCATGAGTGGTTATTGTTTGTGAGTTGGCACTCGGCATGTCCAAAGTTTCAGTCCATTTTTCTTGTGGCTCGTCATAGCTTGTTAAACTTACCCTTGTCAACACTACTTTACCTTCAGGTTTGACGTAGAGTTTAAATACTCCTCTGCATAAAATGCACATCTTGGTGATAGCTTCCTTGTTTCTCAATTTATCCTCTCTGACAGGTAAAGACAACTTAAATTTCATTATGCAAAATCTTTATTAAGTTATTTAACACAGTTAGGGTTTTCAGTTTTGAAGTTGAAATTTGTGCTAAAGCTCCGTAATGTGCTTGTTGCAAGAACCCTCGAATGCTCTAGACTTTAGTGAAAAGGAAAACAATGGCCGACCTCTGTGGAACTCGTGGCCCCAACCGACAAACCCTATTTTTTAAAATGGGTTTTACCCTACTTGCAATTAGGGTTGTGAAGGAGAAATTACAGTGTTGGAATCCTGTTTCGGTTTCTCGTTAGTTAAGAGTTTTTAATGTAATGTGATTTCCAGTTTTATGTGCAAACCCTTGCTATTATGCTAGGAAAAACTAGCCTTCGAGCCGTGACATGTATTTGGTTTTTAAGTTAGGATTTAGCCTTATGGCTTGACAATGTATTACAATTGGTTTTATAAATAAAGATTTTATTTATCTTGAGATCTGTCTCGTGATTGTTATGATTTCATTAACCTGTAAATAATGTTATTGTAAAATAGGTTTTTATTTCCTCCTTCTACTGACAGTGAAGTAATTTACTATTTATGCTACGTTTATAAATAAATAATATTAATATAAAGACTGTGGAATATTATTGATGTAAATTTATAAATTTTACTCTTATCAGTAAGTACACAATTGTTAGGGTTTACTAGAAGTGAAACCATAAAATAAGTGTATTCTTAAATTAATTATTAATTGAGCACAGCTTCTTGTTTGCTTCTATTTCGCTTGTACAGGTGTATTAATGTTTATTAACTTGTTTGAGAAGTATTTAAAATAAATGAGTTTATAAATATCTTATAAGGTTTTAGAGATAAGACTGTAATCAGTCTAATGCATAGCTTAAAGTCTTCTTGTTTAATTTATTTACACAATTATCAATGTATATCGTTAAAACTTATATAAATTATTTTATAAAAAGATAAATGAAAAGCTAGGGTTTCGACCCTCACGTTTATATTGCACAGGTTATAAGCCTGTTTATTAAATATATAATAGTTTTTAAATACGAATTTCTTAGTTTTATTTTATTTAATGGTTACATATACACTTATTTTTAATTACTATTCTATAAATTATAGTTATTCAAAACTCTATAAAGAATAGATGGTTAACTTGGGAACTCTGTTTGTTTTTCATAAAATAAGGGTTTATATAAATAACCCTAATCTGGTTTATTTTTAAGTAATAGTTTAGAATTTAGTACTTAGTTTATAATTTATATTGTGTGGTTAATAACTATTATCTTCTATAACTTCTATTTTTATCGGTATACTCTTTACTGTAACTCTAGTGTAGTTACTATTTCTTTTCTTGCATTTTTATTTAGTTGTACTAAGTAAAAACAGTAAACACAAATGAAACATCACACTCTTTTTCCTAATATTTTTAAACTTTGAAATAAATTTACTCTGCTATCTACAGATACAAGATCCTATCTGCTATATCCATTCTCTTGAGAATTCTTTCATCTACTTAAAGCATTCTAACTATGCTAGAGTACGACCTGGTTTCCAGGTGAGAAAAAACACAGTGTAGAAAATTATTTTCAATCTATTTCATTAATATTCTAAACCACTATCATTTCTATAACAATCTAATAAGAATACTAAATATAGCATTTCATCATCTCTAAACTTTTAACATTCACATAGCAGTCAAACTAAGATTTATTTAACTAACACAGTAAAATAAAATAAAATATAACCTATTGAGGACAGACGACAACAGCTTTAGGAGGTCGTTCCTCCCTACCAATCTCCTGGAGAGCACTAAAACAATGCTTCCTCAGGACCCTCGAGCCTTTTCGTGGTATTCTTTGATGAGAACTGGTGGAGAATGCAAACAGTAGAACCCTCTATCAACTGACTAGTTCAATACATCAGTAAAACACTCTACTCTCAGCAGTATAATCTTCAACTTAAAATATGCACTAGATCAATCAACAGTTATCCCCTCAAACACTTTCCAAATTTCCCTTCCATTGAATTTCTCTCAAGTACATTCATTCAACCTGAATGATCACTTCTCTAGAATGAGCAGCCTCAGCTCTCTTTAATGGAAATTTTTATAAAGATTTTCTAGGTATTTTTCGGTCAGTTTTCATTAATTGAGCCACCTGCTCTGATTCCACTTTCTTGGGGAATCATGACCACAAATGTAGGTAGGTTTCCACCTACAAAAGTTGGAAGTGGTTTGAGGATGCTGCCACATGTCAGTTTTCTCTCCACCTAGTCTCCTCCACCAATTTGACTAGTAACACTTTTTTAATAGCTCTCCTAAGCTTTTGTCTCCTCATTTATTTATTTATAATAAAATATTCATAATTTACATAAAATATCCTTGACCCCACTGGGTCATCAATTACAACTTAGCATAAAATTTAACATGTTGTTCCTCAATAATATAAAATTGGTTTTGCGAAATTGGGGCATGTGACATAACACCATTTGATCAGGATAGTGGAAGCAGTGATGATGATGATGATCTAGTGATGATCTAGCTTTGATGATGATAAAAAGAAGAAGACTTGTGCTGATGAATTGTGTCAAGAGAATATCTTCCTAGTTAAGAGGGAGTGTTGATGTATTTGTAACTTCTGAATGTATTCACTTGTATATTTCATATATTGTATTTCATTGGTCCCTGATGTTCCTATCAGAAGATTCATTAATGTAATCAAGTCATGTAAAGTCATAGAGATTAACCCTCCTTTGTAAGTCAGGGGTAAATTCCCCACATTTGTGGGGAACTAGGGTTATTAGACTCTCCTAGAGAATTTGGACCTGGTAAGTTATTGTCAAGTCAAAAACTAGTATAAATAGAGAGTGAGCCTCTCTATTTATCACACACACTCACCCAGCTATAGCACATAGGTGAAGAGAGAAGAAGCTTTCTCAAGTGAGAGAGAGAAGAACTCTTGGAGATCATATTTCTATCTTTGGGTTTTACTGCTTCCATTGGTTCTCATTCTATCTCTGAGGAAGTTGCGGGGGTTTTCCTTTATGGTTTCCCCAAGGATAAATCTTTGTTTCTATTTTCTCTTGTGATTGATTGTTGTGCATGTTATTCTCTCAGATAAGATCCTAAGATCATATTTCTTAAATGATAAAAATCTAACACATTCATCATGATCCAGGTTTCTAAAATCACCTTAGGATTTATACCCATTATTTATAGCTTTATCCACCAACTTGTTAAGCTTCCGGTCCCTATGGATCCTCTTTTGATGCCTCTAGTGTCACATAGTTGCCCCATTTTGCATAGTTGAGTCTATGTTTCTTAAGTGTCTCCATATGCATCATGCTATTGTTCGAAGGAAGTCTCTCTTGAGTCATCATTCCTTAGTTATATTGACTTTTCATGTCAACCGTTCCTGATACATTATAGAGATGTGGTCCTACCTAGAACCTTGGGATTACTTTCATCATTTCTAGGTGACCTTGTACTCAGAAGATGACATCTCATCATTGGTCGATGACTGAATGGTTTACGTTATGTTCATTGGAAATAAATCTAATCACACAATGGGATTCATTTCAAGTCTTGGATTCCATTAGACCCTATTTGTGGTTTCCTCGCCTTTATTAGTAGTTTTCATCATTAGTTGCTATTTAAAGGGTCTCTTTCACATGCTACTTGCATCCGGTATGTGTGAGAGATGCAAATAGCTAGTGGTTCCTATACATATTGTTTGTTTGAATTCTTCCAAATCATCCATCCTTGTTGTGTACCTCTTGTTGGTTAGCGGGGAATGTCTCAGTGCCCTCCTTACAACAAATTCCATTCCATTAAATTCAGATCATTTATTATAGAATTGTGATCTAGAGTCAGTTGAGTGCCTTGAGACTTGCAGTCATCAATGGTGTCCTCTTGCCATCAATATATTGAGAATACATCAATTCCCCCTACTTTATGGATTCTTCAAGTGTTCGACCTCAACACCTTTATTCACACTTGGTGATTTCACTCGATACCTTGACACCCATTTTCATCATTGGTGGGTTTTCTTAAGTCTGTTAACTGAATACATCAATGACTGATAATTAGATGATGTTCCATCATGGTCGACCTCAACACATTTATTTATGTGATGGGACATGTACCATCAATGATTTGAGTAGAATACCTCATATTATGGTGGCATTCCATATATGATACTACCTTGATCGCAACAGTGTCTATGGGATTTCAATTCTCGTACCAAAGCAATGTTTCTTATCATGTATTATATGTCTTCATTTAGTATGGAGACTAGAATTCACTATGTATTGTACATGGTTGTGACCACTTATGACTTATTTACATTATTCCAATTCATGGCCATTGTACTTATATTTATATGGGACTTCTATATATACCCTAGATCTACAGTCATGTGTATAGAGTTATCATTGTATTATGTTAACGAGTGGCTAGTTCTTCCTCTTGGATCTTCACTACTCCACTTATGGTATTGTTATAATGTATTTCAGCCATCATGTACCCCTTTAACTTCACACATTAGGGGGTATTTGTTACATTGTGATTTTACACACCTTATGCATCATGCATTGATGGCCTTCCCTTGTCCCTATGCAGACTCACTATACCCCTCTTATTCAATATAGCTCTGATGCTTTAGTTTAATCATAAAAAATGCATTTTTGAAGACACACGTGGGTCAATAGTTATTCATCCTGTGTATATGCATCTTTCACCATTATAGCCCACGTATATGCAGCTTGCACAATTGCAACCTGCATACATCAATTTTTGTGCTCAAAACCCAAAAAAATATTTGGAGTTTTCCTCATCAAGTAATGAATAGGTTGATCCTTGACCTTCTATATGCCTAGAAACTCTCTAATTCAACACTCCATTTACCATTTTAGGGCTATATATTTATCCATTGGGAAGCATTAAAGGAGAAGAAACTTTGAGAGTAAGGAACTATAGAAAAATGTTTCCCCATTTCCATATGCTTGAGTTTGTGTCCCTTTATCCTTATTGATAAAATCATTTATGTTCATATCCTAAGTTGTCCATTTTCTTTGTGAGCTTTTTTTTCTATGGAGTATTGAAGTGGTGGAGGCCCAAGTGGAGGAACTTGGTTTCTTGTTTTCAACGAGTTGCTGACAGAGGTTGTCACATTGTATATCTATTTTTATATTAATAGAAATATCCATTTCTCATCCAAATTTTGTGTGTAAATGTTTATATTTGTATACATGGGTATATTTGATTTATACATGTTTAAATGTATTATTATAGTTTAAATTGTAACATTTAATAATTTTATATGCTTGGATATATATTTGTTATGGAGAGAAAATTGTAGGGAACAAGAATTTGATCATGGGATCAATGGTGGTGTTTTTCGAACATCCAGTTGAGGTACAGACTCTATCCCTTAGTTTTTAGATTCTTTAATTTATCTAGAATATTTGAGAATGGATGTGATTTCTAGTGTCATGCTATCTGTTGTGATCCACTCCAAGCCATAGGAAGTTTTTCTCTGTAACAACTTAATCACACTTAAGCCCCATATTAACATTAAAAAGGTGTTTAAGCTAATCAAAATGGATTAATTTTAAATCATGGATTAATGGTAAGGTTATAGCATCATTTCCCAACTAGGGAATTTCTAAACCCCCTGTTGCTAGGAATATCACACCTCTTGTGGACAAGTGGTGTTCCTCTAGGCATGAATGGTTCAAATCTAGAACAAATGAGTAAAACAACAAGGATGGAAGACTTCCCCTAGAGCTTGTAGATATCTGGAATGAATCCTTTGGTTGTTCTGCAATATGATGTAAGGGTCTCCTATTGTGATGAATATCCATGGATGTATCTGCACAAATACATCAAATAAAACAAGCAAGATCAAAGGTACCAAAACATAATCTACAGTTCTATACTAGTGACTAAGGAATCTAGTAATAAAATGAATGATTTAAACATAACACATTTTACAATAAAGGAACCAAATTTGCATTAATAATGAAGAACAAATATCACAACCATTTCCTTAGTGTTGTGATTCTCCTTCACATTCCATGCCTTGTCCTCAAAAGCTCTAACTTACTCCTTGTATGTTCACCCTATATTTGGCCAGAATCTCAATGTAGCAGCATAACTTTTCTCTCTCTCAACCATGGGTTATGAGCCATGTTTTATAGTCCTTGGGAGGATAGGGATGGTTGAGAAAATGGTGGGTGAGGTGGAAGGGAGATCCTACTAGGGGGGATCTCGAGTCCAGGTGGTCCACAAGAGTTGGGATGAGGGTGCCACGAAGTCTTCCTTCGAGAACCTTCGTGAATATTCTCTTTTTACCTTTTTAACATGAGCACATCTTATCCTCCATGTAGACAGAGCATTACTAAGTTGGAACCACTCTTTGATCAAGGGACATAGGCAGTGGCACCGCTTATTTTCAAGAGACAATGGGCATTATTGAAGAGCGTAACACCTTTTTCAGTAAGGGAAAAGGCGATGCTGGACTCAAATATGGAAATAGGAGTTTGGGCCACTGTCCAACTTCATAATTTGGGATTTGAGGGAAAATTATGATGTTTTAGTCCTCAACACATGATGGTGATGAGATTTATGTGTAACAAAATCCCCCCCAAAGCATGAGGCTAGAGGGATACGATAGGTGAGAGATTTGAAAGAGAAAGTTACCACTTTGAGGCAAGAAACCGCTTGATCGGAGATCATCATCAACCAAGCTTCTGCAATACATCAATACTTTTGGACTTACAATCAAATGATTCCTCATCATGGCTGCATACCAATACAAGGTAGACCCATGAGGGAAATGAATAAACATGGCTACTAGAATACAATGTAGATCCATGTGAAAAAGAAATAGAAGTGGACATAGATACTAGACACACAATGTATATCTATGTCAAGTGGACACAAATTTGAGCATAGCCACGACCATAAAAATGTGGATCCATGCTAGGACTTATACAAAATACTCCATTGCAACATGGGGATAGCAATGAGCGATTAACAAATACCTAGGGTCTTTGTCTAATATTCAACAAAGTACGATTCTATCCATGTGATTACAATGTCTTGATGTAGAACATGGTAGAAACCACTTGATTCCCAATCAATGATGAGAACCGTTAACAAGTGCGAGGGAGATCACCATTGATGTCAATGATTTTCATGGTATCCTAGTAAAATCTCATGAGTGTGAATAGATGATTTGATGTCAAACACTCAGTCAAATATTTGGATTAAAGGTCAATGATGTGAACCTATGTCAAGAGTGAGAGAAAATATCATTAATACATGTAGATCTCAAGGTACTATATCTTTGTTTCTAAGACTAATACCTGGATGATGATCTAACATCGACAGGAATAGTCTCGTCAAAGGAAGGCCATGATGAATCCCACATCGACGAGACAAAAATTGGAACAAATTTCTAGAATTTTGAGTATGATGTAACCATAGAACTAACTCAAAAGGTACTGACACAAAGGTTATTTTGACTGCAGAGGTAAGCTTTCGATTTTCCTTTGAACATCGGGCGGAACGACCGAAGACTTGGTAGCATTGACTTAGACTAGACGAATACCAAGACATAAAGCAACGGTGCACGATGCATTCTTTGTAAGACTCAAAGGAGTGACATGACTCATGAAAGTTGATCAACTTAGAAGAAAACTGAATACCCAATTGACTGAATGAAATACAGACAAGTGCCATGTTCAAAGGTCACTAATAACTGCCATTTATTTGCAAAATGAAAATAGTTCCCTTCCCTTAATTTCCCCATCATGATTGATGAGTGCCTCTTTTCATTTTTATGAGTCCAAAGATGGTAACAAACACTCATTGTAGGTTATCCCGGGATAAGTCCATTCTCATATATTTCACGAACCTGAGAAAGGATGGGTTTGTTCCCAAAAGAGGGTCTCTTAGTTTTTATTTTAACGAGTCCATTGAAATTTAACTCGGCATTTTTCATGTTTAGAGAGTCCAAACGAAAATGGAAGAAGACTTGAAAGGGTCTTTTTTTATACAATTACTCTCGAGGGCTTGAAAAAGTATAAAATAATACTTGAGAGAAATCTTCCAGTCATGATTGGTTAGAGCGCTCCTTTTTCGTAACTAGTCAATCCGAACAGAAAAAAGGGGTAAACTAATGTCGAAAAGACGACTCTTCCAGTACTTTTATGATTGTGAAGAAGACAAGTTTTCTCTACAATATTTTCACATTTAAGGAGTCTGAAAATAGTTTAAAGAAGACTCCATTAGGGTTTATTTTCACCATGAGCTAGTTTAACGAGCTTGAAAAGAAGCGAAAATGACTTGGATCTTTGATACTAGGTTTAAAGAGAACGATTGAAGTATCAAAATTAGTGCTCAACGACTTTTACCATTCTATGGAAGTATGAAAAAGTAAAAAATGAACTTACTCATAGTCAATACTATTCACTTCCGTCCCTGTAAGAAATTTTTAAAAACCTATTAGCTTCCCAAACAATTTTAAAATTGACTATTATAACTTTAGAAAAGGGCATTTTTTAATAAAATAAATAAAAATTCTAAAACAATGTAAAAACCCTGAAAAATCTCATATAAAATTCAAATGAAATAGTAAAAACATTTCATTTACCATTTACCAAGTTTGGAGAGCTACTTGAAGCAATTGAGTGTAGATTTTCAGTTGGATATTTCAGAGCCATTACCTGTCCATTTTCCGATCCGTCTGTCTCAAGTAGGAGCTAACACCCTTGTCATCATTTTCATGGTAGAAATTTTTTCTTTCCAAGCATTTTCATGGAGTCTTGGGGATTTTTACCCAAGGGTAAAAAACGTTTCATGGGTAACGTGCTTCTCCTTTGTGGGAAAAGTGGTGCCCGAGGGAAAACCGCATTTTTTTACGCCTGCACAGAAGGTGGCACCGCTTTGTCTCAAGGAGAGAGAAGCGGTGCCACAAATCACACCCAAAAAATGGATTCCCTAGAAAAAATAATGATTTTTAAGCATTTAAAAACATTGATTATGTGTCTAAATACTCCATTTGTGGTTTTTGATAGGTCATCTTGGCTAAAATGGTGGTATGGAAAGAGAGACAACATGAGGATGATGATTCCCAAGATGGGACAGATACAACTTCTATAGATTCTCTATGGGGTTGTGTCCCTTTTAAATTATTCTAGGCTCCCAGTTTGATGTCTCATGTAAAACTACTGGAGTACATTTTGCGGATGTGGAACCTGGAACAACAATATTTTTGAGATGGGGGCCCACATCCTCACCATGGAGGTGGAAGATATTTATTTTCTTATTAGATTATCTAGGCATGGAGCATGAGTTTCATCGGCATGTTCGCGAGGGGGAGACATCACTACACAAGAACTCATAGTTTGCCACTGTTTTCCAAGCACTAAGATGTCGGGAAAAAACATCCTGATAAAGGAAGTGATGGATTTTCCACTTCAGATGGTACTCTTCACTATGTAGAGGGTTGTAGGGAGCCAAGGGGCTCATCAAGATTCCTGGGTGCACATGTTGTATGCCCTGGATTCTATGGCACCCACTATTTTCAACTGGACCAAAGCATTGCTTAGTGTGTTCAAGGATCAACTGATGAAATGTCTGGGAGGGGAATTGAAACAATTTGGTTATGGGACTATCCTGGCATGTTTATTTTTCGAGTAGGTACCTCTCCTGAGTCCACATGTGGTTTTTACTGAGCTGAGAGCTTGAGACCCCCGCATGTGGTGGTGGGTGGAGATCATGGTCCACACTGGAGGTGGCAGAGCCAAGGTCAAGTACAGGAACCCCTTCTTCCATTGGTTGGAAGATCAGATCCTCATGATCAAGGATTATTCTTATGCTGGGACCAACTTCCGAGGAGATCCATATCTACATTTACCAGCTAATGCCCAGTGGGGTGATATTGGTAATAAACAATGCTCAAGACATTAATTGTTTTTTAATGTTTAATGTTTTATAATTTTTATGAATGATGACGAGACCTAATGTTTAAATGCAAATGTTGGAGATGCAAAACCTGGGGGTTCATCCCTAATGGACAGGCGAGTCAAGGCTCGCTGCATACACAGAGGGGAGGATGAGTTAACTGAGTTGGAGGACAACCTCAACCAGTTGACATTAGAAATTCTAGATGCTACTATAGATGACCTCCCTAGGAGGTACCAGAGACACAAAGCTAGAGTGTCAGGACATTTCAGCCGCTTGCTCCGGAGGGTAGCTAGCTTCAGGATTTTTTCCATTTTCTATATCTGAAATCCAGAGTGCTTCGGTCTGGGTCTCGTGACCATTGTTTTTGTAAAAACACTTTATATATATATATATACAGACTTATTTACGGTGTTTATATGTGTTTGAAATGGACAATGATATTTACATGAGTTTTATGTGTCTTTTATTGTTTATTTTAATTTACAATGGACCATGTTTTCTTTATAAAATTTATGTATGGGCAATGTACCAGTCTAAAATGTAGTTCTCCAATGACTCGGCAACCGTTTTGTAAAACCTAGGAATGTTCCTACAAGTGATTATCTCAAATGACCTCTCTAATAGACACACTCTTAGAAAGAGATGAAGAAGCGTAGGGTTCCTGATGGTATAAACGTGGTTTAAATGACAAACCACAAGATGTGTGTCCATGAATACTACCAATTCAGGAATGTACTGAGATGCAACCTCAATCAGCAAACCTATCACTGCTTGATACTCGACAATTTTTTTGGTAGCTAGACCAATACAAATCTCTCCCGAACTGACTAATTCATGTGCTAGGGAATGCAAAACCCAAGCAGCTAAAGCGAGGTTCAAAGTATGATGACAAGCACCATCAGTAAAACAATAAAAATCCATCTTATCTGAATGGCTAAAACATGGTATAAACAGTATTCACAAGAAACTAAAAACCATATTGAAAAGCCAAAAAACACACCAAAAATTCAAACAATATACATATATACAAGGTACCATACAGAAATGACTTCAAGCATAGTACCTTTTCAGGTAAAACCCATTGTAAGGTTTCCCGAAAGGTATCCCATCGTAGTCTACAAGCTTGTAGTCCCCTTTATCTAATACATTAATGACGATAAAGGGACCATACCACATAGATTCAAACTTTCACTTCCCTAGCTTGTCATGTCTCTGATTGTAAGTCAAAACTATGTCACCTTCGTTAAAGACACGAGGTTGAACAAACTTATCGTACTAGGCCTTAACACAGTTTTTTTGTGCCTCGTTAGACAACGCAACATCTCTTTTTATTTTCATCAAGGTTTGTTAAGTACAAAAATTGTTATTCTTTGGCGGAAGTGTTCAAGAGAAGTTCTACTACAATTTTGACTAATGGGATTTGAAATTCGATAGGAAGGACAACTTCTAGTCCATAAACCAGCTGGAAAGGTGTGAAACCATTTGTTGTTTTAACTGAAGTCCTATAAGCCCATAGTGCAGAAAAGAGAGTCAAATTACAGTTGGATTTGTGATCCCTAACCATCCTATGCAGCTTAGTTTTCAAAACTTTGTTAATGGCATCAACCTAACCATTAGCCTGTGGGTAATAAAGAGTTGGGTTTTCATGGTGAAAACCCAACTTAGCACTTAGCTCAGCCATAATTTGATTTCAGAAATGAGATCCATGGTCCATGACTATGTCTTGTGGGACTCCAAACCTACCTATAATATGGTTAAACAAAAAGAGGGAAGCAGTCCTACCATCCTCTGCATATGTAGGCATTGCCTCAACCCATTTTGTAAAGTAATCGATAGCTACTATGATGTAACCATGCCCCTCGGCCAAGGTAGTCCTACAATGCATAAAATCAATATCCCACTTGGAGAAAGGGCCAACAACAATGACGGGGTGTAAAGGAGAAGGGTGGGTGCGCTTTTTAGGATAAAAGTGTTGACAGGGTGGGCATTTCTTAACCACCTCATGAAAATCTTTGAATATTGAGGGCCAAAAATACCTAGCGAAAAGTATTTTTTGAGTTGTCTCCATCCTAGAAAGATGACCTCCACATACTCTAGAGTGGAAATCATTCAAAACTTGTTCATCCTCTTCATGTGTAAGGCATCACCAAAGAATGGAATCAATACCACATCGATACAACATATCATTTAAAATGAGATAATACTTTTTGTGGTGACGGATGAGATGACGATCATCACGGGACACGTAGGGCTGAAATCTCTAGGTATGGAGATAAATGATCAAATATCCATACCATGGGTCAGTTGTGTTGATCAGGAACAAGAATTCATCTGGAAATGAATCATTGGGATCAGCTTCCAGTAAAGCACGAGGAAGGTCACACATCAAGTTCGTGAAGACCAAGAACTTCTTCCAAGTAGCCTTAGAAAACTCAAGATCGAATTCCCGTAAGATAATGACCCAACAGGAATACTTCCCCCCTAGTAACTAACGTATCATAATCTAGTACATGGGGCTTTGATCTGCGAGAACAATCATGGTGCGAAGTAAGATGTAGTGATGGAATTTCTACACAACAATGACTGTGGCCAAAGCTAGCTTCTTTGCACGTGGGTAATGGGTTTCGAAGTCAAGAAGAATATTACTTAGGTAATATATCATGTGTTACTGGCTGTTAAGATCTCCCTAAACTAAAACCATTCCAATAGTAGTAGTGGAGGTAGCAACATACAACATAAATTCCTTCGAATAATCTGGGGGGTGCAACACTGGTGAATGTGTCAAAGTGTGTTTCATATTATCAAAAGCTCATTGGGCTTGGTCATCCCAAAAGAACAGAGTATCCTTCTTAAGGAGATGCATGTAGCCATGGGTTTTTTCTGCGAAGTTGCAAATGAACAACAAAGAAATTATTCCTTCCCCTACAAACTTTGGAGTTCAGTGATATTTGTCCGGGTGGGTAAGGCCAAAATCACAACAATTTTCAAAGGATCTATTCGAATGCCATATTTGGAAACCACAAAGCCAAGAAGACGTCCAGTATCAACACAAAAGACACATTTGTGTGGATTAAGCCAAATATTATAATAACGACACCTAAGGAAAATGTCTCTAAGGTGCCCTGGGTGGTCCTCCCATTGTTGTGAATGAGCAGGGAGATCATCTAGATATGGCTCCACTATGTTCTTGATATCATGAAAATCATAAGACATGGTGCATTGGGACAAGCCCTATTTAATTCTTGGAAATCAATACAAACCCTAATAGTGCTCTTCTTCTTAGCTACAAGGACAATATTAGATACCCATTCCGCCAATGGTATGGGATAAATAAACCCCGCTTTCAGAAGTTTCTCTACTTCGGCTTTGATAGCTGCAACCTTTCTAGGATGGAATTGACGTATTTTTCGTTGGACAGGCCTTGTCGTGGGATAGGTTTTAATCTCTTGTACAACAATAGATGGATCAATCCCAGGAATTTCTTCATTTGTCTAGGAAAAAGTAGCATGAAATTCTTTGAAAAGAGCTCTATTACTTTTAGTTTCTTCTATTGAATAGTTCTGGCCTACATGAACATGCTCAATAGTTCCAGGATTGACTAATGTGTCAATAAAGGTTGTATGAGTGATGTTACAAATATTTCCTTCAAAATTAGTGCCTTGCAATAATAAAAGTGTTTGAGGATTGCTGAAAATATCAGTACTAATAATAGATACAAGATCAAAGTCTACCGAACTGACATTGGGAAGGAAAGAAGATCTATGATGATGATCTTCCCATATAGGTTCATCCGCACTCATGATATCCATAATGGACTCCTATGATGGAAAATTCTATGTGAGATAGTTTAGAGTGGGGAGAGAGGGTTATATCCAGTAGGGCGGGTGGTAAGGATCCGAAGCCACCAGATGAATATCATAAGAATGGACATTGAAATTAGATTGAATAACATGATAAAGTGATTCGTAAAGGCCTAGAGAGGATGACTCAACAAATTATTTTCCTCTGTTAGATTTTTATCATTTACGCAATATTATCTTATGATCTTATCTAAGAGAATAACATGCATAGCAATAAACACAAGAGACAAGATACACAAAGAATTTTCCTCAGGGAAACCATAAAGGAGAAAACCCCACAACTTCCTCAAAGATATAATGAGCACCAATGGCAGTAGTAAAACCTGAAAACATAAATATGATGTCCAACAGCTTGTTCTCTCTCTCACTCTTGAGAGAGCTTCTACTCTCTCACTCATGCACCCCAATGAGTGAGTGTGTGTGTGATAAATAGAGAGGCTCACTCTTTATTTATATTCTTTCATTCACTTAATGTCCACTTCAACATGTCGGCTACACTTAACAACTACTTACCATGGCCAACATCTCTATGAGAGTCTAATAACCCTAGTGCCCCACAAATGTGGTGAATTTTCCCTCCGATCAACAAGGAGGGTTAACCTTGACAAAATTATGGGGACTATTGCCCCGACTTACAATGGAGGGTTAATCTCAATGACTTTACATGACTTGTTTACATTATTGATTCTCCCGATAGGAACATTGGGGTATGACATGACTCAATTACATTATAGATACTTCCTGGAATAAACATCGGGGTACAATACATAAGATATACAAGTGAATACATTCCAAAGTTACAAATACATCAACAGTCCCTCTTAACTAGGAAGGTATTCTCTCGACACAATTTATCACCACAATTCATCTTCTCTATATCATCTGGATCGACATCAAGTCATCTTTATCTTCACGTCATTTTCATATTCAAGTCATATTCAACATCAAGTCATCTTCATCAAGTTTGGATCATCATTGGATCAGGATCATCACTTAATCTGGAGCATCACTAGATTATCATCAAGTCTGGATCATCACTGAATCATCATTATCGTCATTTCTTTCGCTATCTCAATCAAATGGTGCTATCTTTTCATTATTCTTGTTACAAGAAGTTCTAGAAAGCCCGCCCTTTTTCATGTTGGTGGTAGGCCTAGCCTTCGTGTAGGTCTTCATCTTCTTCAACACTTATATCTAACCATGGGAGGAACACATCCAAGAACCATGTCAGAAAGGCCTTCCTAGCACTTACATCTAACCATGGGAGGAACACATCCACCACAATGTCAGAAAAGCATGCCCAGCACTCACATTTGACCATGGGAGGAACACATCCAAGAACCATGTAAGAAATTCCTAGTGCTTACATCCAACCATGGGAGGAACACATCCAAGAACCATGTCAAAAAGGCCCAACACTTACAGTCGACCATGGGAGGAACACATCCAAGAACCATGTTAGAAAGGCCCAACACTTACATTCACCAGCATGATATGACACACCTAATATCATCTATGAAAAGGCACAGCACTTACAACCATTAGCATGATAGGAAACACCTACTATCATTTGTGGAAGGGCTTAACACTTACAAATAGTGGCGTGGTAGGACACAACTACTACCATCCATGGAAGGGCTCTGCACTTACAACTGATCATGTGGGATCCAATCCCACAGTCATATCAGAATGGCTCTTAGCTCTAGGCTGAGTATTCCTAATAACTGACCTAGTGCCTCCATTCTCCCAAATAATGGCCTCTCAACACTAAGCTGAGTATTCTTGGAAACTAACCAGGTGCCTCCATTCTCCCAGAGAATGGCCTCTCAACACTAAGCTGAGTATTCCTGGTAACTAACCAAGTGCCTCCATTCTCCCAGAGAATGGCCTCTTGGCACTAAGCTGAGTATTCTTGGTAACTGACCAGGTGCCTCCATTCTCCCAGAGAATGGCCCCTCAACACTAATTTCAGTATTCTTGGTAACTGAACAGGTTCCTCCATTCTCCCAGAGAATGGCCTCTCAGTACTAAGCTGAGTATTCCTGGTAACTAACCAGGTACCTCCATTCTCCTAAAGAATAGATTTCAGCAATTATATCTGATCATTTGGCAACAAATCCCTCAATCACATCAGAATGGCTCTGCACTAATCATGTGGTAACACAACCCACAATCACATTAGAGCATCTGTGCACTTATATCTAACCATGTGAAGCTCAGGCTTCCACCATGTCAAAAACGCCACAACACTTACATCTGACCACGGAAGGAACCAATCCTCTCACCACGTCAGAAGGGCTCATGAACTTATCACTTCCCCTTGGAAGGAACCTCGATCTGGAGAACACCAAGATTCTCTCTGAAGTTCTCAAACTTCACTTTGGCCATTTCTAGCACAGAATCACATCAGGGATGATTACGTCCAAGGATAACCTGCAAGATTTTCCAGGACCTATTACATCTGAGGATGACTTATAGGACCATTTATTTCTAAGCAACCTACGAGCTTCACCAAGATTTATGCTCAGACAACCTATCTCACTAGCTATGCTAGAACTCCCTCTTTCGAGAGATCTTGATTCAGATCACTGCTCCTCTCTGCATCATACAAAAAATGCAATTCATATCAACCAAATCAAATAGTAGTTTTCAAAAGAAGCATACTACCTCCCAAATAGCAAGTGGCAACATATTTTGCCTCAGCTATACTTAGTGCCACGCAGGACTTCTTCCTACTACACCAATAAGTGCTCTTCCTATCAATAGCAATGCCTAGCCAATCCGAATCCACATAAACCTCCAGGATAATGTACTAATTCATACTTGACCCCATAATCAACTGTACCCTTTAGGTACCTCACTACATGCTTTGCAACAATCAGGTGAACATGTCTTAATGTTTTTACAGGAAAGAAAATATTTGGTCTTGTATTCATCAGGTACATCAAAGAACAACTCATCTGACGATACATCATGGAATCAACCGACTTTGATGAACCAACACTCAGTAGCTTCAGGTTCAATACCATAGGTGTGGTTATGGCCATGCAGTCCATCATCATGAACCTCTTCAGGATCTCTACTGCATACTTCCCTTTTCCACACCTCCATGCCTAGAAAGTAGTGCATCATATCCAAGTCCTTCATCTCAAACTCGGCATCAAGTCTCCTTCTTGCAACTTTAATGAGTTCCTCTTTTCTGTTAGGAACAAGTCATCGACATATAATAGGAGAATCATTGGTCTTCCTCCTTCAACCTTGAAGTAAAGGTTGGAATCTTCTTTACTCTTAGTAAATCCTAGAGTCATCAGTAAGCTATCCATCCTATCGTACTCTGTTGAACCTCAGTATCTTCTATAGTCACTCCCTCTGAAGTGGAGCATCATTCTCCCTCTTCATGTACTAGAGTGACAAGTAGCTTCCTCTGATACTATTATTCTATGTATCCATCTAGTGTTACTGGATACCAAGATCCTCTATCTTGAACTTTTCAAAAGTTCTTCTCACATCCATTTGTGAGCTTTTCATCCTCTATAGGTTTTCATCTTCAACCTTGTAGAAAAAGTTAAGATATTCATTACTCTAGGTGATCTTCAAGCTCCTCATGTATGTCTTATCCCATGGGTGCCTTCTGAGCTCGTACAAGGCCTTATTTATTTGCACACATGATTCTGCCTGTCATGTGTATTTATAGTGGCTGCAAATGTCTCTTCATTTTCTATGCATCATGCCATGAATCTTTCCTTTTATCCCATGATGTTTCCATCTACTGCATGATGGAACTACGAACTTCCCTTCAGGTCTCGATACTGCGTCCTAGACATCATTCTTCATTTTGGATTATTATAGTGAATATTGAACTATTGTCACTTGTTCTTAGAAACAAGTCTCATCCTTCTTTTATTGTAGGTGATTGTACGCGATCTTTCCTACAAGTCAAATGCACCAGTTGTATGATTAGAAACATTTCATAATGCATATTCATAATGGTAAATTATTATGCATAAAGATATATTCATGCAACTATTTTATCCAATACAACATTCATCCATATCTCATAGAAACTTTCTAGATTCCTTCCATCTCTACCAGGACAACATTGATATTGTGCACTAATCCAATATGTCAGCAAAGAGGTTTTAGTCTAGATAAGTAGCAATGGAGATTTGTATAGCACCATGAGCTACTTACCCATCACATGCATATTAGTAGTATACTGTCATTAATGCAAACATTCTATCATGCATAATACATCAACTAAATATAAACAAATGCATAACAAAACAATATATGAAATGACAATGAAATACTTATCTTTATTTGTTTCATGGGTAGACTCCTTCTTGAGCCTTCCGCTTCATCATCTTCTTCATTCATGACATCATCATTTCTTATCCAAATGCTCAAGATGGATAAGAGGCTTTTCAAGAAATGAGTCCTTCATATCACTTAAGGGATCTCCTTTGAATCGTGAGATCTTGATCGTTAGTTTCCCCCATTTCCTCTTATAATGAGTCTAGCTTCTTCTTGTGTGTGCTCTTCCCAGAGTCTGCTGAAAGTAATCACTTCCTTCAATTTGAGGTGTCCATCCTTGTTCTGGAGCTGGCTGATCTAGGGTTTGTCAGAGAAACCCTAATTTCTAAAACTTGGAATATTTTAGATATGATAGGATAGAAATATATACCTCTTCAATTTGAGCTGTACAATGTACTCCTTTTCTGAAAACAGTGGAGGGAAGCTCCCAGAACAGGAAGCCCTAGTTTACCAATTTCTTCTGCAGAAATTCCTGATACTATTTCTATGGTATCTCTGAAATTAATAATCCTCTATGTCTGAAATTTTTCACTGAGGTAGACTCATCAGTCCTTTTTCCAACACCACATGTTTCATTAGAATTGGTTTCACCAATTGCAACTTATGAGCATTTTCCAAACGTCCCCTGTTTCAGGATTGTTCAGCAAAGCGAAGTTGTACATACTACCATGTGTCACTGTTTCATCTTCAGGGTATGAAACTTTTACCATGGAAATTACAGTCCATGCCCTTTGTGTAAAAACTTGATAAATTTAATTTTGACCTTCGTATCCAGAGATATAGAAATTCTACCTAGGTGCCTTGTTTGGGGAGGAATCTTGGGAGAGGCTAGAACCCTAACTTGGAGGAATCATATCTCCCAGAATATAGTGAATATGAGGCTGAAACGTGGGAAAAATGTACATCAAGAATTTATATTTTTCCTATCAAATTTTTGGCTTTTGAACCTTCTCCATTATCGAGATATATAGAATCTACCAAAACTTATCAGTTTCAATATTTTAGGGTTTTTAGGCACGGGGTAAAACTAGGGTTTGACTTTCCCAAAGTTTCACCCAACAAAAAATATCGACCCAGGTCTCTAAAATTTGATTTTTCTGAGGAGTTAAATATTATGCCAGGCTCACTCAAAAATTCCTCTTCTGCAAAAAGCCCTAATTTCCTGTACCAAAAACTTAAAATTCCCGGAATCAAATTATGCTTCAACAAAAAGATGTGCCCTTCAATGGAGAGTTAGCCTAGCCTTATTTTGTTGATGGATTCTTGAGAGAGACCCAAAAAGGAAGAATCCCTAGCTTCTGTAGCTGCACAATGTATTCTTCTCAAGTTAGCTCTGATACCATGTTATATTTTTATCATTTAAGCAATATGATCTTAGGATCTTATCTAAGAGAATAACATGCACAACAATAAACACAAGAGACAAGAGACACAAAGATTTTTCCTTGGGGAAACCATAAAGGAGAAAACCCCGCAACTTCCTCAGAGATAAAATGAGCACCAATGGCAGCATTAAAACCCAAAAACATAAATATGCTCTCCAATAGCTTGTTTTCTCTCTCTCTCTCTCTCTCTCTCTCTCTCTCTCTCTCTCTCTCTCTTGAGAGAGCTTCTCCTCTCTCACTCATGCGCCCCAGTGAGTGAGTGTGTGTGTGATCAATAGAGAGGCTCACTCTCTATTTATATTATTTCATTCACTTAATGTACACTTCACCATGTCGGCCCCACTTAACAATTACTTACCCAGTCCAACATCCCTATGAGAGTCTAATAACCCTAGTGCCCCACAACTGTGGGGACTTTACCCTCCGATCAACAAGGAGGGTTAACCTTGACACAATTGTGGAGACTATTGCCCTAACTTACAATGGAGGGTTAATCTCAATGACTTTACATGACTTGTTTACATTATTGATTCTCCTGATAGGAACATTGGGGTATGACATGAATCAATTAAATTACAAATACTTATCAGAATAAACATTGGGGTACAATACGTAAGATATACAAGTGAACACATTTCGAAGTTACAAATACATCAACATACTCTAAAACTATGGCTAGTCATGGAAATCATGTTCACAATCACCACTTTCATACTAGGTGGGGTTGAGGTAAACACTCCCATGAGGGTTGAATCCTTCAGCATACCCACCCCAATCGATTGATAAGGAGGAGGGGATTGACCTAGAATAGGGATATTATTTGCAGTGGGGAAGCAACGTCTGGTGAACAAAAATCAAGTTGATCTATGGTCACAATATTTCTTAAATGAGGGAATTGGAGAGTTAGAAATACTATGAAAGTTACAACCATCATAGCATAGAACCGATTTCTCCCCAATAGAATATTATAGTCTAAAAGAGCATCGACTACCTCCACCTAAATGGAAACAACATTGCCCCCAAGCTCAACTGAAAGGGCTAGTAACATACCATGAGGTTGGAAACCTCGTCCATTGAAATATTTCAAGGTTTTGGGTGACTTCGTAACTTCAGGAGAACCAATGGCTCTCCAACAAGCCACAAACAATACTAATATGGAAGCTCCTTCATCCAGAATGGTCCTATGGACCTTTCTCCCAAATACTCTTATCCCAATTTTAAACGTGAGCTGGTCGGGTAATCTAGACTTATAGTTCTCCACATTAAAGTGAACCAAATTAGTGTTGTTTGGGTCTAATGCCCCCAATGTCGTCAACAGGTTTTTGCACTATGTGGGACAACTTTGGAGTACCGCTAGGGCATCGCGTAAGGTGCTCCAGCCAAATCTTCAACGACATTGTAGAAATGTGTAGCTTGAGAATTCAGATTAAAAATAGACTTTCTGAGTGTGCTCTTGGGTGGCTACAAAATCAAGTTGAGATAAGGTTTCTCGATTGTAAGAGGACCATTAGATGAAGACAGAGAAGAACTAGTGGAAGGAGTTTTCTTAGAAGAAGGACTCTCGTCCTTCTTTTCTGCAGGTTTTCGTATGACTGACTATGAGTATTCAAGCTAATAGTTTTTGAGGACATCATTCTAATTTCTTCTATGGAATTAGAGGTTCCTTGATTATACATATTATATATCAATTGTTGTTGATATGGGAAAGGTTCGGTAAGCATTTCCAGTGTAGGGTTAATTTTCAAAAAATTACTAGTCTCTTCATGATGAGGGAACTCCTTCATGAGGTGGTCACCACCACATAATAGGCAGGGATACTTAGCCTTCCTCTTTCCTTTATTATCATTCTTTGGGGTCGTATCCTTGGGATTCTCCTGTTGGTTTCCAGAATTCTTATTTTTTCATTTACCTTTCTTCTTTTTCCCAGGTGTCTGTGTACTTTGAATAACATTCACCTCGGTGAAAAAAGTAGGAGTAGAAGGAGTAGTAGTGGAATTACTCAGTTGCTTGGTAGGATTAGCTATTGATGAGGGATGGATTGAACCGACAACCCCATCAACAGGATTTTCTGTAGGTGGCTTAGTAGGGTCTGTGCTGGGACGAGGATCTTGAGGGATGAGGTCATACAGAGTTCCAGACTGGGAATAAACCAAGTCTAGATACTGAGAGTGAATGATAGCCTACTTTTCAGTAACAACAACACCCAAAGTCACATCATGGGAAATGGGAGGAAACAAGGATTTCATGAACCAATATGCTAATAATTGATTTGGAATAGGAGATTTAATAAGTCTTCATCATCTCCCCCACTCATAAATATGGTTAGATATGTGTGTGGAATTATTTTGATGAAGTGATGTCAAAATATTCATACCGGTTTCGTAATGGATGGGCAGTTGGAAATGAGTAAGAAAACCTATTTCCAACGAGCTAAAGTCCACAAATGAATGTTGTGGAAGTTCAATGTACCACTTTGGAGTTGTACCAATCAAATTTCATTGAAAGATCCTTAAATAGACTGAATCATCCATCAAGGAGTTGGAAGAATGCGATAGATGGAAGGTCATAACATGATTTTTGGGATCTTCTGCTTGCTTCCCATCAAATTTCAGAATATCTGATGGTAACTTTATTGGAATTGTTGGTCATGAAGGGTAATGCTAAATGGGGTCATTAATCAACTTCAACAATTTAGACAAGTCCAAAGTTTCCAAAAAATCAAGTTGTCGGTTAGGTTGCACATACTGGTAGTATTGATAAGGAATTTGTATACTTGCAGGACCATAGGCTAATTGATACACTGGTTATTGGGAATTTGGATTTACAGACAATCCTCCTGAAGATTCACTAGATGGAGGTGGGATTTTTGGAGGATAGTTTCCTATAGGTGGTTGCTGTGGTGGTCCTTCGCCAAGAGGGACCCCACCAGGTGATCCTTCGTCAGGTGGGCCTCGAAAAGGTGGTCCACCAAAAGGTGGTCCGCCAAAAGGTGGTCTACCACAAGGTGGTAACCTAGGAGGTGGTCCTCCAGGTGGTGGTCCCACAGAGGGTGGTGGTCCTCCAGAAGGTGGTGGTCCTCCACCAAGTGGACCTCCACCAGGTGGACCTCCACCAAGTGGGCCTCCACTAGGTGGCCCCCTAAAATGAGGGCCACCATATCCTCCGACAGTATTGATAGCTATCCCCCCAGGAATATCCATATATGACCAGTAGGGTTTCCCTCAATGTGTAAACATGTTTCCAGGGTAAGGCATACTGGGATATACCATTCTTGTAGACATAGGCTGAAATTTTACATTACTTACAGATGGTATATTTCCTGGGTGAGTATTGTTAACCCAAAAAATACCTCACTCAGCTCTACATGGCTTACACCACCAAAGGAAACCAATTCACAACCCTCGTATCATTCCATTAGATGCCCACACCCTCAAAAATGCTTAAGGATGAAGAAAAGGGCTTAAAAACCCCCAAAAAGGAGCCTAAATAACTCTCCTAGGGGCTAAAGCCTCCAAAAAGGGGCTAAAACCCAGGTCTCTAAAATTTGATTTTTCTCAGGAGATAAATCTTATGCCAGGCTCATTCAAAAATTCCTCTTCTGCAAAAAGCCCTAATTTCCTATACCAAAAACTTAAAATGCTCGAAAACAAATTTTGCTTCAACAAAAATATGTGCCCTTCAATGGAGAGTTAGCCTAGCCTTCTTTTGTTGATGGATTCTTGAGAGAGACCCAAAAAGGAAGAATCCCTAGCTTCTGTAGCTGCACAATGTATTCTTCTCAAGTTAGCTCTGATACCATGTTATATTTTTATCATTTAAGAAATATGATCTTAGGATCTTATCTAAGAGAATAACATGCACAACAATAAACACAAGAGACAAGAGACACAAATAATTTTCCTTGGGGAAACCATAAAGGAGAAAACCCTGCAACTTCCTCAGAGATAAAATGAGCACCAATGGTAGCATTAAAACCCAAAAACATAAATATGCTCTCCAACAACTTGTTTTCTCTCTCTCTCTCTTGAGAGAGCTTCTCCTCTCTCACTCATGCGCCCCAGTGAGTGAGTGTGTGTGTGATCAATAGAGAGGCTCACTCTCTATTTATATTATTTCATTCACTTAATGTACACTTCACCATGTCGGCCCCACTTAACAATTACTTACCCAGTCCAACATCCCTATGAGAGTCTAATAACCCTAGTGCCCCACAACTGTGGGGACTTTACCCTCCGATCAACAAGGAGGGTTAACCTTGACACAATTGTGGGGACTATTGCCCTAACTTACAATGGAGGGTTAATCTCAATGACTTTACATGACTTGTTTACATTATTGATTCTCCTGATAGGAACATCGGGTTATGACATGAATCAATTAAATTACAAATACTTCTCAGAATAAACATTGGGGTACAATACGTAAGATATACAAGTGAACACATTTCGAAGTTACAAATACATCAACATACTCTAGGACTATGGGTAGTCATGGAAATCATGTTCACAATCACCACTTTCATACTAGGTGGGGTTGAGGTAAACACTCCCATGAGGTTTGAATCCTTCAGCATACCCACCCCAATCGATTGATAAGGAGGAGGGGATTGACCTAGAATAGGGATATTATTTGGAGTGGGGAAGCAACGTCTGGTGAACAAAAATCAAGTTGATCTATGGTCACAATATTTCTTAAATGAGGGAATTGGAGAGTTAGAAATACTATGAAAGTTATAACCATCATAGCATAGAACCAATTTCTCCTCAATAGAATATTGTAGTCCAAAACAGCATCGACTATCTCCACCTGAATGGAAACAACATTGCCCCCAAACTCGACTTAAAGGGCTGGTAACATACCATGAGGTTGGAAACCTCGTCCATTGAACGATTTCAAGGTTGTGGGTGACTTCGTAAGTTCAGGAGAACCAATGGCTCTCCAACAAGCCACAAACAATACTAAGATGGAAGCTCCTTCATCCAGAATGGTCCTATGGACCTTTCTCCCAAATACTCTTATCCCAATTTGAAACGCGACCTGGTCGGGTAATCTAGACTTATAGTTCTCCACATTAAAGTGAACCAAATTAGTGTTGTTTGGGTCTAATGCCCCCAATGTCGTCAACAGGTTTTTGCACTATGTGGGACAACTTTGGAGTACTGCTAGGGCATCGCGTAAGGTGCTCGAGCCAAATCTTCAACGACATTGTAGAAATGTGTAGCTCTAGCTTTCGGATTAAAAATAGAATTTCTGAGGGTGCTCTTGGGTGGCTACAAAATCAAGTTGAGATAAGGTTTCTCGATTGTAAGAGGACCATTAGATGAAGATAGAGAAGAACTAGTGGAAGGAGTTTTCTTAGAAGAAGGACTCTCGTCCTTCTTTTTCTGTAGGTTTTCATATGATTGACTATGAGTATTCAAGCTAATAGTTTTTGAGGACATCATTCTAATTTCTTTTGTGGAATTAGAGGTTCCTTGATTATACATATTATATATCAATTGTTGTTGATATGGGAAAGGTTCGGTAAGCATTTCCAGTGTAGGGTTAATTTTCAAAAAATTACTAATCTCTTCATGATGAGGGAACTCCTTCATGAGGCGGTCACCACCACATAATAGGCAGGGATACTTAGCCTTCCTCTTTCCTTTATTATCATTCTTTGGGGTCATATCCTTGGGATTCTCCTATTGGTTTCCATAATTCTTATTTTTTCATTTACCTTTCTTCTTTTTCCCAGGTGTCTGTGTACTTTGAATAACATTCACCTCGGTGAAAACAGTAGGAGTAGAAGGAGTAGTAGTGGAATTACTCGGTTGCTTGGTAGGATTAGCTGTTGATGAGGGCTGGACTGAACCGACAACCCCATCAACAGGATTTTCTATAGGTGGCTTAGTAGGGTCTGTGCTGGGATGAGGATCTTGAGGGATGAGGTCATACAGAGTTCCAGACTGGGAATAAACCAAGTCTAGATACTAAGTGTGAATGATAGCCTACTTTTCAGTAGCAACACCACCCAAAGTCACATCATGGGCAATGGGAGGAAACAAGGATTTCATGAACCAATATGCTAATAATTGATTTGGAATAGGAGATTTAATAAGTCTTCGTCATCTCCCCCACTCATAAATATTGTTAGATATGTGTGTGGAAGTATTTTGACGAAGTGATGTCAAAATATTCATACCGGTTTCGTAATGGATGGGCAGTTGGAAATGAGTAAGAAAAATTGTTTCCAATGAGCTAAAGTCCACAAATGAATGTTGTGGAAGTTCAATGTACCACTTTGGAGTTGTACGAGTAAAATTTCATTGAAATATCCTTAAATAGACTGAATCATCCATCAAGGAGTTGGAAGAATGCGATAGATGGAAGGTCATAACATGATTTTTGGGATCTTCTCCTTACTTCCCATCAAATTTCAAAATATCTAATGGTAACTTTATTGGAATTGTTGGTCATGAAGGGTAATGCTGAATGGGGTCATTAATCAACTTCAACAATTTAGGCAAGTCCAAAGTTTCCAAAAAATCAAGTTGTCAACTAGGTTGCACATACTGGTAGTATTGATAAGGAATTTGTATACCAGTAGGACCATAGGCTAATTGATACACTGGTTGTTGGGAATTTGGATTTACAGACGATCCTCCCGAAGATTCACTGGCTGGAGGCGGGCCTTTGGGAGGAGAGTTTTCTATAGGTGGTGGATGTGGTGGTCCTTTGCCAAGAGGGACCCCACCAGGTGATCCTTCGTCAGGTGGGCCTCAAAAAGGTGGTCCACCAGAAGGTGGTCCACCAAAAGGTGGTCTGCCAAAAGGTGGTACCCTAGGAGGTGGTCCTCCAGGTGGTGGTCCCACAGAAGGTGGTGGTCCTCCAGGAGGTGGTGGTCCTTCACCAGGTGGACCTCCACCAAGTGGGCCTCCACTAGGTGGCCCCCTAAAATGAGGGCCACCATATCCTCCGGAAGTATTGATAGCTATCCCCCCAGGAATATCCATGTATGACCAGTAGGGTTTCCCTCAAGGTGTAAACATGTTTCCAGGGTAAGGCATACCAGGATATACCATTCTTGTAGATGTAGGCTGAAATTTTACATTACTTACAGATGGTAGATTTCCTGGGTGAGTATTGTTAACCCAAAAAATCCCTCACTCAGCTCTGCATGGCCTACACCACCAAAGGACACCAATTCACGACCCTCGTATCATTCCATTAGATCCCCACACCCTAAAAAATGCTTAAGGATGAAGAAAAGGGCTTAAAAACCCCCAAAAAGGAGCATAAATAACTCTCGTAGGGGGTAAAGCCTCCAAAAAGGGGCTAAACCCCCTCAAAGGAGCCTAAAACCCTAAAAGGAGCTAAAGTTAGGGTGGAAGGGGCTAAAAGCCCAAAAAATGGGCTAAAGCCAGGACCAAGGGCTTAAAACCATAAAACCCCCAAAAAAGCTATAAAAGGAGGGTGGGGGGTCACTCTAAAACAAATCCTCTCTTGCATACTGCTATGCTGCCCATGGATTCCTTGAGACTCTTTACCTCTCAAGCCACCCATATCCCCACCTCTTCCACTCATCTTCCCCATTGAGCCATATATCCTCCATTGCTGTGTGAGATAGAGAGGTGCTTCCTCCAGCCAGGGAATGGTGTCCCATTGCACCAAAAAAGAGGTATACTTGTGTGTTTTACTTCATTTCCTTGCTTTCGTTTAATCCATAGCCTATTTTCCGGTTTTCATATTCTTCTTGCAGGTTTATTTCTAACATGTTTTGCAGGTTTATTGTAGCTTAATATTTTTTTGCAGGTAGCCAAGGCGAAGCCCCAACCTTGTTTATAGAGGGGCTCACGACCATTTTCTTTATGTCATTTTCTTTCCTTTCTGTTCGATTTCTTTACTACATTTTCCACATGCAGGAACCTACCCTTCCATCCTATAGATGGAAGGGAGCCATTCATGCCCCTGTAGCAAGGATAAATCCCTACTACAGAACTGGCGACCATACCAGGTCGATCCCACAGGATCCCTTGTTCATTTTTTTGAAATTTCAATTTTTTTCAGTTTATGCCCTAGATTTTAAAATTTCTTGTCAGATCTAGGTTAAATCTTGTTTAATATCAGTTTTTATTGTTGCCGAATCCTCTGCAAGGAAAATATGAGTCTTTTTGGCCACAGTACAGGTTACTTTCTGCCGGATCTAACTCAGGATCAGAAAAAACCCCAATTCAGAGCAGGTCACACCTATCAGGCCTGAACAGGGGATGAGGTCACTCTTTTAGGCCTCACAAGCATGACCAAGTCACCCTTTTCACCCCAAAAGGTGCGACTTCACTTAGACAGGCAGACCACTTATGTCTGTGAAATCCGTGCGACCCCCTCTCCTGTTTCTGGAAAAATTTTGTGACCCCCTTGCCAAATTTGACCCAAAACGTGCGATATATCAATCAGAAGTTAATTTTTAGTTTAATAGGGACTGTCAGTGCAGCTTAGCCACCTCTGTTTAACACAGTAGTTCAATTTCTGTTTCTGTTTTAATTTACTGCAATTTCATGTACAAACAAAGTGTAAATTCAAAAAATTTTAATTGCTTAATCAACATAGCCTAACTAAAACTCACTTAAAATCAAATCTTGCTTACCCTTCCTCCTCTACCCAGTCATCACCCTTCGGGGTATTCTGGGATAAGATGAAGGGCACAACTTGTATAGTCCTAGGCCCTTCCTTGAATATTTTTCTAAACCATTAAAAATGGATGACCTGGAAGGTAGAGGGGGTAGAGAAGGAGGGCTTCTCACGGTGCTAAGTGTCCTCCCTGTTGACCATCCTTGCATCTGGGAGGTGACCTATGGATCTACGGATGGGATTAGTCCCATTGTGTTGAGAGCCCAACACCTTCTCTTGGTTGAATAGGAATATAGGTGTAAGGTAGTCACTTAGTTAGGCCATCAACATTCAGGGTAAAAAATAATATCTATTTACAAATTTCTAATTATTCACTGCTTGCATACACAATGACATGAACTCTACCATAATATGATGAATTCATAAACCATTTGCAACCACCAAATAACAAAAAAAACAACAAGACATATACACCATACCACATAATCAACCCAACTCAGTTCATGACGCTGAGAGAACCTTAAAATTTATCAATTTACGCTAAGTTAAAAAAAAATGTAGTCTTTGAGGACATAATTCCATGAATACTTCAACCGTGGGAAGTACTTGGGATTTTCCCAGAAACTCATTGTGAGGAGTACCACGGGAACCCCAAAGTAGCTGGCCGCTAAGAGGAATTTCCAAGCGAAACGGGTAATGACCCCCACTGATTGAGTAGAAACGCCCGTGAGGGGAAAGCCAAGCGCTATCTTCTAGTAACCTTGGTGGCCGAGTGACAACCTACAACCAATAGGAATCCATTGAAACCAAAATCCAAACATCATTCCCACTAGTTTGATAAACATCTAACAAAATTGATCCCCCACGCTCTTCCTCACGCCTAAGAGGCGGACAACCATAATTCAGGACATTGAATCGACACCGTCGAGACCATTCTTGATGATCTCTCACACCATCAGAAGGCCACATAGCCTCTGATTCAGATTCAAACCCATATCAGTCTGAGCCAGACCTCCATACTGCACCATCAAGCCCCATGGCTAGTGCAAACCCAGATCCATTTTTCGGCATAGCCATAGCTAGTGGACCCATGTCCACACCAAAAATTATCACCAACAACCCGGAAGGTGTGTTGGGCTATAGGGCAGACACAGGTTTTATACTGTTCACTTCACACCAACAAAAGACCCACAGTGTTGGCCCTTTCGGCAACAACCTGTGAACACATTGCAGTCTCACCCGAAACAACTATGGGATGCCGCAGAATCAGGTTTCTGCAAGCAGAAGAGGGATATTACTGTACCTTTAGCCTTTAATAACCTATATTCATATAACATAGAGATTCAACATTCACATATATAACTTCACAGCTAAATAAACAGATAGTGACTTGCTTAACCCTTTACTGGGAATTCACAGCGAAGTTATTTAGTTAGCAGTGATCTTATTTACCAGATATATATTTATCAATGCATGAAAGAACAGAACAAAAATAACACAAAAAACCACAACACCAGATATAACATGGTTCAACCCCAGTGTAGGGGCTACGTCCACAGAACTGTGTTTTATTCAACTCTTTACTAAAACCACAGTTCTGATCTGCGCCCTCAACTGCAGATCCTTTCAAGTCCTTAAAGCCGCACACACAGCTGCAGGCCTCTGCACAAACAGCTGTAGATTTCCTTAATCACCCAAAACCCTCTGCGCACACAGCTGCAGAGGTCATCCACGCACAAAACTAGGACTTAACCTTCTTACATACAAGCCTTATCTTCGCATCAATTCATCTTACATCAAAAAGCCTAAACTGACTTGTTTACAAGAGTGCTTATTTATAGTGCACTTATTACAAAACCATGGGCTTAAAACATGGGCACCCCGAACCCTAAACCCTGGATTTAAACCATGGGTTTATTACAAAATAAGGTTTTTACTCAACCCCGACACCCCTAAGACTATTTTGAGTGGTAACTCCGTTTACACTTTCCACAAAAACCGCGGAGTTACCAAAATTAGGGACCATTAAGGTGTGCGCCCCAACAGGCCCCTAAGACTCACCAGTGGCCCATCCTGGGTCACTCCGCTGCTCCTCTGGTAGGCGAACTTTGTTAGCGAAGATAGAGAACTGTTTGTTAAGGGCACGCATGATGTTGTTGGTTGCTTGCTCTTTTTCGATCAACTCCTGTAATGCTGCGGCGGAAGCTTCGCTGGTATTTTGCTGCGGAAATGCATCGTATTCCTTCAGAACTTTGAGTTGGGTGTCCACAGCAGTACTCTACTCAAAAATTTGGTTGATAAGTGGCTGCATAGAAATTTCTACTTCTGTTGCTTTTCCTCGGCATGACTTGATTTCTTGCTGGAGTTCATGGCTCCGCTTTACCTTGAGCATTTTCTCCATAGGCGGCAGATTCTTGATTTCGGCCTTTACTGTATCCAACTCTATCTGTCGCTACCTAATGGTTTCTTGCAACTGTCCGACTTCGGGATGTTCCTGCAAGGTGGTCCAGGCTTCAACACTGTATTCTAACAACTTTTCTATGCTGCTCACAGTATTTGAGATTTTTTCTGCGGAGGCCTAAATGTCTACTCGGCGTTGCTCCCTGACCTCTGGTGGGCTCTCCAGGTTGAGGTGGAGTTGAAGCTCCGCAATCTGAGCCTCATGTTCGGCTTTGAGCTTCTCTATTTCACTGCGAGAATGCTGTGTGTAGTCTTTCATCCTAGCTAATATTTGTTCTGGTTCTTCCACCCGCTGTACGTCGAAGTCAGGAAGACTTCGACATGCCTCATCCAAGACTCGTACCAGGGTAATGCGCTTATGTTCTGCATCCCTCTTTCTCTGCTCCGCTGCCTCCAGCTGCATGGCGAAGCCCTACTACTTACTTATGGAATTTTCCAGCTGTATTTGTGAATATTGGTCACATGCCTCGGTTTCTTTCATAATTGCTAACTGACAGAGATGTAGCTCCGTCATGGACATCTTAGTGTAATCAATTCCAACCTTCCCACTCATTTCCGAACGAGACGCTGCATCCGTTAATATGAGGGTGACGCTCGAAACTTGGCCTTTGTTGTCTCTAGCCAGCCACTGCCTGAGATATGGCGGCGTGCTTATGGGCACAGTGCTTGTTGAGCTGCCGGGAAGATATTTTTCTGTGAAATCCTTCAACTCTGAAATGTGTTTTGTTACATCGGTGATGGCATGCAATTGCGTAGCTGCAAATTCTAACCATTTCTTGGTGAGAAATTCTATGGACCTCGAGAGAGCCTGATCCAGCTTCTCACTTGTCAGGCCGGGCTCCTCATCAATATTCTTGTCCTTCTATGCCTTTGTTTTCTTCCGGGACTGGGGTTTGTTCACTTCCATCGGCTCTGGCGTCTTGCGCTTATCCTGTCGACTAGGGTATAAAATAGTTTTAACTGATTCATCTTCTTCTTCATCATTTCCATCATCTCCATCCTGGTCGCTTTCACTCTGCTGCGACTCAGTTTGTTCTGCGCTGTCTTCAGGGGGGTCTTGGTGCTGTGTATGACTAGGGCCTGTGCCTAGATTGGTAATTGGGGGAACTGGAATGGTGGGTTTTTTTCCTACGTCCTTCAACCACTCCACTGGCCACTGTTGAATGACCGCGAGGATGTCATCTTTGGTCACTACATATGGTAACTTAAACCATTGATGCTTTTGATCCGCACGGGCCTGGATGAAAATATGATGCATGTCGGCACTAAAATGGGCTGCACCGTCGTATTGAGAGAATAACTCATTACTGAGCCGAGGGGTTTTCATGATGTCATACGAGATACTCATCATATAAAAGGAAAATACATAGTTGGTCATCTGCTATAGGGTTTTATCCTGGGAAACCCACAGAGAGGCGTACCTCACTGCGCCAGGTAAGTCCGGAGGTATAGCAGCAAACTGCGCCTCGGTAGGTTCTTGCCATCCTACCAGGGCGATAAGGACTATCAACTAGGAATAGTGAAAGGGCCTACCTTTATCCTGCATGTCGTAGAAATATTCAAGGAATTCCTTCATAATATATGCTGCCCATTTGTAACTGTAGCCTTCGGCACAGTTCGTAGCAATTCTGATAACCAAGGTAGGCACTTCATATGGTTTGCACTTTCGCATGAGCTTGCATGCTAGAAGCTCAACTGCGAAGCAAATATTATGTTGTTGAATTGCAGAAGTGTGATATCCTCTTTTTCCTTTTGTCAGGCCGAAGCGTTCCTTCATGCTTTGTGCGAGCTTCGTATCCTAATGCTTTGAAGGAAATTCGGTCCCCGGATTAGGTCCCGCTATTGGTAAGGCTGTGATCCTATGAATGAGATCACCATTAATAGGTATTTTCTTGTCTCCTATCCATAGGTAGCCGTCATGTACTAATGCCAGTAGTTTTTTGAACACCATGGTCACCTATGTGCTGCAACCAAAATGGGGAACATCGAGCATCTTTAGCAGACCCGCTTGATCCAAGCCAGCTGCCCACTGTTTTACTTCCAACAATGTCGCGTTAGTCTCTGGATATTTGACAAAATGCAAGTATTGGGCTGGGGTGAACTGTGGAAACTTTCCACGGTCATTCGTGTCATGGTCGGCATACTTAATCCTGTCTATTTTCCCTATCATGGTCCCGACCAGGTTCACACCCAGGGGCAACAAAGGGGTGCGTAATGTGAATTTATTTAGTCACCGAGGTGGCTGGACTCCTGGTCGAACTGGTGGAAGATATGGTGGACGCTTTGTTGCAATATTCTCATCTTCTGCAGGTGGGGCCTCTGCTGAAATAGATGGCTACATCTCGGGATCTTCTGGTGTTTTCCCTGATTACTTGTGTCGGTCTTCGTTGCGTTTAGAACGTACTTCCGACTTAAAATTCTTTCGGGCAGAGCATGTCTGCATTGGCTGAGTCGGTGCTGGGGGAGTTTCTTCATGGGGAGCAGATGCAGGTGGTTGGTGGAAAAGGTTCGGCAACCCTGTCTGCTCAAACTCTCGCAATAGTTCCTGTAACTCACGATTAGCGGACATGGATGCAATTGTAAAAATTAAGAATTTGAAGAATGCGAACCTTGTGGGTGTGGGTGTCTTCTTATAGAATCTATCCCCAAAATCTGTCATAGCTGTGCATTGATGGCACCAATTTTGACAAAGATCTTGTCCAAACGGCGGTAGATTTGCCAAGATTGCATTAATATAGGAAATTAATACAGAGAACGTACCGACGCCGCCAAATTTGATTCCTTTTAACGGTCATTTTTTAAGCTCCGTCAGACCTTTCCTTCTTCGGCACAAGCAGTAGCTATGGTTGCACGCTAATATGGACATTCGACACCTCTAGACACCCTCTACGACATGGAGTCGAGCTTCGACCCACAACACAATGCCATCCACAGCTTCCATGATTCCTCTTATTTCTAGGAACTGCCTGAGACATAAGGCCCGACACTCATGGAGAAGTTGGGTCGCTATGCTTCCCGTGTCTCCATCCCAATAATCTCCACTGGTAACATACTTAGGATGGTCTTCTGATCCAATGTTGACTATCCACGTCTTCGAGGGCTGAGTCACTTTAAGGGCTTTGGCTGCTGGTCCGTGTATGTCGTAGTATTCTTCTGACTCAGGAATACCAATATTGCGTGGATCATCATCCTCGTCAATTGCGATGTTATAATATTCGACTGCATGAGCTTCTTGTGCTGTCCAATCAGGCCAATATTCTACTATTTCAGTATCTTGGTGAAGCTCAGCCTTCGCGTACCCATTCTTTGCTATTGGTTCCAAAGTATGTACAAACCTATGTACCCATACTTCCTGAGGGCTAGTCTTCCTATCAAACCTACTTTTCACCTTCTGGGGTTGATCCATAATTCTCAGGTGAAGAAACTTCTGACGAGCTTCCCAACTAGGACTATTCTTCTGATGGTCATTCCACCATCTGGCTGCTGTGGGTCTGAATACTAAATCCAGAGTCTCTCTTTTCTGTGGATCTGGTATCTGGTCTGAGAATTGTTCAATAAACTGTTCTGGGTCTGACAAGTCATCAAAATTATGTAGGACTCTTACCTGTGCACCAAGATATCTGATAGATTTGGTAATTCTGGTACATCTATGTCCATGCAGCTCATAAAGTCTGTTCTGCCAGTTTTCTAATCCATCATCTGAATCCGTCATGCAGGAGCTGTCACACTGCCAATCCATGATACCTTCATCAGTAGGATCAACATAATCTTCTTCCTTAGCTGTGATATTGTAAATGTGGTCCAAAGCATCCTTATCTTCATCTCTTACTGGCTCTGTGTATCTCTCTCCTTAAGAGGGGTCCAATGGGACTATGACTCTCATGCCTTTCCCTTCGAAAGTCATCTGTCTCAACTTCAGGTTGATGACTGCATCATTATCTATTTCCCATTCAATGCCTAGTAGTGCGGGATAGGTATTGTTGTCATCAATTATTTCAATTACCTCAAATTCATCTAAGGTATTGACTCCATCGATATCTACTGGTACACTAGGGAGTCTTCCTAGAGGTACAATCTTCTACTGATTAGATAATCTCAACTGTATAGGGGACCAATCAAGGGTAGGTTGTCCTATTTGTTCCCAAGTTTTCTTAGTTAAGACATTTACCTCTGATCCTAGGTCCAAGATAACAGTAGTCATATCATACTCTCCTATCTGAGCATTCAATCTCATTTCCCTGCCAGTCCTCCTGACTCTATTGACAGCTTTTTCCTGACCAGAACTTTGCTGAGGTTCGCAGGAAGAAATAACTTTCTACAACTCACTTAAAGCATTCTGATTTCTTAGGAGCTTCAAACAACTCTATAAAAAGGAGGACAGTGTACTTACTTTGTCTGTTGAAGCTTCTTGTGTCTGCGACTGCTGCTGAGGTTGTTGCATAGGTATTACTGATGTGTTGGGGTCAACAAAGTCTCTCATGGTTGCCATCAATTTCTCTTTTTCTCTGTCGACATCAAATGCAAGGATTTTTTCTGGGGCCTTCCTAACCCAAGCCTCGGCAGCCTGTTTCTCCTTGTTCTGCGCTTCTGTCGTAGCTCCACTCTGGGTAACAACATTAATGGCTGGGGAAAGTCTTTGCTCGATGGAAATCATCTGAATATTCTGAGTAGGGACACTGTTTCTTTCTTGAATCTTAGCTATCAACTGCGGGCACTGCTCGATCACATGATCCACTGCTCAGCAATACCGACATGTCGTAGTTGGGTTCCAATAGTCTCTCGCTAGATGCCCGGCCTGGTTACAATTGTAACACACAACCTGGCCTCTTCCTCTTTCGGCCATACCACCTCGACCACGACCTCCAAAAGCACCTCTACCTGATGCACCACTGTGGCAACCATAGCCATCATTGCTCTGTCCCTCATTTTGTACCCGATAGGTGTCGTAGGTGCGTTCTCGCATGAGGTCATAACTGCGACACTCATCTTCATTATTTCCTACGGACTTACAGAATTTACAATAGGAGTTCTTAGGTACTTTCCCATACTACTGTAGCAGATAATAGTCTTCAGGTCGATGTTGGCCTGCTGTTCTGCAGAGCTCACAATATAGGACTTGCGGGTTAAACGGGTTTGGTGTACCAGTATTCAGGTAATTTCTTACCACGGGACACTGTTCCTTGGCATGACCTTCTGTCCAACATTGTGTACACCAAACCTCTTTGTGACCAGTTTTTCCTTTCTTCATACCGTGAAGCTCCATAGCCATTACTGCCAACTGCACTTGGATTTGAGCGAGACCAAAATTGTCTTCAAGAAAGGCAGTTTCAAGCTTCATCGTGATTTCCAGAGCCTCCTGCTGGTCAGCAACCTTCTGCTGCATGAGTGGAGTTCTGATATGCAGTAGCAATGCTGCAATGAACCATTCCTTGTGCTACACAAGTCCAATGGTGAAACTGACTTGGTCTAGTAGAACTTTGAATCTTTGATCAAAGTCCCACACTGATTCATTGCGCCTCTGCTGAATCTCTTTCAATTCATTGATACCCTACGACTCAGATTTCGGCTTCTTAAATTCCTTTATCATTGTTTCTTTGATGTCAGCTAATGCATGGTTCTGAGTGCTAGAAAACTTCATGAACCAAGTCAGAGCATGGTCTCTGAAAGAAGTAACCAGCTGCGCTCTTTTTGTATCTTGATCCGTAATGGTCTTAGCAGTCCACACTGCTTCACATAAAAACCAGAACTGCTCTGGATGCTCTGATCCAGTTCCTTTGAAAATAGGTAGCATAATGTCATCATGCATGTGGGCCATAGTGGATCTAGGGGGGGTGGGGGGAGGACTAGAAGTAGGTGGGGGGGAACTTGTTGGGTTAGACTGACCTGCGACAGGAGTACTTGGGCTAGGGTGACTTTCAAACTGCAACGGGTTCTCAGGGATAGTAGGTCTTCATTGTGGGGTTACAGGAGGGTTTCCAACAGAAGGGGTTTCTTCAGGTTTTGAATCAGCGGGATGTACAGGGGAATACTCGGTATGCTGACCCTGGGAATAGGAGCCAAAATATCTCTTGTACCTTTTTCCACTTCACAGCAAACCACTTTGCTCGTCGAAGGTATTTTCACTTGCAACCATAGGTTAGTAATACTAAATCTAACAGTCTGATTCAATTACCAATATACCTTTTTCAGCTAATAGCATTTTAATTCTCAAACTAAATGAACTCAAAAACTTACCCCATGGTCCTTTGAAAAACTATCGCTCAGCTTCAATAAAGGAAGTACTCATGTCGATGGTGAACTCTGTCACAAATGCTTCGAGGGTTCACGTTGTCCAGAAATCAATAGTGCAGGAAATCTCGTTGTTCACCCTTTTCAATATATTAATTCTTGCGGGGGTCCACTCAGGAAACTGACATTCTTGTAAGTTCATCCTTCGCTCTATTAACCTGGATAACCACTGGTGCAACTCTATGTGGATACTACCAAAGAAAATTTCATAAACGTCACAAAAAACATACCTTTGTAAAAATTCATTTGCGCTACGACGCGGATCTTTGTTCTCTTGCTCAGCGAATTTCAGATAAATCTGATCAAGCCAATCACTGATTTCATTTACAGAGGGTCTCCAGAACATAGCTCTTGAGGTACAACGTAGACCCCTCTTGAGCAGATACTAAGTTCAACCGGAAACAGAACCAATTTTTTGGGCTATAGGGCAGACCCAAGTTTTATACCGTTCACTTCGTACCAACAAAAGACCCACAGTGTTGGCCCTTTCGGCAACAACCTGCGAACAGGTTGCAGTCTCACCCAAAATAGCTATGGGATGCCGTAGAATCAGGTTTCTGCAAGCAGAAGAGGGATATTACTGTATCTTTAGCCTTTAATAATCTATATTCATATAACATAGAGCTTCAACATTCACATATATAACTTTGTAGCTAAATAAACAGATAGTGACTTGCTTAACCCTTTACTGGGAATTCACAGCGAAGTTATTTAGTTAGCAGTGATCTTATTTATCAGATATATATTTATCAATGCATGAAAGAACAGAACAGAAATAACACAAAGAAACACAACACCAGATATAACATGGTTCACCCCCAGTGTAGGGGCTACGTCCACAGAACTGTGTTTTATTCAACTCTTTACTAAAACCACAGTTCTGATCTATGCACTCAACTGTAGATCCTTTCAAGTCCTTGAAGCCGCGCACACAACTGCAGGCCTCTGCGCACACAGCTGCAGATTTCCTTAATCACCCAAAACCCTCTACGCACACAGCTGCAGAGGTCATCCATGCACATAGTTGGGTCTTAACCTTCTTACATACAAGCCTTAGCTTCGCATCAATTCATCTTACATCAAAAATCCTAAACTGACTTCTTTACAAGAGTGCTTATTTATAGTGCACTTATTACAAAACCATGGGCTTAAACCATGGGTACCCCGAACCCTAAACTCTGGATTTAAACCATGGTTTTATTACAAATAAGGTTTTTAGCCAACCCCGACACCCCTAAGACTATTTTGAGTCGTAACTCCGCTTACACTTTCCACAAAAACCATGGAGTTACCAAAATTAGGGACCGTTAAGGTGTGCGCCCCAACAAGGTGGCCCCAGTATGGTCATGCAAACTGTCATCAGTCAGTTACCACCACCCATACTAACCACTCAAGTTGTCCCACCTGTAACACTCGTAGGTAGTGCCCCTTCCATATACATTTCCCCTCCTGTCCCATAGGGGGGCAGTGCCCATATACACTTCCCCTCCTGTCACACAGGGGGACAATGCACCATCCACTTACATTGCCCCTACTATCATAGATGGGGGAAATGTCCCCTCCACCCACACTGTCCCTCCCACCACACTTGGGGGCATTGGCCCATCTACAATGGCACAACCAGTACCCTTAGCTATGCAGGTACATTATGCACCTACAAACCCCACCACCATCGCTGCCCCATATCACATCAACCTGGGGTCAAACTTGCCTTTCATGACTCATCTTAACCTGTCTGATTTGGCTTGGTTAAAAAATGACCCCATCCACCACCAAGCTTTCTGGCCACCCATGCCAAATAAGCTGCCATCAGACATTCCCAAGTTTGAAGGAAAGGCAGGGGAATGTCCCCAAAATCACATCATGACATTCCATCTATGGTGCTCTTTAAACAGCATCGTAGACAATTCCATCAGACTGAGGCTATTCCAATGCACCCTTACAGGTGCTGCGTCCAAATGGTACATTGAGCTACCGCAAGCCAAGTACCCATATTTCAACTCCCTAGATTTCATGTTCCTACAGTGTTTCCAACTCCCCGTCATATATGATGAAGGTGTGGAGATATTGTTATCCTACCACTAGAGCACCATGACACATATAACCGACCACATCCATGAGTGGCAGTGACGTTGCAGCTTGTGTAAAATCCAACTTGATGACAGGATATTATTGGATTGGTTCCTCAAGACCTTACTCCCACCCATAGGAGGTACCGGGTACCTCCTATCAGGATGCACCGGGGGCATCCCATGCTACAGATGGAATCATAGGCTCGGTCTCCCAATAGCCATAGCACCATTCGACACCACCTATATCTCCACCACAACCAAACAATACTGCTAGTGTTGCTTACCAGAACCAAACTCCGGACTATGCTAGAATGATGTCCCAGTTTGGAGCAACAAATTCCTATGCACAACCTGTGCCATTACAGCAGGCTCAAGCCTTGGCATGGCCAACACAGTAGTACATGGGGAAAATTCCCACATTTGTGGCACCGCCTCCCCCACAAATATACTATGCACCACTAGTCCAACTAGTTCAATCCCCTATCCCCGCTCCACCCACTCCATTGGGACAAGTGTTCGCACAACAAAACTGTCCCAACCATCCCACCCCCAACAATCAACAAGGTCAAGCTAGAAATAATCGGCCCTGAAACCAAGCCAACAACCAAACGCAGGAAGGTGGTCAACAACCAAACCCTCCCAAGAATGCCATGGCAAGGCCAGCCAACCCACAACCCCCCACGAAAAAACACACCAAGACGAAATTCCCCATTGCGCACAAACCAACCATGCACACTCTATAAGGTGTATGGGAACTACACATTTGAGTGTCTTCTCATGGGTTGTGCCAAGAAAGCCATTCGGAATGAGGTCCGATAGGCTGCCAATGCTACAAACCAAGCCCAACCCAACCCAACACCACAAGGACCTCCTCCTATGGTGCTTCAAAACCCACTACCAATCCAAGGATTGGTGGAAACTGTGCCCCCTCCCCAACCCAATCCCAATGCTCCAAGGGCACCTCCCATAGCAGAAACAGGTGTCCATCACCTTCTAGCCATGACAACTGAAGAATTCAACTTACAAACTAAACAGAATTAGTACGGAGCCAACACTAAACCTGCCGACCCATCAGCGGTGTCAATGTATAAAAAAGTCAACCTACCTCTTCATTTACCACCATTCCCATGACCCCCATACGTAGATTTTCCAATAATGACATGGCTAAAGCTGCTGTCAGCTATAGTGTCATGGATGATTTGGCCTAAACACCAACTGCCATGTCTGCTCTTGAGGTACTTAAAACATGCTCGATGCAGTAGAAATATTTACTAGCTTCCCTTGGGGAAGTAGACCGCTCTGACTCCAAGTTGATCACATTCGACATAGAGAATGGAGAACCATGCATGCTATCAACCATCGCCTTTCAAATCCTAGTGTCTATCCAGAATTTGGTTGTGCGTCGATGCATATTGGATGAGGGGGCATCCATGTGCGTTATGTCTACCCTAGTTTAGTAGAAACTGGGATCCCCAATTCTGCAACCATCCTCCACAACTCTGCGGGCTTATGATGGCCATCCTACCAAAGCCTAAGGAATTCTCCCCCATGTCCCCGTCACATTATCCAAGAAGATAGTTTTTATTGACATAGAAGTTTTCAACACTCAACTGGACTATATCCTTCTCCTCAAAAGAAGTTATATGTATGCCATGAGAGCAGTCGCATCAACTGTCTTCCATCTCATGATGTTCCCCCATGAAGGGAGATCATGATGGTTGATCAACTCACTTATCATGATCTGCAAGGGTTAACGACACCTACCAACGTTATCCCTACCATCACCACCATTGAGCCACAAGGGACGACCACACATGCCAATGTCATCCCTGCAATCAACACCATGGTTGAAAACACAGCAGTCTCCCCATTGTTGAATGTGGGACCTAGGTTGTTTGCCGATACCACCATGATGGCTCCTTTCCCCATTAGTGTCACCACCACCGACACTAAATGAGATTGTGGACTTGTGCATGGTCTCATCCAACACCACTGCACCCAAACAACAAGAGCAGCCGCAGCCCCAACCCCAACAACAACACCATCCGTAGACACAACACCAACAGCAACCGCAACATCATCCACAACAGCAGCATTAGACATAGGCACAACCACAACTGTATCCCCACATGCAACCATCAGGGAGTTATCTGGGCTCATCTCTAGTCTATACGATTCCCTTCCTCTTTCCCCCGCTTGGTGTCATGAGCAAGCTAGTAATGGTCACCTTAAGCATACCCCACTTTAAATTGGGAATTTTGATGTGGTATCTTGATCCACCAGCTCAAACACCAATGCCCCAGGTTGTCTTAACCCCAGTGCAACCCATTGCAGTCGAGTCTCATCCACCACCCGGTCCACAAAAACCAACCTCCGTACCTGCACCGCCCCACCCCAAAAGGGCGAGGGGAAAGAATGCCAAAACTACCGCAGAACCTCGACAAATCCCGCCTTGCATCATCTGCGAACAACAGGGCCATCCAACTCAAAACTTCCCTGAGATCCAAATGATCCATGCACATTTGGATGCCATGGATACAAACAAAAACCTCCCTGTGGTTGAGCTTCCAAGTGTGCCAGTAGCAAGAAACAAGTCATTGAGAAAAAACCATGCTTGTGCCCTCTGTGATTTGTATGGACATTACTCTCACCATTGCCAATACTTGCCTGAATTTAAAATGGCTCTAGCTAACCTCCATCAACATTCCCTTGAGTCTGAGATCACCTTAATCAAATAAGTTCACCCCCCACCTCCATCTTTAGACACCATGTCCATTTACATGATGTCCAATTCAACTGAACCACTCATCTCCACCTCCAATGATGGTCCATCAAACCTGTCTCTTCCGTTGTTTCCGCAACCATAGCTCCATCCACAGTTGCAACCTTAGTCGCAACCTCAACCTCATTTACCAGGTAAATAGTGGGGTTCATTCCTAATCAACATGATCCTTTTCCTTTTCCTTTTGCTTTTCCCTTTCCCTTTCCTACCATTCAAGATCGTGAGTAACTATGTCTTGGAAACCTACAATCTACAGGATTTCACACTAGGAGATCATGTGTGGTACCTTGAACCACCTACCCTACCTCTAAGGCCCCAAGATGTGTTGACTCATTTCCATCCAATTGAGATGATGTTGCACCTACCTCCAGGTCCATCAAAGACTCCTCCCATCTCTAGTCCTGCCCCTCTTCCTCTAATAGAGACCGGGGGAAAGGCCACAAAAACCACAACCAATACCATTTACATGATCTCTAACACTAGTTTCCCTTCTGTCTTGTCGGCTGTGGAAGACTCACCTAATCTATCTTGGCACCACTTACGTGATTACGGAGATATATGTAAGACCACCTTCAATTTTACCCCATTCCCTTTAAACCACACTGTGGAATCGGTTCTTCCCATAAAAGACCATATTCTATCATCCCGCCTTGCCAATGACCTTCATCTCAGTAAGGGGGCATACCTCTTTGCTGACTCAAATGGTCAACTCTTGAAGAATCCGTGCAATGGGCTCTGCCACAAGAGAGCCTATGCCTAATACCACCACTATGAGTCCCTTACAGTGTAGTTTTCTCCCTTTTTGTTTTGCAATGTTTTTACCACAAATCAAACCCCCCCCATTTAGGGGAAACACCATCAGCTGCTAAATTAGAGTCACCTGGAGCTTGCTCGAGACACCTCTCACACCTCTGGGCTCAAATATATTTATGAGACCAATGTGTCATGTTTAAAAAATCAATTTCAGGACCATTTCCCACAAATCACCTAGATTTACGAGCCATGACATGACGATGCAAGTGTCTACGGACTTGTACTTGTATCACACTTCCCAACCGCTACTCATGTGATTTTTTGGGCCACCACCTGTTAAGGAATGCCATTTTTACTTTTGTTTTGTATTTTAAATTGTATTCTCCATCCACCGCACTTTACGCAGACCTCTGGACCATTGTCCACAAAATGATTTATTTTTTTTGCATGTATTTGGCATAAAACTACCTTCGGACCTGCACTCACATCAGATGTAGTCAATTCCGTCCACTGCAACTCACACACATGCTCTCTTGACCTCTATCTGAGAGCCACCTCGGTTTGCGTTCCTCTACCGCATCGACTCACTAGCCTCTGCCACGATCTATCCCGTGCATGTATTGGTATGTTTGAGAGCCTTCTGCTCCATCCATACTACACAAATGACCTTTGGACCACTATTCACCATCTCGACATGGGGCACCGCCTATGCCACTGCAATTGGTTGACCATACAGGAGTTTTGTTTAAGCTCTTTTTTGACTCCTTGAAACAATGAAAAGATCACTGAGCGCAGCTGCTTCCTTTCCTGCTCGCTAAAGTATAGTAAAGGGCATCTACATCGTCTAGTTTACCTCCTTTTGGGTACCATGTAGACCATCAATTGAAAAGGACCTCCTTGGCACACTCAAGCCAAGACCATTCCCCTCTGCATACTTTTATGCTTTCTCGGGCAGAGAGGCTGCAATTTATAGAGAAGCTCACCATGGGTTGTCATTAAGCTCTTTTCCAGCCTTCTCATCAAGAAAAGATTGTCGAGCAAACTTGGTTTCATTCATGCTCGTAAAAGTATCTGAATGACCGTCCAGTCAGTATATGTTTAACATTTTCTGGCCTAATTGGACTACCAATGGTAAAGAAGTATCTCATTCCCTACAGGATGGGTGAGCTCTCCTATATATACTTTTATCCTTTTTCAGGCACAAGAGACTGCCAACGGAAAAGATCCCCCACTGGAGTCTTCTTCGTGCTTTTAGACTCTCTAAAATTGAAAGCACCATTGAGCATTTACCTTCTCGAGCTCACAAAAAATCCATGAGATCGTACCACAATGGTGTCCCTAGACACCACCCCAAAGAAAATAGTTTGGTAGCATTCCCACATTGGGTTGCCTTTGTTCATAGTACTGTGTAATTTTTCTTCCTTGGATCCCATCAATATCAACAGTGTCTACCTCCCCCAAGTATTTCCCATCTACAGTGACATTCTCGATATTACAACTATGATCCCATGAGTCAGTTTCATTTGCTACCTGGTCTGCCATGTTGTCATACTCTGAACAAAGGAAGTTTGAGTCTACCACACTCCCCCTACCCCTGTTCAATTATTTCCCTCCCCCTCCCCCCCCCACTCAGTGGGTCAGTTCACAGATTGTCTCACACCTTTCGGTTATCTCCCTCGCACTTCTGGTCAAGGAAACACCATTGCCTTGACTAGGGGTAGGTCTCCCTCTGTTGACGACAACACATATATTCCATAGGATAGACCTAGAGGTCTCTGTATCCTGGTTTCATTAACCTCATTGATGAGTTCCTTGGACCACTTGAGAGGAGTCCTTAGTGCCTCTCGGGATATTTGTTTCTCACATGCTCAACTCCAACTACATCATCGCACCATTGAGATTCATACAGGGTTTGGTACACACAGTACTTGGTCGAAGACCCTGGATGTCACCTAACTCTAGCAGATTAATGAGTCTACTAAAGGGACCTAAATAGGTTCATGTCCCTTGTTATTTTTGGGTTGCATTGGAGACAGTGTTCAGAAGCCCCAGCAATGCTTCTATATAGATTCATGATTGATGCAACATACTTGTACCACAGAGACTCTGACTCACCATCAATGAGTCCACATAGCTATGCACCTTTCCAGATCCAGTAGACCATCAGTCATGAAGATATAGTATTCCATGAGAATGCCATGGGTCCAATGTACTAGATCAGTATTGTATTCAGCCTCACATTGAGACAACCATTATTGTATCATCAGTTGTATATGATCAAACTCTTGTATTATAGAGCATAGATCGCATTATTCTTTTGACATTGTTNCACACATTATTTGTATCTCACCCATTGATGGGAACCATATTAATACAAAAACCAAAAGCCACCATGCCCCAGCCCTGGAAGCACCACCTCTCCACAACAAATCCTATGATGTCTGTCATCCATACGATGAGCTCCTGCCCTCACACATCAAGGGGTAATATATTAACCCAAAAAATCCCTCACTCAGCTCTACATGGCCTACGCAACCCAAGGACACCCATTCACGACCCTCGTATCACTCCATTAGACCCCCACACCCTCCAAAAGGCTTAAGGATGAAGAAAAGGGCTTAAAAAACCCAAAAAGGATCCTAAATAACTCCCCTAGGTGCTAAATCCTCCAGAAAGGGGCTAAAGCCTGGACCAAGGGCTTAAAACCCTAAAACCCCAAAAAAATCTATAAAAGGAGGGTCAGGGGTCACTCTCAGACAACTCCTCTCTTGCATACTGTTATGCTTCTCGTGGATGCCTTGAGCTCTTTCCCTCTCATGCCATCCACATCCCCCTCTCTTCCACTCATCTTCCCCACTGAGCCAAAGCTCCTCCATTGCTGAGTGAGATCGAGAGTTGCTTCCTCCAGCCAGGGCATGGTGGCTCATTGCACTAAAGAAGAGGTATACTTGTGTGTTTTATTTCATTTCTTTGCTTTTGTTTAACCCATATCTTGTTTGCAGGTTTTCATATTCTTCTTGCAGGTTTATTTCTAACATGTTTTGTAGGTTTATTGTAGCTTAATAGTTGTTTGCAGGTAGCTAAGGAGAATCCCTAGCCTTATTTGCAGAGGGGCTCATGACCAATTTCTTTCTATCATTTGCTTTCCTTTCTATCCGATTTCTTTATTGCATTTTCCACACGCAGGAACCTACCCTTCTGAGTTCTATAGCATGGATTTATCCTTGCTACAGGGGCAGGAATGGATCCCTTCCATCTATAGGATGGAAGGGTAGGTTCCTGTGTGTGGAAAATGCAGTAAAGAAATCAGACATAAAGGAAAGAAAATGACAGAAATAAAATGGTCATGAGCCCCTCTGCAAACAAGGTTAGGGCTTCACCTTGGCTACCTACAAACATAGTATTAAGCTACAATAAATACGCAAAACATGTTATAAATAAACCTACAAGAAGAATATGAAAACTTGCAAACAATATATGGGTTAAAAAAAAGCAAATAAATGAAATAAAACACACAAGTATACCTCTTCTTTGGTGCAATGGGCCATCATGCCCTGGCTGGAGGAAGCACCTCTCTATTTCACTCAGCAATGGAGGAGCTATGGCTTAATGGAGAAGATGAGTGGAAGAGAGGGGGATGTGGGTGGCTTGAGAGGCAAAGAGTCTCAAGGAATCCATGAGCAGCATAACAGTATGCAAGAGAGAGGTTGTTTGAGAGGGACCCCCCACCCTCCTTTTATAGATTTTTTTGGGCTTTTAGGGTTTTAAGCCCTTGGTCCAGGCTTTAGCTCCTTTTGGGGGCTTTTAGCCCCTTCCACCCTAACTTTAGCTCCTTTTAGGTTTTTAGGCTCCTTTGAGGGATTTTAGCCCATTTTTGGAGGCTTTAGCCCCTAGGAGAGTTATTTAGGCTCCTTTTTGGGGGTTTTGAGCCCTTTTCTTCATTCTTAAGACTTTTTTAGGGTGTGGGGGTCTAATGGAGTGATACGAGGGTCATGAATGGGTGTCGTTGGGTGGTGTAGGCCATGTAGAGAATCCCCCTCTCTTCCACTCATCTTCCCCATTGATCCATAACTCCTCCATTGCAGAGTGAGATAGAGAGGTGCTTCCTCCAGCCACAGCATGGTGGCCCATTGCACCAAAGAAGAGGTATACTTGTGTGTTTTATTTCATTTATTTGCTTTTGTTTAACCCATGGCTTGTTTGCAGGTTTTCATATTCTTCTTATAGGTTTATTTCTAACATGTTTTGTAGGTTTATTGTAGTTTAATAGTTGTTTGCAGGTAGCTAAGATGAAGCCCTAACCTTGTTTGCAGAGGGGCTCATGGCCATTTTCTTTCTGTCATTTGCTTTCCTTTCTGTCCAATTTCTTTACTACATTTTCCACACATAGGAACCTACCCTTCCGAGTTCTGTAGTAGGGATTTCTCCTTGCTATATGGGCAGGAATGGTTCCCTTTCATTTATAGGATGGAAGGGTAGGTTCCTGTGTGTGAAAAATGCAGTAAAGAAATCGGACAGAAAGGAAAGCAAATGATATAAAGAAAATGGTTGTGAGCCCCTCTGCAAACAAGGTTAGGGCTTCGCCTTGGCTATCTCCAAAACCCTATTAAGCTACAGTAAACCTACAAAACATGTTAGAAATAAACCTGCAAGAAGAATATGAAAACCTGCAAACAAGCTATTGGTTAAAAGAAAGAAAAGAAATGAAATAAAACACACAAGTATACCTCTTCTTTGGTGCAATGGTCCACCATGCCCTGGCGGAAGGAAGTACCTCTTTATCTCACTCAGCAATGGAGGAGCAATGGCTCAATGGGGAAGATGAGTGGAAGAGAGGGGGGTGTGGGTGGCTTGAGAGGCAAAGTGTCTCAAGGCATCCACAGGAAACATAACAATATGCAAGAGAGAGGTTGTTTGAGAGTGACCCCCCACCCTCCTTTTATAACTTTTTTTGGGGTTTTAGGGTTTTAAGCCCTTGGTCCGGGCTTTATCCCTTTTTGGGATTTTAGCCCCTTCCACCATAACTTTAGCTCATTTTAGGGTTTTAGGCTCCTTTGAGGGCTCTTACCCTCCTTTGAGGGTTTTTAGCCCCTTTTTGGAGGCTTTATCCCCTAGGAGAGTTATTTAGGCTCCTTTTTGGGGTTTTTAAGCCCTTTTATTCATCCTCAAGCCTTTTTGAGGGTGTGGGGGTCTAATGGAGTGATACGAGGGTCATGAATGGGTGTCCTTGGGTGGTGTAGGACATGTAGAGCATCCCCCTCTCTTCCACTCATATTCCCCATTGAGCCATAGCTCCTCCATTGCTAAGTGAGATAGAGAGGTGCTTCCTCCAGCCATGGCATGGTGGCTCATTGCACCAAAGAAGAGGTATACTTGCATGTTTTATTTTATTTCTTTTCTTTTGTTTAACCCATAGCTTGTTTGCAGGTTTTCATATTCTTCTTGTAGGTTTATTTCTAACATGTTTTGCAGGTTTATTGTAGTTTAATAGTTGTTTATAGGTATCTAAGGTGAAGTGTTGGAGCAGAGCCCCGCAGATATAGGAAAAGATGCTATCATAATAAGAAAGTCAAACGAAATAGTACCTAAAGTGGCTGAGAAGAGAGCTCAACCATTGCATTTAAGGAAGCGGCAACGACAGGAGGGCTCAGCTACCCTCATGAATGGAGAAGGAGCAACAGGCTGAGGTATTAAAGACAAAGGATAGAAGAGGAGTGACCGAGGAAGTGGCGCCCATACCCATGATCAGCACTGAACATCATGGAAGACTACAGAGAGCTGCAGCGTGACCAGTAAGCGGCAGTTCAAAGTACAGATAGGCCGACTGTCACCGTTAGGGTTTTGGGTTACTGTTGGGATAGGCCCACAGTTTTGTATCATGGTGAGACCATCAAGCCACCTATTTAAGCATGTATTTTGTATTATGAAGGGTTAGATAATCATATAGTTAGATGTTCAGCTAGTTAGATTCTTAGATAATCAGTTAGACAATTAGGCAGTAAGACATTGAGAAAGAGTCGAGCTCTAGTTCTGAGTTCAGTCTATAGTTATCTTACTATAACCAGTAGCTGACTCCTTGAGCATGAATGTAACAATCCGCAGGGATTGAGAGAGAGAGAGAGAGAGAGAGAGAGAGAGAGAGAGAGAAAGAATATATTGTAAGAGGAAGCAATATTAGAGAAGAGATCTAAGAGAGAAGGGCTCCCAGCTATGTGCGTGGAGTTTCCCAGAAGATCTCAAGATGCATAATAGGTTAAAGCGAAACTTTGTTACTCTCTCCAGATATAATATAAACACAGTTCCCATGGACGTAGCTTCCTCCCTGGAAGTGAACCATGTAAAATCTGTGTGTTGTGCAACTATTTCATGTGATTTTCCTATGCTTATTTGCTATCTATTATTCATTGCATGAATGTTGCTTACTAGTTAATGAATGTATGTATGCTATCCTTCAGTTGCAGTAACATAGAAGGTTCAATGTGAGTTGAATGCATTAAGTATTCTGTATGTGAGTTTATCAGTACTTGATTCAGATAATAACAGTTACAGTGTTAAGTGATCTTGTATATTTAGTTCAGCAAGTTGAGCGTGATTGATGTTAAGCATGCTAAACTGTAGAAGCTTAAGTGAGGTTGCTTAACACCTTAATGAATGTTAACTGAGCTATTATACCCAGAAAGGAAGCATCTGGATCTTGAGAGTTGTTAAGTATATTAGGTCTCACTGTAGGAAGTATCGCGGTGTAGAAAGGCGATATCGCACTATCGAAGGAGTTGCGGTGTGAGATATCGCAGGTTAAGAGCCATGCGAAAGAGTAAGTTTGTGCATCCTCCTAGAAGCTGCGATGTGATAAGAGTCAGTCTCATAGCAGAGTCTGCTAGGAAGAGAGATATGCAACATTTGTAGAGAAATCCCATTGGTTAAGTAGAGTCAGGAGAACCCAGGATGCTACAGAACCTAGTTTAGGAAACTTGATTCTTCATCCAACCCATTTAAGATCACTTCGAGTGAGACTTCAAGCCGTTCCGTGGTCTGTCGCCGAAAGGGCCAGTGAGCTAGGGGTTTTGTTGGTACAATAAAGTAAACCCAGGTCTACAAAGGAGAGAGTAAAACCAACACGAATCCCTAACCTTGTTTGAAGAGGAGCTCACGACCATTTTCTTTCTGTCATTTGCTTTTCTTTATGTCCGATTTCTTTACTGCATTTTCCACACATAGGAACCTACCCTTCCAAGTTTTGTAGCAGGGATTTCTCCTTACTACAGGAATAGGAATGGCTCCCTTTCATCTATAGGAAGGAAGGATAGGTTCCTACGTGTGGAAAATTCAGTAAAGAAATCAGACAAAAAGGAAAGCAAATGACAGAAAGAAAATGGTCGTGAGCCCCTCTGCAAACAAGGTTAGTGCTTCACCTCGACTACCTGCAAACAAATATTAAGCTACAATAAACCTGCAAAACATGTTAGAAATAAACCTACAAGAAGAATATGAAAACCTGCAAACAAGCTATGGGTTAAACAAAAGCAAATAAATGAAATAAAACACACAAGTATACCTCTTCTTTGGTGCAATGGGCCACCATGCCCTGTCTAGAGGAAGCACCTCTCTATCTCACTCAGCAATGGAGGAGTTATGGCTCAATGGGGAAGATGAGTGGAAGAGGGTGGGATGTGGCTGGCTTGAGAGGCAAAGAGTATTAAGGCATCCACAGGCAGCATAATAGTATGCAAGAGAGAGGTTGTTTGAGAGTGACCCCCCACCCTCATTTTGTAGCTTTTTTTTGGGTTTTAGGGTTTTAAGCCCTTGGTCCAGGGTTTAGTCCCTGTTTTGGTATTTTAGCCCCTTTCTCCCTAACTATAGCTCCTTTTAGGGTTTTAGGCTCCTTTGAGGGGTTTTATCCCCTTTTTGGAGGCTTTAGCCCTAAGGAGAGTTATTTAGGTTCCTTTTTTGGGGATTTTAAGCCCCTTTCTTCATCCTTAAGCCTTTTTGAGGGTGTGGAGGTCTAATGGAGTGATACAAGGGTCATGAATGGGTGTCCTTGGGTGTTGTAGGCCATGTAGAGCATCCCCCTCTCTTCCAATCATCTTCCCCATTAAGCCATAGCTCCTCCATTGCTGAGTGAGATAGAGAGGTGATTCCTCCAACCAAGGCATGGTGGCCCATTGCACCAAAGAAGAAGTATACTTGTGTCTTGTATTTCATTTCTTTTCTTTTGTTTAACCCATAACTTGTTTGCAAGTTTTCATATTCTTCTTGTAGGTTTATTTATAACATGTTTTGTAGGTTTATTTTAGCTTAATAGTTGTTTGTAGGTAGCCAAGGCGAAGCCCTAACCTTGTTTGTAGAGGGTCTCATGGCCATTTTCTTTCTATAATTTGCTTTCCTTTCTGTCTGATTTCTTTACTGCATTTTCCACATGTAGGAACCTAGCCTTCCGTCCTATAGATAGAAGGGAGCCATTCCTGCCCCTGTAGCAAGGAGAAATCCTTGCTACAAGTATATCCCCAAAAGGTTGATTAATAATGGGTTGTACCCCTAAGGGTTTCCCCATACTAAAAGGGGGAGTAACCACTTTGGTTTTTGTGGGAGGGACTACAACTATTGACTATCTTATAGCAGGGGTCTATATTTGGATGTGACTTCACTAACTACTGATGCAACTTGATTTGGAGGTCACCCCCTAGTGGTAGAAGATACAGGAGAACCAGAAGAAGACCCAGGATTTTGAACTGTAGTAACAAGGTTGGATGGTTGACCTAGATTAGGAACTATTGATCCTCAAACCGGTGATGTCAAACTAGGAGTAACTTGAGACATCGTGAGTGAACGGTATGCTGGAGGGGTTGATTTCAAAAGATGAGGTAAAAGGATGGCATAGGCTCCCGATGAGAAGGAGGTGAAGTAAGGACAGTTACTAGGTGCTCCTGAAAATTATGTAAATGATCCATAGTCGGTTGGAGCCTTCTATACATTTCTTCATTCGATGGAGGATTAAAAAAGGATGGTCTAGTAACCCCAAATTCAGAAATTGCTTGACCCATATAGGTTCTCCAAAAAGGATCATTAGGGCCATATTATGTCCTCTCGGTGTCATCAGACAGGAAATCAATCCAATTTGATGAACCAACATGACCTTCCATTGGAAAATGGAAGGAAGTGTCAGCCATAGGAGGTTGTTCAACCAAGGGATTATCGTATGTAGTGAATTCTTCCCCCACTTCCACAGCTGGATTCTCTTCCACATGGGAATCAACTGTAGCTCCTTGGTCTATGGCTTCCATTGGTATTTCTCCTACAATAGGAGAAAGGTCAGGTGGCAAGCCTTGAACTCTTATGGATCATCTCAAAGGAAACTCAGCCAAATTGCTGGTCACTAAAATCCTAACCTAGGGTTTTAAAACTAGAAAGAACACACAAAACATATCCTACACAAGCTAAAGGCCACAAGCAAACTTAGTCAACAAGAGGCGCTGATAAAAGTCGGTTCCTCACTAGGATTCTCAAGTCTTTGCAACTCGCGATATAATGCAGGGTCCAATAGTAAAGCGTGACAAGGAGGATTGGAATCGTCCCTTACTTAAATACCGGATTACCTGGATGGTACATGCGTAGTATTCTCCCCGAGTATTTTTCTCGGTGTATTGTGCTAAAAAGATGGCCAAAAGGGTTTTTCTCAGATGGTTTAGGGAATCCTAGAAGGGTCTCTCTATATACACAAGGTACGTGGGAGCTCAAATCGATGTTAGTGTTGTCTAATGCATAACTATTCAAAAGGGGCCTTCCAATATACAAACGATTACGTGAAGTACCTTTCAATATAACTCAAGGGTACGTGAAAGGATGTTCGATATACCAACAGTACGTGGAAGAACCACATAGTTACAGGATGTAGTGCAGGAAAATGAACGACAGCTCCTATGTTTAAAGACATTGGAACACATCTCTATCCTATCACTCATGTTACTAAGAATTTTAACCTAAAGCTACCGTTAATTTTATCTTAAACGGTTAGGTGGATGCATGAAATGTGACATAAAAGTAAAACCATGCAATATGGGATGAAAAATTTCCACTTTTTCATTCAAAATATGCCCTACTTATAGGAAGGAGAGAGTGTTTGAATTCTAATTCAAAACAAAATATTTCCCAAACAGTCACACCGAACTCATTTTTTCAGAAATTGAAAACAAGCTGTTGAGGCCTGGAAATTCGCAGGCAGCAACAGTAAGGGATTCTCCCCAATCAACGTTCCCAACTAGCCCGCTGACTGTTTGGAATAGGGAATCCGTCCGGTTTGCGGTCCGGCTACCGTAGGTCAAGAAACAAAATTAAAGGGGTTACCGGTTGCGGCCCGGCCCACCGAGTTTTTGTATTTTTGACTTAAAGGAATGATATGCAAGTGCCTAATTAAATGCAGGCTGGTCTAAATGCAGGGAGCGGTCACAAAGTGATGCGCAGGTTCTTACCTCTCGTCTTGTGCTCACAAGCAACCAAACCAGATACGAACAGAAATAACTAACTACCTAAACTATCCCTAGGGAGCGAGGTTATCATCTTGACTGAGCAATACATTATCACACACATTAAGAAAAATCACAGATAGCTGATGCTTCTCTCACAGCACATGAAAGCTTACAAATATTCAAATAACCAGATAGCCGATCATTCTATAACAACATTGATTTCTCTTAGTGAAATTGCATCCCAGAAACTACTGAAAAATAGTTAACAAGAACGTAGGTTCAAAACATCAACTATTCTTACAGCAAATGAAATACAGCTGAAAACAAAATAGTTCATCTTCAACATTATTCATCGAATGCTTCGGTACATCCCACTTCTTTACTCTTTCCAGCAGACAAAATTGCAGTTCACTTTGCAAAACGAAATAGTTCCTCTTACAAGCCAACAATTACAAAATTTTCTCAGGAAAAAGCCCTCTTTTCCTCAGGCTTCCCGTTATTTAAACTACAAATCCTGTCTCCTGGGCTGCCCTCGGCGTGTGACCTTTCAGCGTCCCTCCACGATTCAGTTGCTTTTCTGGTCGTTTCGCCTTCCCCATCATTTCCACAGGCGTTTGTTTTCTGACAGTAACTACTAAAAATGCCCCACCGGCGCCTCTGTCATTCGTTTATGTTGTCCTTTTCTGCGCGGCGCTTTGCTTCAGTGATTCATGGGATGATTTCTGCATACAAAATTGGTGCATTATCCACTAAATTAAGACATTAGGCATCAATAATTTTTAAATTATAATGATACATCCACAACGAGCTAGCCTGGTTCATCCGGGTGAGGGGAAATGCGTAGGCTCGGGATGGCAACAAATAGGTAAATCGACAGTCGGGCGATACACGGATCGGATGGGACAAGGCTTCTGCACCGGATGGGAGAAGGATCCAGGAGCCGCAATGGCGGAGGAGCGTAAGAAACGGGTGAGTGGCAATGCAGGTGACCAAGGAAATCGGACGGAGGAGAGGAGTGGGTCGGCAGATAGAATTCTCTTTCACCCGCAACGGCGGACGGGCCGCAGGTCAGAGACAGGCAACGAGGGAGAAGAAAGTTCGGGTGAGGGACGACTGGTCAGACATCGGATGAAACATGTGTCGGCGGCTGACTTCATCTCCCCAGCCGCAACGTCGGGTAAGAAGAAACTCGGGAGAAGTGGTTTGAACAACCACGAATCGGGTGTCGGGTGACAGTTCAATCGGGCGGAAACTTTGGTCTAGGAGCCGTAATGGCGGGTGAGATAGGACTCAACTTCTTTCAAAAGAGGGCCGATCCAAAGAGAAAACTAACAGCGCTAAGGCCCAATTGCGGCCAAAACATCAATTTTCTTCGTTAAGGCAAAAAATTCAAACTCTACGGGTACTAGAACAGACCACATGACTCGAGCTGACTGAACGAAGCAAGCACGAAGGTGGGCAATCAACCTCAAACACAAAGATATGCTCAAAGGCACCAAGCCTTCATCAATCGATCCAAATAAACAATGAAGAGGAGGGGTCCCAGAGTTTAAGTGAAAAAACTAAAATCGGGGAGAAAGGTTGCGGCAGCAACAACTGGTGATTTCCCGGTGAACCTAGATCTCTGGGTGATTTTTTCCTTGAATAGCAGACTGTCCTACAACAAATGTATCCAGTGAACTTTTCCAGCTATACAGATTTCTCAATAACAGAAGTGTGTACCTTGATCATTGATATCAGTCCAATTTGGACGATGAAAGTCAAAAATATAGAGTCCGGATAACTCTACTGAGGCCAAAATATGAGTTCATTATTAATTTTTCTTCAGGTAGCTGGTAACATTGGACACCACAGGATTGTAGCAGGTGATGAACAGAAAGGTTCATTTGTTCCTCATTCCCATGTCGTCCTAGCAACTTTTGTGCTTTTCAGATTTTGTCCTCTTTTAATGAGAGTCTTCATGCATGCCTTTCTTATTGAATTTTCATTCAGGATCCTCTATCCCATAGTGCCCTTTTGTGTGAGTGATGTGTCTAAGGCTTCAGCTCACGGACGGAGAGGATCATTGGCATATTAGTACTTTATGACCTGGATTTAGCTTTGGAGCATGATGCTTTTATAGGAATTATGACTCTTATCTGCCTTCTGGCATTTATTTCCTGGCATGGGATCATTTAGATTTAACATTCTGTTGAGCTTGCTCTTCTCCATGGGTCCCCTGTCATTGCCCCCTTAGATTACAAGTGTAAAGTGCGCGGAGCCTCAGCATAGTATTTTGGACTTTCGAATCTGATTGACCCTACAGGCGGTTAGGCAGGACTTCAATGCACACAAAGATTTCGAGAAACTGTTTGGTGGAAGGAATTCACATGGAGACCCACAGTCTAACTTTTCAACAAATGTTTACCATTTCCAGAAATTTGGAGTTCCCCACATAACCACGAGTCAACCACCTTTATTGAAAACAAAAACTCAAAAAACCAAAGAAAGTATAACTCAACACAATTTATATATGTACAAGTCAGAAAGCTCGAAAACAACTTACGAAAAATAAGGTTTGAGAACCAGACCATTAACTGGCAGGTTCTCCTCCCATCCCTGTAAATACTGTAACATATAGGTAGCAGGGCCAAGTTTAGCAGTGATTTGAAAAGGACCTACCCATAACTGTTGGAACTTAGTGTGCTTCCCTTTCTCATCATGGGGATGATCCCATTTGAGAACAAGGTCTCCTACTTCCAAGTCCCTTTTTCCGGCTTTATGTTTGTCAAACCATCTTTTCACTACCTCCTGCTGCTGTTGGAAATGTTCTCTAGCTCTGGATCTGGCCTCTTCTGCTTTCAGAAGATTGTATATTCTTACTTGGAGAACTTCATCATCCGACCCCCTAGACTCCTGAGCTAGTATGGAAGATGGGAGCATGATGTTGGGGGGAAAGATGGCCTCCTTTCCGTAAACCAGGGTGAAAGGTGACGCTCCTAAAGAAGACTTAGGGGTAACTCTATCAGCCCACAGGGCATTGGGTAAGGCTGAGTGCCAACTTTGCTGGTTTTCTATGACGGTCTTCTTCAGGATTCTAATGAGGTTTTTATTGGAGGATTCCGCCATGCCATTCCCTTGAGGATAGTAGTTAGCAGAGTAATGCAATTTTATTCCTTTTTCATGAGCAAATGCGGTCAATTTAATTGATGAAAAATATTTAGCATTATCAAAAACTAACGAACTTGGAACCCCAAACCTGGTCATGATGTGGTCTTGTAGAAAACTGATGACTTCGTCCTCGTTTACTTTGCGCAAGGGGATAGCTTCGACCCAGCGGGTGAAATAATCAGTTGCAGTAAGAATATACTTGTGTAGCAGGGAGGAATTTGGATTTATTTCTCCAATGACGTCTATTCCCCATTGCTCGAAAGGCTCTCTGATCATTACAGGCTTTAGAGGTGGTGCTGCTCTAGGTTGTCTTCCACCACATCTTTGGCAAGTATCACATTTTCTGACGTGCGCATGTGCATCCCTGAAGAGTGTTGGCCAATAGTAACCGGCCCTAAGGATTTTATGGGCTGTAGTGTCTCCTGAATAATGTCCGCCGGCCGGACCATCATGTAACTCAGACATTACTTTCTCAGCGTCTTCTCTTTCCAAACATCTTAGAAGGACTCTGTCATAGTTTCTTCTAAATAATATGCCTTCTACGAGTTGGTAAGAAGCTGACTTTAGATTCAAAGATCTTCTTTGTTTGGAACTCCAATGTTCAGGCAATACCCCTGACTGTAGGTAATGTACAAGGTCTCTATACCACGATTCGGGAGCTGTGAATAAGGGACAAACATCCATTACGTGCAATTCAGCTTCGTTATCCCATGCCTGTTCTTCACTATTACTGCTTCCAGTCATCAGCTTGCACAGCCCCTGACCTTTCACTATAGTGGCTGGTTTGAATTCCAAATCGTATTCTTGAAGGGCTGTTACCCAGTTGCCCCTTCTTTCTCCCAATTCCTTTTGAATGAGAAGGGATCTTATGGCTGGGTAAGGGACTATTACCTTGGTCCGATTCTTTAGTATATAAGGTCTGAATTGCTTGAATGCTTTAAATACTGCATATGCCTATTTGTCAATGGCTGGGTAGTTTAACTCAGCCCCTTGTAACCCAGTGCTCATGAAAGAAATTTGGAATTCATCACCCCCATCTTCCTTTTGCATAAGTACGGCTGCCAATGAATCATCGAACGCAAAAATATACATAATGAAGTCTTTGTCAAAATCTGTACTTTTAAGAGAGGGTGCATGTGCAACAGCAGTCTTGATTTTACTGAAAGCATTCTTTTTAGTCTCAGTCCATTTAAACTGTGCATTTTGCTTGACCATCTGCTACAATGGTTTGACAGTCTGGGCAAAATCAGGCACGAATCTTCTTACAAAGTTTATTGTTCCCATGAAGGATTGCATTCCCTTCTTATTATGAGGCATGGGAATTTGTTCAATGGCCTTAACCCTTTCTGGGTCTATAGAGATACCTTCCTTAGACACTATATGCCCCAGTAACTTGCCTTCTGTGACAGCGAACACGCACTTTTTTGGATTGAGGGAAATGCCATACTTCCTGCAGCATTAAAATATTTGCTTTAGGTGGAACGCATGCTCCCCTCTTTTCTTCGAAAAAATCGTGATGTCATCAAGGTAGACCACCACACTTCTCCCAATCAGTCCGCGAAAAGCTATGTCCATAGCTCTCTGAAAAGTCGTGCCTGCATTAATCAGTCCAAAGGGCATTCTTCTGTATGCGAACGTTCCCCATTTAGTTCTGAATGTCGTCTTCAATCTATCTTCCTCGACTACCAACACTTGATTGTAGCCATAGAAACCATCCAACAATGAAAACATTTCAGAGCCGGAAACCATTTGTAGCAACTGCTCCATGGGGGGAACTGGGTAATTGTCTTTGTCTGAGGCGCGATTTAGATTTCTGAAGTCTACGCACAGCCTGATCTCTCCCGACTTTTTCCTAACAGGAACTAGGTTTGAAAACCATTCAGAATGCCTGACTTTAAAGATAATCCGAGCGTCCAACAGTTTCTTCACTTCATTTTGAATAAGTGGTTCCAGTTTTGGGTGCATCTTCCTCAACGGCTGCTGATAAGGTTTGACGCCTGCTTTTATAGGAATGATATGTTTGATGATATTAGTGTCATAGGTTTTTAAATCTGCATACGTCCATGCAAAGACATCTTTGTACTGTTTAAACAAACTGAGGAACTTGTCTCTTTCTGCTGGTGAACAGCACTTGCCAAGGTTCACGAACTTGGGCTCTGTTTCAGTTCCTAAGTTTATTAACTCGAACAGTAAAGTTGAGCTGTGTGTCTTCACGTTAGCTGGTCTCCTAAATTTCTCATTCAAGTCAAACATTTTCTCCAGCGTCCTGACACCTTTGGGAATGAAATTATTATATTTCATTTCAGCTTGATGTTCCTCATCATCTATGATAGCTCCTTTAAAAGTCTCATCATTTGTCAAGCATTCGATTATCTGCTGATCATCGTCAAATACTCGCAGATTAGTGATCATGTCCGGTACGGAAGGTCTGAAAAGTAATTCAATAGAGCATTTATTATTAGTGGGAACCAGCCTGGCAGCTGATGTGGCTAAAAGATCAGCAGCTGCATTTTTTATTCTTGGAATTGAAACAATATTAAACGCATGAAAACATTTAAGCAATTCCCATACCTCATTTTGGTAAGCTTTCAAATGAGGGGAAACACAGTGTATTTGATTTTTTATTTGTTTCACAACTATTTCTGAGTCCCCAAAAACTTTTAAATTACTAACCTTCAGCTCAATTGCTTTTTTGAGTCCCTGCAGCAGCGCTTCATACTCGGTTGTATTGTTAGTACATTCAAACTCTAATCTACAGGACAGGAAGTATTTATTTTTTTGTGGATCAATAAGGACGCAGCCGACCCCTGATCCTTCTAATGTTTTTGAGCCATCAAAATATAAAGTCCAACAAACATTGTCTACTGAAAATGAATCTACTCCTACAGCTAAAGCTACTATTTTACAGTCAAGCTCATCAGCCTGAGAAAAACGAAGGAGATCAGGATGGGTATTAGGTGTGCTGTTAGCCTCTTCCGCTTGATAATTCCCTGGTTCTAGTTCAAGAAAGTAGTTTCCCAATATAGATTCAACTGGTACATTCTTCCCATCCAATTGAGTGACATTGTATTCCATATGAGGTTCTCTCAAAACCTTGATCTGATTAGGACTCCCTTTGTACGGCAACCAAAGATGTGACCAATCTGTGGCGAAATACCCATTTAATTTGGCCGACCAATCTCTACTCAAGACCAAGTCGTAAGCATCTGGTATGTCAGCCACTACAATGTTGATGACTTGGCACACTCTATCATCGGATGCCAGGCAGATTAGCACGTCCTCCATTTCGCCAACTACCTTGACGTCCGTCCTATCCAACTGCACCACTTTCCACGTGGTTGGCTTGGGCTGCCCATTTATTTTCTTACATACTGATATGGGCATGACATTAATCGACACTCCCGAGTCCGCTAGACAATTATGCACGTTATGATTAAAAATTTCAAACGTCAAAAGGAAAGGTGGGTGTTTAGTTTTTGACTTACCTCCACTACTAGCTTCCCCAATTTCTTCTTCTTGCTGCGGCTGATTGTCAGTGGGAAGCTTTTCTTCTGCTGTTTCTAATGCTTTCATCAATCTTTCTTTCTGCTGAGGTATTTTGCACATTTCAAACAGCGGGACGTTTGCCTTTATCTTCTTTAAATATTCAACAACGTCATATTCGATTAGTTGTTTAATGGGCTGAGGTTTACTAGTGCTTACATTGTCTTCGTTTAGCTTAGGCAGCATTCTGTTTTGCTTCGGATCCTGGCTAGTAATGGTAAACTCAGGAATCTGATCCACCAATGCTTTGTCTTGAAATTTCTTTTTGATATTTTTTTTGCAACCTTCGAATCTTAGGGAGCAAAAGGCTGTCATCACTAACTGCCCCTTTGCTCCTTGTTGTTACGTTAGCCTCCCTAATATCTTTGCGTCCTTGTGCATTTTCTTCCTCTGCGTCGAGTACGGAGACAGAACTCCATAATGCCATAGTCTCTTCCTCCTGAGATTTGGTAGCAGTAGATGCAGCATTTTCTTTCCTTTCATCATCATCTTCCTCTGTCAACCTCGAATCCAACATCTGATTCATAACCAATGTCATAGAATTTATCCATTGTGGACAATTCTTTTCGGAATGGGGCTGTTGATGAAAAGTACAGAAATTTTCCATCCCTATTTCTGTGAGGTTCATGGATGCAGTTTTCTGAGAGGGAGGTTGAGCCTGATTGTTATCCTCCCTTTTCTTATAATATGGCCTGAAAAACTTTTGTGTTTCTTTTTCCTTCTCCAAGTCTATGACCTTATTGGAAAGATTTTGCATCATTTTAGCCATGCTATCATAGTCTGGCGTCTCTTCTTCTTTAGGCTTGGTGAACAGTAAAGTCTTCCTTCCCGCACCTTTCTCTCCTGATTGCTCCGGATAGTCCTCCACACTTTCTCTTTCTGCTTCCACCACTTCTGCCTCTTCGTAGGTCTCCGTCAATGTAGGCTTGGCTCTGCCTTTTGCAAACATGGCCAAATCAGGACCCAAAGCTGAAGTATAGTATTCGATGAGCACTTTGTCTGAAGGCTTATATGTTTCAGAGAAATTTCTTAGATATGCTGCAAACCTTTGTGTGAAGCTGTGCACTTTTTCTTTTTTCTCTTTCTTCAATGCACACAGTCCTTTCATGAGGGCAGCGTGATTCTTTTGGACGGCATATTTACTTCTGAACATTCTCTCAAAGGTATCCCAGTCTGGGATAGAATTAGTGGGAAATCCAAAATACCACGAAGCCGCAGCTCCTTTGAGGGTGTGCGGGAAAAGTCTACAAACCACATCTTCATGCTCCCCTGCCTTTAATCCTTCTATAGCCAAATAAAAGCTCTGCAAGTGGTCGTCTACCAATATCTTCTCATTAGGATCAAACTTAGGCAATAACTTTTCGAAGGCTTGAGGTAGGTCGTGCAAAGTTGGAGTCAAATTTAGAGGTGATCTAGCTTTCCATGCGGGCGGTGGAGGATTAGGTGGGGGTTGATTGGCATTAACACCGGCCATGAGTCGGGGTGGAGAATGCGGAGGTGAAACAACTGGGGTGGGAGGAAGAGAACCAACAGGGGAGTGAACAGGAGAGCTGTAAGGAGTGTCTGGGCCTACTTGGTTCAAAGGCAATTCAATCTCTTCTAAGGCAGTCTCCACAAGCTCTTGCCAGTCTCCAACCAACACCGAATCTTCTATTATAGGGCGATCTTTCTTCTTGTACTCTCTTTTAGGAAACTCGGGGATAATTGGCAACCCTCCGATATTCTTTACATAAGCACGGGTATGTATTCTTAGATAATTTACAATTTCATTGCGAACAGGATATAAATGCTCTCTGTTTTATTCTTCTGGAATTGGCTTCAGTGGTCCACTACTTTCAGAACTGTAACCAGCAGAATATTCTCTGTAAAACGGGTTTCCTCGGCCATCCATGCACTGGCGGCCCTCCTTCTAGCGCCAAAAACTGTTGAGGCCTGGAAATTCGCAGGAAGCAACAGTAAGGGATTCTCCCTAATCAGCGTTCCCAACTAGCCCGCTGACTGTTTGGAATAGGGAATCCGTCCGGTTTGTGGTCCGTCTACCGTAGGTCAAGAAACAAAATTAAAGGGGTTACCGGTTGCGGCCCGGCCCACCGAGTTTTTGTATTTTTGACTTAAAGGAATGATATGGAAGTGCCTAGTTAAATGCAGGCTGGTCTAAATGCAGGGAGCGGTCACAAAGTGATGCGCAGGTTCTTACCTCTCGTCTTGTGCTCACAAGCAACCAAACCAGATACGAACAGAAATAACTAACTACCTAAACTATCCCTAGGGAGCAAGGTTATCATCTTGACTGAGCAATACATTATCACACACAGTAAGAAAAATCACAGATAGCTGATGCTTCTCTCACAGCACATGAAAGCTTACAAATATTCAAATAACCAGATAGCCGATCATTCTATAACAACATTGATTGCTCTTAGTGAAATTGCATCCCAGAAACTACTGAAAAATAGTTAACAAGAACGTAGGTTCAAAACATCAACTATTCTTACAGCAAATGAAATACAGCTGAAAACAAAATAGTTCATCTTCAACATTATTCATCGAATTCTTCGGTACATCCCACTTCTTTACTCTTTCCAACAGACAAAATTGCAGTTCACTTTGCAAAACGAAATAGTTCCTCTTACAAGCCAACAATTACAAAATTTTCTCAGGAAAAAGCCCTCTTTTCCTCAGGCTTCCCGTTATTTAAACTACAAATCCTGTCTCCTGGGCTGCCCTCGGCGTGTGACCTTTCAGCGTCCCTCCACGATTCAGTTTCTTTTCTGGTCGTTTCGCCTTCCCCATCATTTCCACAGGCGTTTATTTTCTGATAGTAACTACTAAAAATGCCCCACCGGTGCCTCTGTCATTCGTTTATGTTTTCCTTTTCTACGCGACGCTTTGCTTCAGTGATTCATGGGATGATTTCTACATACAAACTTGGTGCATTATCCACTAAATTAAGACATTAGGCATCAATAATTTTTAAATTATAATGATACATCCACAACGAGCTATCCTGGTTCATCCGGGTGAGGGGAAATGCGTAGGCTCGGGATGGAAACAAATAGGTAAATCGGCAGTCGAGTGATACACAGATCGGATGGGACAAGGCTTCTGCATCGGATGGGAGAAGGCTCCAGGAGCCACAATGGCGGAGGAGCGTAAGAAACGGGCGAGTGGCAACGCAGGCGAACAAGGAAATCGGATGGCGGAGAGGAGTGGGTCGGCGAATAGAATTCTCTGTCACCCGCAACGGCGGACGGGCCGCAGGTCAGAGACAGGCGACGAGGGAGAAGAAAATTCGGGTGAGGGACGACTGGTCGGACGTCGGATGAAACACGTGTCGGCGGCTGACTTCATCTCCCCAGCTGCAACGTCGGGTAAGAAGAAACTCGGGAGAAGCGGTTTGAACAACCACGAATCGGGCGTCGGGTGACAGTTCAATCGGGTGGAAACTTTGGTCTAGGAGCCGTAACGGCGGGTGAGATAGGACTCAACTTCTTTCAAAAGAGGCCCGATCCAAAGAGAAAAATAACAGCGCTAAGGCCCAATTGCGGCCAAAACATCAATTTTCTTTGTTAAGGCAAAAAATTCAAACTCTACGGGTACTAGAACAGACCACGTGACTCGAGATGACTAAATGAAGCAAGCACGAAGGTGGGAAATCAACCTCAAACGCAAAGATATGCTCAAAGGCGCCAAGCCTTCATCAATCGATCCAAATAAACAATGAAGAGGAGGGGTCCCAGAGTTTAAGTGAAAAAACTAAAATCGGGGAGAAAGGTTGCGGCAGCAACACAAGCAACAAACTTTTATACTGATCTTTGAAAGCAAGAAAAAAGCGAGATCTCTTTTCCTAAAAATAAAGACACTAGCACTAAAAGGCACACTAAGCACTTTTTCAATTTTCTTCAAAAAATGAAAAGATCTTAACTTATAACTATGATATATTTTTCTTTTGATGAGATAAGAGTGTATAAAAGGGAAAGAAGAACATGGATATTTGAAAGCTTGTGAAGCTAATCAGGGGTCCAATGATTCATCTTTAAACAAAATTATGATCAAATCTCAAAAAAAAATCAAAAGAAAAATGAAGTCTTTCATAAACTCACAAATAACAAAAGAAAAAGCCAAAAAGCAAAGCTTTCTTTTTTGTTTATCATACAGTAAAAAGAGATCTAACTATGCTGACTTCCAAGCACTCCTTTTGAAAATCAAAACCAAGCATACAAGCAGCTAAACATATGGATGTAACCTAGCTCTTTAAACCAAAGCAAAGAAAGAATTTACCACTTTCAGACTTTGAATTTAATAGTCCATATCTTAGGAATAAATCCCAAAAAACACACAAAACAGAAAGCAAAATCAACTAAGCTTTGAAATCACAAGGGTGTGAAAACCCTACCTAGCACCGCTTGAAGAGGGTTGGTGATAGAACATTACTTCTTTGGCACCGCCTTTTTTCCACTATGACAGAGTGGTGGAATTTCTTAATGACTACTGATAAGGGGTAGTGGCACCGCTTATTGTCCTATATGCATGTGCGGTGACTGCTGTAGATGACAAAACAAAAAGAATGGAGAAAAGGAGAAAGTTAGCTGCTGAAACACTGGCATCAAATCATGAAATTAATAGGAAAATTAAGTACAAAAAGTATATGTGCCTCAGATCTGAGAATTTTTAGAATAATCAACCCATAGTTTACCCACTTAGACATTAATTTAATTATTTTTGTCTTATTAGCCTGGTTCATGTGTCCCACCTTGTGCAAGTTGTCTTTTACCTATCCATAGTGGTAAAACTTGCCTTATTTGACTCATGTAGAGCATGGGAAAGCCCAAGGAATCAAATCTTTTTTATTCCTGGCCTCCTAGGTTCCCTTCTACTTTTTCAGCTTTATTGCCTGCTTTTTCAGTGTTTTAAGGCAAATGGGAAAGCTAGACTAGGTGAGGTGAACTAGTTTTTTGTCCTCTTCATCCTCCACTCTTCTCTCCTTGGAAAAGCATGTATGAGCTGCCATTCCACCACTCTTTAGCTTTCCTAAGCCATTTTTCCAATTCGTGAGCTCCATGACAGATTTGGGATCATCTTTTTACACCTATGGGGGATTTGCTTAATTTTAGTAAGCCTGCTTTATGCTAGATTCGAATTGATCCTCATGCATTTGAATACTTGATGTATGTTATTTATTTAGAAACCTATTATGTTACAGGTTTGGCTATTATACATTGATTTAATACAGTTTAGTGTTCAGCTCCAATTTCAGTCTCTTTTGTGAGTGATTTTGCATGATCAATTGTTAATTGTTGTGAGTAAAATTAATCTATCAATGGGTTCAATTTCCACATGGTATTAGAGCCATTGTAGATCAATTTCTCTCCTTCAAAATTGTTTTTCAGGTTCGACATCAGTGATTGGGAGCCTTCTACTGACAGCCGGGACATATTTTTTAAGCTATGGATCAATCACAGAAAACTATCTTGACTCCCTTCAATTTATTTGAATGGAAATCAGAGATGGAGATACTGTTGAGAGCGAAAGGCCTCTAAATGGTGACTATGGCAATAGAAGCAGAGTCCAATGCAGCTGCAGAGAAGATAAAATGGCACAACAGGAGGGATGAGGCTTATGGCCTCCTGTGTCTGAGTATTTCCAGAGACCTCCTTTTCCATATTGATGGATTAACATCACCGAACGAAGTAAGTGAGAATATTTCTGATCTTTTTGGAAAGACAGATGAGAGAAGGGGACATCAAATCGAAAATGAGCTGATTTCTCTGAGTCCAAATAGCTTTGAATCCCTGCAGCTATATTTCTCCAAGTTCAAAGCACTTGTTTTGCAGCTGAAACAGTGTGGGGTCGAAAAGAAGGATGATCAGCTCATCCTGGCCATTCTCTCGAAGCTAGGCCCTACTATTCAGTGTTTGTTTCGACCTTCTATTCCACAAAACTGACAGCTCAAACATGGAAGATGCCTAGCCTTGCAGATTTCATGGAATCTCTCACACAAGAACAGGATAAGCTGGTGATGATGGGCACCATCAAACCATCCAAAGATCAAGCTCTGATTGCTAGAGATTTGAAGGTGGATTAAAAAATCAAAAAGAAATCTAAAAAGCCACCTGAGCAAAAGAGAGACAAGAAACAGTCTCCGGAGGAGCCACAAGGTTCCAAGAAGAACTACCAGAAGAAGAAAAACAAAGGTGAAATGAGCAAGTGTGCTTACTGCAATAAGGGAAATCACACTGAAATCTCTTGTATGAAGAAGCAAATAGACATGCTGACCCAACTCCTGGAGAAGAATGGCATCTCCCTTCCAGAAAGCTCAAAGAACAGAGAAGGAGGATCAAGTTCAGATGACAGAGAGAGAGTTCATGAATTGGTTGCTGGCACATCAAGCTCACCCAGTTTTATCATTGATTCTGGAGCTTCAAGACACATGGTTTCGACCAAGGAGGCCTTCTCCTCACGTGATATGTTGAAAGGACCACCTATAGTACTGGGAGATGACTCTCTCACTGAAATTTTGGGCAAAGGGAGGATTGATCTTGATCATGGTCAGTTCATCAATGTCTTGTATGTGCCTGGTCTTGCCTCCAACCTCTTGTCAGTGTACCAGATGACCCACACTGGGTCTCCTAAGAAAGTCATATTCTCCCCTGATGAAGTTGAGATCACAAATATCTCAAGTGGTAGAGTCATTGCAAAAGGAGTTACAAATCATGCTCAAAAGGTATACATGTTCTCACACTTCCTACCCTACTCAAACCCCTCTGCTCTTTTGGTTCATGCTAATGAAGTAAGAAAGCTTTGGCATGAAAGATTTGGCCACCTAAACTACAAATATCTTTCTGATCTTAGTGAAAAAGAGATGGTCATAGGGTTTCCCAAGATAAAATTTTCCAAAGGATTCTGCCAAGGTTTTTATCCTAGGAAAACACCCAGAGCACAAATTTGAGAGAGCTAGTCATGAGAGAACCTCTGCACCCCTCGATCTGATCCACAGTGATGTTGCTGGCCCATTCCCTCATATGTCCATGAGTCATGCCAAATATGCATTGACTTTCATTGATGAA
>LPNX011231217.1:35850-107962 GCA_001517045.1 Pseudotsuga menziesii | reverse complement strand
CAAGTTTGAAGTTTTTGGCCTATTCAAAGTCTTTAAGGCTTTGGTTGAAAACCAGTCTGGAAGGAAACTCAAGGCCCTCAGATCTGAAAATGGTGGTGAGTAGGTCAAGTCTGAGTTTATTAATTATTTTGCAGATTTAGGTATTCATATGCATCATTCTATCCCTTACACACCACAACAAAATGGTGTTGCTGAGAGGAAGAACAGATCACTGAAGGAGATGGCAACATGCATGATGGAGGCCAAAACTTTGCCACCAAAGTACTGGGCCGAAGCTATCAAATTTGCAGCCTATATTCAGAATAGGTTACCTCACAAACAGCTTGATGGTATGACTCCCTTCGAAGCATGGAGTGGGCACAAGCCAGATGTGACCCATTTCAGGATTTTTGGCTCAAAGGCTTGGGCTAGAATTCCAACAGAGAAGAGGAAGGCTTTGCAGCTCCGAATCCAAGAGTGTCTTTTTGTTGGATACTATGAATATTCAAAAGGGTACAAACTGATAAATTTAAGCACAAACAAATACTTCATCGAAAGGTGTGTTCAGTTTGAAGAAGAACCCCTTGCAGCAGTGGAAGTTGGAGAAGCCTCTTCTCCACCTGAACCTCAAGAAGTAAGTAAAGAGTTTGTTGAACATGCTGATTCTGATTTTTCTGATGGAGATGAGTTTATTGCAGACCCTAATATCCCTACAAGGAAAAAATGGGCATCCAAGACACTACATGCAGCAGGAGAGCTAGCTGGGGATCCCAATGACCCAAGGAGGACTAGATCTCAATTTGAGAGTGGTATGTGCATGAAGGATCCTATGTTTGCTGAAAAATGATATTTGATGGTGGAGTCTGATCCTCAAACATATGAAGAAGTAGCAGGAGTTCCAATATGGAAAACAGCCATGAAGGAGGAGTTCATCTCACTCCAAAAGAGCAACATGATGGGAGCTAGTGGATCTTCCCCCAGGGAGAAAACTAGTACAGTGTAAGTGGGTCTATAAGACCAAATTTGCTGCTGATGGCTCACCACTAAAGTAAAAGGCCAGATTGGTAGCCAAGGGCTACTCATAGGTTCATGGCATAGATTACAATGAGACCTTTTCCCCAGTGGCAAAGATGGATTCCATCAGGCTAGCCTTAGCCATTGCAGCCTCAAGGCAATGGGAGGTACATCACATGGATGTAAAATGTGCCTTCCTGAATGGAGATCTCACTGAAGAGATATATATGCAGCAGCCTCAAGGTTTTGCTTCTAACCCTTCTCTTGTGTGCAGGTTGAGAAAGTCATTGTATGGGATAAAGCAAGCCCCCAGGGCTTGGTATGCCAAGATCGATAGCTTCTTGCTATCACTGAATTTTGTTTAGTGAAAATCAGATCCAAATGTATATTTGAAGTTAGTTAATGGTTCATTAATGATCATTGTGTTATATGTTGATGACCTCCTCATTACAGGAAGCTCAAAGGTTGAGATTGCTTCCTTAAAAGGAGCTATGAACCAAGCCTTCTCCATGACAGATTTGGGGCTCTTAAGTCAATTTTTGGGGCTTGAGATTGCTCAAACCAAATATGGAATCAAGGTGCACCAGTATAAATATTCCTTGGACTTGCTGAACAAATTCAAAATGAATGATTGCAAAGCAAGAAAAACTCCTTTCCTTTCAGGAGTGAAGCTGGAAGAAGCTGATTCTTCACCTATGGTAAACAATACACTGTATAGGAAATTGATTGGATGTTTGTTGTATCTGACACATACTAGACCTGATATTTATTATGTAGTAAGTGTGGCTTCTATATACATGGATCAGCCTCATGATATCCATTGGAAAGCAGCCAAAAGGATCCTTAACTTTGTTCAGGGAACAAGGACACATGGGATCTTCTATAAAGCAAAATCTGATCTTGATTTGATTGGATTTACTGACAGTGATTGGGCAGGTGATAGCACAGACAGAAAGTCCACATCAGGATATGTGTTCATGCTTGTAGAAGGGCCAATCAGCTGGTCAAGCAAGAAACAGAGTGCCATTGCACTCTCATCTACAGAAGCAGAGTACAAAGGAGTTGTTAATGCAGCAACTCAATGTTTATGGTTGCAGGGTTTAGTTGGAGAGTGTGGTTTCGAATCAGAGTACTCAACTACCATCTACTATGATAAGTAGAGTACCATTTGAATCTCCAAATATCTAGTTCAGAAGCAAAGAACCAGACACATTGAGATCCATATGCACTACATCATAGAGCTTGTGCATGATGGCACCATTCACCTACTCTTTTGTTCATCTTCAGAACAAGTAGCTGATATCTTCACCAAAGCATTTTGTGAGAAGAACTTCAACAATCTCAAATCACTGCTGGGTATTACTGATCATGCTGCGAAGCATGAGTGAAGACAAGATTCCAAAATTTTGTTTTACAGTCCATGTTTAAGGGAGGATTTTCCCAAGTTGGTTTTGCCTCTTTCCTTGTTTAAATGGACATGCAGTATGTAAAGGGTGACTAAGCCTTGTTGCTAGGCCCTATAATTTTTTGATATATTACTCATAAGTCAGGATTAAGGGGGGGTGTTATAATAATCAACCCATAGTTTACCCACTTAGACATTAATTTAATTTTTTTTGTCTTATTAGCCTAGTTCATGTGTCCCACCTTGTGCAAGTTGTCTTTTACCTATCCATAGTAGTCAAAATTGCTTATTTGACTCATGTAGTGCATGGGAAATCCCAAGGAATCAAATTTGCTTTATTCCTGGCCTCCTAGGTGCCCTTCTATGTTTTCTGCTTTATTGCCTGCTTTTTCAGTGTTTTAAGGAAAATGGGAAAGCTAGACTAGGTGAGGTGAACTAGTTTTTTGTCCTCTTCATCCTCCACTCTTTTCTCCTTGGAAAATCATGTATGATATTCCATTCCACCACTCTTTATCTTTCCTAAGCCATTTTTCCAATTCGTGAGATCCATGAAAGATTTGGGATCAGCTTTTTACACCTATGGGGGATTTGCTTAATTTTAGTAAGCCTGCTTTATGCTAGATTCAAATTGCTCCTCATGCATTCGAATCCTTGATGTATTTTATTTATTCAGCAACCTATTATGTTACAGGTTTGGCTATTGTACACTGATTTAATACATTTTAGTGTTCAGCTCCAATTTCAGTCTCTTTTGTGAGTGATTTTGCATGATCAATTGTTAATTGTTGTGAGTAAAATTAATCTATCACTGGGTTCAATTTCCACAACCCTACCTAGAACTGCTTGAAGAGGGTTGGTGATAGAGCATTACTGCTTTGGCACCGCCTTTTTTCCACTATGACAAAGTGGTGGAATTGCTTAATGACTACTAAGAAGGGGCAGTGGCACCGCTTATTGTCCTATATGAATGTGCGGTGACTGCTGTAGATGACAAAACAAAAAGAATGGAGAAAAGGAGAAATTTAGGTACTGAAACACTGGCATCAAATCATGAAATTAATAGGAAAATTAAGTACAAAAAGTAGATGTGCCTTAGATCTGAGAATATCTGGTTATACTGAACCAAGATCTCACTGTAAAAGCTAGTAGATCCAATCACCAAAAGGTTGGAGTTTTTCTTTCAGACAAGAGCTTGAGAACCAAGGAAGATCAGATGTGCTGAAATATCTTCCCCAGTATGGTCACCATATTTGTTTCTAGGAATATCACACCTTTTACAGACAAGAGTTGTTCCTATAGGCCTGAATGGTTCAGATCTAGAACAAATGAGTAAAACAAGAAAGGATGGAAGACTTCCCCTAGAGCTTGTAGATATTTGGAATGAATCCTTTGGTTGTTCTACAGTATGATGTAAGTGTCTCATATGGTGATGAATATCCATGGATGTACCTACACAAACACATCAAATAAAACAAGCAATATCAAAGGTACCATAACATAATCTACAGTTCTATACTAGTGACTAAGGAATTGAGTAATAAAATGAATGATGTAAACATAACACATTTTACAGAAAAGGAACCAATTTTGCACTAATAATGAAGAAGAAATATTACAACTATTGACTTAGTGTTGTGATGCTCCTTCACATGCCATTCCTTGTCCTCAAAAGCTCCAACTTGCTCCTTCTATGCTCACCCTAGATTTGGCCAGAATCTAAATGCAGCAGCATAACTTTTCTCTCTCTCAACCATGGGGTATGAGCCAGGTTTTATAGGACTTAGGAGGATAGGGATGGTTGAGAAAATGGTGGGTGAGATGGAACGAAGATCCTACTAGGGGGTATCTTCAGTCTAGGTGGTCCATAGGAGTAGGGATGAGAGTTCCACGAAGTCTTCCTTCAAGAAGCTTTGTGAATCTCCCCTTTTTCCCTTTTTAACACGAGCACCGCTTCTCTTCCATGTAGACAGAGTGTTATTAAGGTGGAACCGCTATTTTATCAAGGGACAGAGGAGGTGGAACCACTTATTATCAAGAGAAAATGGGCATTACTAAAGAGGGTAACTCCTTTTGCATTAAGGGAAAAGGTGGTGCTGGACTCAAATATGGAAACAGGAGTCTGGGCCACTGTCCACCTTCATAATTTAGGATTTGAGGGAAAACTCTAATGTTTTAGGAATCAACACATGATGGTGATGAGATTTATGTGTAACAACCCCTTTCCACCTCTGGTGAATACACAGGTTCCCAATAACTTTAGCATTTTTCCTCCTTGCAGTCAGTTGTGAATCTATATTAGTATTACCAAAATACAAATTTTTTCAGACTCTTGGGAATTCATTTTCAATAATTACATTCGGAACCAATCATACTAGGGGTAGAGGTTAGGGGTGTTACATTCCCCTTCCCCTTAAAGTCTACACCATCCTCAGTGTTTTATTCTCCAAAACTGATAGACAAAACTTTCAAATTTAATTACATATGCATAACAATATTCAAAATAGATGGGGATACGCTTCCCACGTATTGTCTTATAGTCTCCAGGTTGCTTCTTGTTGCAGCTGCAACTGTTTTCCCAAATTTTTGAAATTTTGGACCCTCCTCTTAACTTTTATCTTGCCTAAAATTGTTTGGATCCATGAACTTTGTTTTTGTTTCCCCTCTACTACATGTTTGGATTGTTTTGAGGTCAATGGTTTTCGTGCTTTTCAGAAGATTTCTTATGTCTGAAACTGTTTGAGTTGTGCAATTTGAATATTGGATTTCAGATGTTTCCCATTTGATCTGTGATTTCTTTCTTTGATATCGGAAATTTATTTCATTGTTTTCGCCGTTGTTTTGGTGGTGGAACAAGCTTTTGGCGCTGCCCAGCCGAAAGTCTGTTGGAACTTAACGTTTTAGTTTGGTCGTTCGGAAGTCATTTAACCATGCATCGAAGCCTTATTTCCCTTCGGGGCCGCCGCTGTGGAAGTTGAACGATGATTTTTCTGACGGATAGCTTTGATTGTCCGATGCTATGATGTTATTATTTCGACTTACTTTGCGCTGTCGGAGGTTGGATGAAGATTGAGTCGATGGTTTTTTTACCTTTATGAAGCCACTATTTTGGAGATAAACCAAGCTTTTTGGACCGCTGTACAACTTTAAGTTTTCCGAGCACTTAACGTTTTCACGATTTTTCTGTGCCGTATCGGAAGGTTTTATAACTTTGATCAAAGGCGGTAGTCTAATTGCCTTCCGCCATTGCGGCTCCCGATTAAACTAAGTGTCCACCATTGTAATCGCTCCACTCGCCAATGTTTTGTTATGGTTTTCGCAAATATGTGTGTTTTCCGCGGAGCCCATAGTATTTTCATCTTCCACCATTGTAGATGTGTACTGCGCTAACCTCCCGACGTTATGTCGCCCTGTTCGCTAACCAGAAGTTTCCACCCGATGCTTTAGTGTTTAGTTTTTCGGACGTCGATAGGCTTAATGGTCCTGCAAAACTCGTTGTCCATCTGAAGCCCTCCATTGCGGATGTTATTTAAACTATTCTCCCGATTTTTTAATAGTTCAAGCTGCTGATAAGATTTTTCCTGCCATTTTGTGAGTTTTTAACCTTTCTTTGGGTGGCGGTGGTTTCTGATTTGTGTTAAGGGTTTTGCGACAAAAGCACGGTACAGGGCCTTATTTTGTTGATCAGTTTTATTATTAGTGTGATTGAAAATATGCAGTCCTAATTAATGTTAAATTTTTGTTTTAACTGTAGACGGACTCAAAATATTCCTCAGATTACTGCTGTGAGGAGACATAGCTGAAGGATAAAGCTGAGAAAATTTGGCTGAATAAGTGACAAGCAGAGTTTGTTCTGAAATCAACGAGAGCTAAGAAAGGATAAATAAAAGACAAGGCAAAATTGATGGCAATAGAAGTCTAGGCTTGGAAAGGGCCCGTCAGTTACTAAACTAGTCCCAGTATATGAAGTATTCATAAAATTCAATCCGAAATGTAACATATTGCCTAAATCATGAACACTCACAAAAGGACAAAATTGGGCGATTAAACGTTTTTGTGGAGCCCAAGAGTCATTCATGGGCAGCCCAACAGTTTGGTTCTTTTTGTATAAATATAGAAGATTTAGATAAGCAATGGGACTTTTTCCCAGTTAGATTGGAAGACATATTGTAAGAAGAACTATTTCCTTTTGCAATAAATAATTACAGTTTTCCTGTTGGAGAAAGCTTGGTGGAATGTTCAAATGTTAAGCTATGGATTTGTTGAAGAGGAACTATTTTGTTTTCAGCTTTGTGTCCAGTAACTGTGAGATCGTTCTAACTCTTTGAACCTATGTTCTTGTATGAATGATCTCTCGTTTGTTTTAAGAAAACTTCCACTATGAGTAATGAATGTTGTTCGTACACAATTGGCTATCTGGTTGTTCAAATATCTTTAAATGTTCATGTGTTTGAAAGAAGTATTGACTATCTGTGATTTCTTTTTATAATGCATGCACAAAATACATTACTCATTAATAAGTGATAATCTTGCTCCCTAGGGATAGGTTAGGTAGTTAGTTTTAATTTCTTGCTGTGTGTGTGATTTAGATGTAAGAGAGTCTAAGATGAGAGGTAGGAACCTACGCATCACATTGTGAACACTCCTTGCATTCTCAATCAACCTGCATCTTAGATAGGCACTTGCATATCATACTTAAAGTCAAAAAAATACAAAAATACACATGGTGGACCAGGCCTCAACCGGTAAAACCTTTTATTTTTGTCACTTGACCTACGGTAGCCAGACCGCAAACCGAATGGATTCCCTACACCAAATAGTCACGGGCTAGTTGGGAACGTTGACTAGGGAGAATCCCTTGCTGTTGTTTCCTATGAATTTCCAGGCCTCAACAGTTTGTAGCACTAGAAGGAGGGCTTCTAGTGCATGGATGGCCGAGGAAATCCATTTTCTCGAGATTATTCCACCGGTGACAGCTCATAAAGCAATTTGTTTTCTAATCCAATTCCCGAAGAGAAAGGTAGAGAGCACTTGTATTCTATCAATAATGAAGTTGTTAATGATTTGAGAAGACACACTAAGGAATATGTGAAGAATATTGGAGGATTACCAATTATCCCTGACTTTCCCAGAAGAGAATATAAAGGGAGAGACCGTCCTATATTGGAAGACTCAGTGTTGGTTGGAGATTTGGAAGAACTGGTAGAAACAGCCTTACAGAAGGTGGTTCAACCTTTGAATCAAGTGGGCCTAGAGACACCTTACTAGTCACTTGTACGTACTCCTGTTCATTCACCACCTCACTCTCCACCCAAACTCATGGTAGGCGTAAATGCAAATCAGCCACCCAACCCACCAAATCCGCCACCTACTTGGAAAGCCAGGTCACCTTTAAACCTAACACCTCTGTTGCACGACTTACCTCAACATTTTGAGAAGATGCTGGTATATGAACATTTACAAAGTTTTTATTTGGCAGTAGAAGGATTAAGGGCTAGGGAGCATGAGGATGTAGTTTGTAGACTTTTCCCACACACCCTCAAAGGAGCAGCAGCATCATGGTATTTCGGTTTGCCTGCAAACTCTATCCCAGAATAGGATACTTTTGAAAGGATTTTTAGAAGTAAGTATGCAACCCAAAAAAATCATGCAGCTCTCATGAAAGGGCTATGCACCTTAAAGAAAGAAAGAAAAGAGAAGGTGCATAGTTTTACCCAAATATTTGCGGCCTATCTTAAGAATTTTTCTAAAGCTGACAAAGTCTTGGATAAGGTCTTGATTGAATATTATACCTCAGCTCTGGGACGTAAGTTGGCCATGTTTGCCAAAATGAAGGCCAAACCTACGCTAGCAGAGCCTTATGAAGAAGCGGAGAAGGTAGAGGCCAAAAAAGAAAGCATTGAGGATTATCCTGAATGGTCAGGAGAAAAAAATGTTGGGAGAAAAGCTTTGTTATTTACTAAGCCTAAGGAGGAGCAATTATCGGATTTCAAGGGAATGGAAAAAATGATGCAGAAACTCTCTAACATAATCATAGACTTGGAAAAGGACAAGGAAGCCCAAAAGTTATATAAACCTTATTACAAGAAAAGGGAAGACAACAATCAATCCCAAACCCCTCCGCACATCCCTGCATCTATGAACTTAATGGAGGTAGGAATGGATAACTTTTGCTCTTTCCACCAACAACCCCATTCTAAAAAGAATTGTCCTCAATGGATAAATTCAATGACGTTGGTTATGAATCAGCTGTTGGATTCCAAATTAACAGAAGATAACGATGAAGAAGGGAAATACATCAATACATCAACGAAAAAATAGGAGGATGAGGCCATGGTTTTATGGGACTGTGTTTCGTTGTTTGATACTGAGGAGGAAAATGATTTGAGACATGAGGGCATCCTAGAAGCAAATGTAACGACGAGAAGTTAGGGGTTGATTAAGGAAAATAGTCTTATGCTCCCGTAGATCAAAAGACTTCAAAAGAATGTTAAGAAATTTCAAAACAACTCCTCAACTAATAAAATTCCGGAATTTACCATCACCAGTCAAAATCCTAGACATACCAACATGTCTACTAAGACCAATGAATAAAAAATAAACAATGTTAAACCAAATCTCGCAGAACATAATATGGATTATGACATTGTGGAGGATATCAAAAGGGTAAGGGAAAACATCTCATTATTTGAAATGTGTAATGTGCCACAGCAGAAAGAAAATCTATTGAAAGCACTTGAAGTATCAGAAGAGAGACTTCCTACTGACAATTAGCCCCAGGAAGAAGAAATTCATCAAGCAAGTATGGGAGGTAATCCTAAAAGAAATAATCCACATTTTCTCCTCACTTTTGAAATTTTCAACCACAACATACATAACTACCTGGTAGAATCGGGGGCATCAGTCAACGTCATGCCACTGTTGGTCTGCAAAAAGATAAATGGGTAGCCTAAACCATCTACTTGGAGGGTCATTCAATTGAATAGAACGAACGTGAAAGTAATTGGGGAAATGGAGGATGTTCTCGTTCATTTATATTTGAATGATAAGGTGTGTCAATTCATTGATATTGTGGTGGCTGACATACCAAAAGCTTATGGTCTTGTTTTGAGCAGGGATTGGTCGGCAAGATAAATGGATATTTTTCCTTGGACTGGTCACATCTGTGGCTACCATATAAAGGAATCCCAAATCAAATTAAATTTTTGAGGGAGCCCCACATGAAACATAATGTTACTCAATTCGAGGGTAAAAATGAACCATTGGATTCTGTTTTGGGAAACTACTTTATTGAGCTAGAACCAGCAAACTATCAACCAGAAGAAGCCAGCAATACATCAGACACTCAGCCTGATCTCCTTCGGTTTTCACAGGTTGATGAAATTGATTGTAAAATAGTAGACTTAGCAGTAGAAGTAGATGTTAATTCTCACACAGTAGTTAGCGATTTTTGGACACTTTTCTTTCATGGTTCTAAAACTTTAGAAGGGTCGGGAGTCGGCTATGTCCTGATTGACCCTAGGAAAAACAAACATTTTCTTTCATGTAGGTTAGAGTTTGAATGTACCAATAACACAGTCGAATATGAGGCTTTAGATCAAGGAATAAGGAAAGCAATTTAATTAAAGGTAAAAAATATGAAGGTGTTTGGGGACTCTGAAATAATTCTAAAGCAAATTCGAAATCAAATACATTGCATTTCTCCTCATTTAAAAGCTTATCAAAATGAAGTATGGGATTTACTTAAAGGTTTTAATGCATTTAACATTGTATCAATTCCAAGACTTAAGAATGCAGCAGCTGACTTGTTGGCCACCTCAGCTGTGAGGCTTGTGTCTTCTAATAATCAGTGCTTTGTTGAATTGCTTTTCAGGCCTTCAGTTCCAGACATGATAACCAATCTACGAGTGTTCAATGATGATCAACAGATTATAGAATGCTTGACAAATGACGAGACTTTCAAAGGGGAAATTATTGATGAAGAAGAACATCAAGCTGAGTTTAAATTCGATAACTTCATTCCTAAAGGAGTTAGGACTTTAGAACGAATGTTTGATTTAAACGAGAAATTTAGAAGACCAGTGAATGTGAAGACTCATAGCTCGTCTCTACAGTTCAAGTTGATTAACTTGGGGACTGAAATGGAGCCCAAATATGTGAGTTTGGGAAAATTTTGTTCCCTAGGTGAAAGGAATAAGTTTATTAGTATTTTCAAACAATACAAAGATGTTTTTTCCTAGACGTTTGAAGATCTGAAGACATATGACACCAATATTATCCAGCATGTTATCCCCATCAGATCTGGAATCAAACCATATCAGCAGCCTGTAAGGAAAATGCTGTAAATTTGAGCATATAGATCTGTAGACAAAAACAAAACTCACAAAGAAGATCTCACAATTTACTCAGCAATTGAAGAATGAAATAGTGCAAAAGGCTTGCAGCTGTGAATGCTTTCATTAATCAAAAAAGTAATTCAGATAATAATTACAATGATGTAAAATGGCTTTAATAGCCACAAGCAATTCGAATCCACATGAGGAAGTTCGAATTGATGACTCTACTTGACTGTAGGTAACCAAGACTTGTCTAAATCACAATTGGAGTTCTAAAACACAACTAACGGTTACATTTAGTATTAAATAATGGTTAACTGACTGTGGTAGGTGAGAAAAGCGCCCCACATGTGTGCAATTAATTAAACCATTATTTAACTGAATGTAACTGACTCCTAACTTGTCTTGACTAGTCATGAACTGAAGTTAAGGACCCAGTAGTTAACTGTCCTTGTCTAAATCATAACCGGAGTTCTAAAACACAACCAACTGTTACATTTAGTATTAAATAATGGTTAACTGACTGTGGTAGGTGAGAAAAACGCCCCACATGTGTGAAATTAATTAAACCATTATTTAACTGAATGTAGAGAGCTAGAAATGAATGTAACTAACTCCTAACTTAGCTTGACTAGTCATCAACTAAAGCTAACTGACCTTGGTTGGTTTCAGCACTCCCAGTTGCTTCCTAAATTGTAGGGATTGATCTAGGAGACTCCTAAACTTATGCAATCAAGTGCAATAAGTGGCAGTGAGCCTCAATTAGTGTTCCCCACACTTTGGTAACTGAAACATGTGCCCCAATTTGGTCAAGTTTAACCAATGGTGCTAATGACTATAAATAGACTGGATGGACTCCTGATTTAGACATGACTCCTGATTTAGACATATGACCAAATTTGTACAAGGGAGGATTAATAATCCTAACAAATGCATCCAAAATTAGAACCTTTAATCCAAATTGAATTCAAGAAACTATTGGATGCTAGGATTATCTTCAGGGTTAGACACTCAGAATGGGTATCAAATCTAGTTCCGGTAAGGAAGAAATCCAGAGAAATCGGGCTATGTGTGGATTTCAGAAACTTAAATCATGCTTCAGATAAAGACAATTATCCTGTCCCACCCATGGAGCAGATATTGCAAATGGTTTCAGGTTCTGAACTATTCTCTTTATTAGATGGATTCTCATGCTACAATCAAGTATTAGTAGTGGAAGAAGACAGACTTAAAATGACGTTCAAAACCAGGTGGGGAACTTTTGCTTACAGAAGGATGCCCTTTGGACTCATAAAAGCTGGAGAAACTTTACAGAGGGCTATGGACATAGCTTTCCATGGTCTGATTGGCCGCAGTGTTGGAGTATACCTCGATGATATCATGATATTTTCAAAGAAAAGAGAGGAACATGCATTTCATCTAAAGCATATTTTTGAACGCTGCCAAAAATATGGTATCTCACTAAACCCCAAGAAGTGCGTGTTTGTTGTTACAAAAGGTAAGTTGTTGGGTCACGTGGTTTCTAAGAAGGCCATCTCCATAGACCTAGAAAGGATCAAAGCCATCAAAATAGATTCCCTTACCCCATAATAAAAAGTGCATGTAGTCATTTATGGGGACAATAAACTTCGTGCAAAGGTTTGTGCCAAATTTCGCGCAAATTGTTAAACCTTTGCAGAAAATGGTAAAGCAAAGTGTAGAATTCAAATGGATTGATGTAGATAAGAACACATTTAGTAGAATAAAGACAGTTGTCGTGCATGCACCCTCCCTCAAAAGTACAGATTTTGAGAAAGATTTTATTTTGTACACTTTCACATCTGATGATTCACTAGCAGTTGTGCTTACCCAGAAGGAAGATGGGGGAGATGAGTTCCCCATATCATTTATGAGCACTGGTCTGCAAGGGGCCGAATTGAATTACCCAGCTGTGGATAAACAAGCTTACACAGTGTTCAAAGTAGTGAAACAATTCAAGCCATACATACTAAAAAACCAGACAAAGGTAATCGTTCCACACCCAGCTGTGAGGTCTCTTTTCATACAAAAGGAGTTGAGAGAAAGAAGAGGCAACTGGGTAACAGCTCTACATGAGTATGACCTTGAATTCAAGCCAGCCCCTATAGTCAAAGGGCAAGGATTGTGCAGACTGATGACTGAAAGTAAAGACAATGAAGAACATGACTGGGAAGACGAAGCTGAGTTACATTTGATGGATGTATGTCCTCTTTTCACAGCTCCGGACTCCTGGTATCGAGACCTTGTGCATTACCTTTAGATGAGATTATTACTGGAACATTGGAATTCTAAGCAAAGAACAACATTACGTCTTAAATCAGATTCATATCATATTGTTGAAGGAATATTATTCAGAAAGAATTATGATGGAGTTCTCCTTAGATGCTTAGAGAAAGAAGATGCGAAAAAGGTAATGATAGATTTACATGATGGGCCTGCTGGAGGACATTTCTCCGGAGATACTAGAGCTCATAAAATTATTAGATCTAGATACTATTGGCCCACACTGTTCAAAGATGCACACACCCATGTCATAAAGTGCAACATTTGCCAAAGGTGTGGTGGAAGACAAGTTAAAGCAGCAGGACCATTAAAGCCTGTTATGATAACAGAACCTTTTGAGCAGTGGGGAATGGACATCATTGGGGAGATAAATCCAAATTCTTCTTTGCAACACAAATATATTCTGACGAAAACCGACTACTTCACTCATTGGTTCGAATCCATTCCATTGCGTAAAGTAAATGAAGATGCAGTCATGGACTTCTTGCAAGATCATATTATGACCAGGTTTGGAGTTCCAATTTCTTTAGTTTTCGATAATGCTACTTACTTTTCCTCGATTATATTAACTGCATTTGCTCATCAGAAAGGTATTAAGTTGCATTACTCTGCTAATTACTATCCACATGGGTGGGAAGAGAACTTACCAGTAAATGGTTTAGTTCTCAAACCTTATTTTTCCTGAGTTTTGTTTCGTTCTTTTCTCTTGTACATAAATAACTTGATTTGGCTATTTATTTTGATTTGTTTTATTTCTGTTTTGTTGTAGTTTAGATTTGGATTGATTTCAATAAGCAAGAGGCAAACTTTTGGTTGCATGGAGAATATCAGAATTCTAGAGTAATTAAAGTCCTTTAGTGTAAGACTGTGTACTATTGTTTTATCTGAAAGAATTTCTTATAGTTTAGCAGTTTTCCTGAATGGCTATGAACACATTGAATTCCTACTTAATTCTTGTAAAATAAACCAGGATCAAAAGGTCTGGAATACTATTTTGAGGCTCCATCCATCTCACATTTAAAATTTCCTAGGGAGTGACAGCAAAAGACCCACGGAAAGGAAGCAAGGTAAATAGTATATTATATATAAATGATCCCATGTCAAGAATTGAAAGCCAAAAGGCAGATAAGAGTAAAAAAACTCCTATAAAAGCATTATGTATCGAAACAAATTACTGAACCATATAAGTACCAAATTGCCAAAGTTCTTCTCCGTCCGTGAGTTGAAAGTTAAATACATATCTCACACAAAAGGACACTATGGATAGAAGAGCCTGAATAAAAGAATGGCATGCAGGAGGAATCACAAAGGACAAAAAGTCCAAAAGCACAAAAGTGCAAAATGACATGGGAATGAGGAACACATGAATATTTATGTTTACCATATGTTACAATCCTATGGTGTCCAAGCTGGAAGCCACCCAAAGACAGAGGTAATAAATGAAACTCATCTTTTTGGCCTCAAAAGAGTTATCTTGACTCGGAAATCTTGACTTCCTTTCTCCTAAATTGGACTATCATCAATGATTAAAGTACATATATTTGCCATTCAGGAAATCCAAACATCTAGAAGAATTCAACATGTTGGTTCTATTGTTAAACAGTCTGATACTTAAGAAATAAATTGTCCAGAGATCTAGGTTCACCAGATAATCGCCAATTGTTGCAGCTGCAACTGTTTTCCCATATTTTTGAAATTTTGGACCCTCCTCTTAACTTTTATCTTGCCTAAAATTGTTTGGATCCATGAACTCTGTATTTGTTTCCCCTTTGCTACATGTTTGGATTGTTTTGAGGTCAATGGTTTTCGTGCTTTTTGGAAGATTGCTTATGTCTGAAACTGTTTGAGTTGTGGAATTTGAAGATTGGATTTCAGATGTTTCCTGTTTGATCTGTGATTTCTTTCTTTGATATCAGAAGTTTATTTCATTGTTTTCGTCATTATTTTAGAGGTGCAAAAAGATTTTGGCACTGCCCAACTGAAAGTCTGTTGGAACTTAATGTTTTAGTTTGGTCATTCGAAAGTCATTTAACCATGCATCAGAGCCTTATTTCCCTTTGGGGCCACCGTTGCAAAAGCTAAACGATGATTTTTCTAACGGATATATTTGACTATCCGATGCTGTGATGTTATTATTTTGACTTACTTTGTGCTGTCGAAGGTTGGCTGAAGATTGAGTTGGTGGTTTTTTGACCTTTATGAATCCGTTGTTTTGGAGATAAAACAAGCTTTCTGGACCACTGTACAACTTGAAGTTTTCCGAGCACTTAACATTTTCACGATTTTTCTGTGCTATATCTGAAGGATTTATAACTTTGATCGAGGGCAGTAGTCTGATTCCCTTCCACCATTGCGGCTCCTGAGTAAACTAAGTGTCCTCCATTGTAACCGCTCCACTCGACGATGTTTTGTTATGATTTTCACTAATATGTGTGTTTTTCATGGAGCTCGTAGTCTTTTCATCTTCCACCATTGTGGTTGCATACTGTGCTAACCTCTCGACGTTATGTCGCCGTGTTCGCCAACCAAGAGTTTCTGCCCGATGCTTTAGTGTTTAGTTTTTCGGACGTCAATAGGCTTAATGGTCCTGCGGAACTCGTTGTCCATCTGAAGCCCTCCATTGCGGATGTTATTTAAGCTATTCTCCTAATGTTTTAATAGTTCAAGATGCCGATAAGGTTTTTCCCACCAGTTTGTGAGTTTTTAACCTTTCTTTAAGCGATGGTGGTTTCTGATTCGTGTTAAGGGTTTTGCGACAAAAGCACAGTACAAGGCCTCATTTTGTTGATCCGTTTTATTGTTAGTGTGATTGAAAATATGTAGTCCTAATTAATGTTAAATTTTTGTTTTAACTACAAATGGACTTAGAAGATTCCTCAGATTACTGTTGCGAGGAGACATAGCTAAAGGATAAAGCTGAGAAAAGTTGGTTGAATAAGTGACAAGCAGAGTTTTTTCTGAAATCAACGGGAGCTAAGAAAGGACAAATGAAAGACAAGGCAGAATCAACGACAACAGAAGTCTAGGCTTGGAAAGGGCCCATCAGTTACTAAGCTAATCCTTTTATATGAAGTATTCATAAAATTCAATCTGAAATGTAACGTATTGCCTAAATCATGAGCACTCACAAAAGGACAAAATTGGGAGATTAAACATTTTTGGGGAGCCCAAGAGTCATTCGTGGGCATCCCAACAGTTTGGTTCTTTTTGTATAAATATAGAAGATTTAGATAAGCAATGGGACTTTTTCCCAGTTAGATTGGAAGACATGTTGTAAGAAGAACTATTTCCTTTTGCAATAAATAATTATAGTTTTCCTGTTGGAGAAAGCTTGGTGGAATGTTCAAATTTTATGCTATGGATTTGTTGAAGAGGAACTATTTCGTTTTCAGCTTTGTGTCTAGTAGCTGTGAGATCATTCTAACTCTTTGAACCTATGTTCTTGTATGAATGATCTCTCGTTTGTTTTAAGAAAAATTCCACTATGAGTAATGAATGTTGTTCATAGACAATTGGCTATCTGGTTGTTCAAATATCTTTAAATGTTCATGTGTTTGAAAGAAGTATCAGCTATCTATGATTTTTTTTTATAATGCATGCACAAAATACACTACTCATTAATAAGTGATAATATTGCTTCCTAGGGATAGGTCAGGTAGTTAGTTTTAATTTCTTGTTGTGTGTGTGATTTAGATGTAAGAGAGTCTAAGACGAGAGTTAAGAACCTGCGCATCACATTGTGAACACTCCTTGCATTCTCAATCAACCTGCATCTTAAATAGGCACTTGCATATCATACTTAAAGTAAAAAAAATACAAAAATATACACGGTGGACCGGGTCGCAACCGATAAAACATTTTATTTTTGTCACTTGACCTACGGTAGATGGACCGCAAACCGGATGGATTCCCTACACTAAACAGTCATGGTCTAGTTGGGAATGTTGACTGGGGAGAATCCCTTGCTGTTGTTGCCTACGAATTTCCAGGCCTCAACACTTCCTTAGGATTGTAATGTGTCCATTAGTCCTTTACTTATGTTATGACCATGTTCCTGAGAGTCTTGATTCTTCTATCTAGTATGAAAATTGATTGAAATTGGATTTCCCCTTTGGGTGCCACCTATATCACAAACCGATCAAGTATATGATTAGAATCATAAACATAATTTTCAATAATGAAACATGGAACACATTATGTACTTTAATCAAAGGAGGTAGAATTATCTCGTAATACATTGGTACAATTCTTCTCAGGACCTCAAATGGTACACATAATATGGTAGCTAACTTTTACAGTTTCCCAACTGCAGTGAACTTTTTTGTCCTTGAAATTTAGGAACACTTTGTCCCCAAGCTGGAATTCCCTATGCATTCTTCCTTTATATACATAGCTCTTCAATCGGTCTTCAACAAATTTCAAATTCTACTTGATCCTGGTTACCTCCTATTATATATCCTGAAGCATTTTTTATACAACCATTATCCTCTCCATAGGATTGTCCCAATTCATTGGAACATTACACTTCTTTCCATAATGTTCTTCAAATGCACTCATCTTTAATGATTCATGGTAACCATTTTTGTAAGAAAAATCCACGAAGTACAAATATTCTTCCCGTTTACTAGGCTTGTCCATTACATACATCCTGATCATGTATTCAATGATTTGGTTTACTCACTCAATCTATCCATTCCAATTAATTTTAGTTTCAAATTCTCTGAACAAACCATTCCAAAAGTTCGAAGTGAAATTTTAATCCCGATCAGAAACTATTTCCTTTGGAATTCCATTCAACTTGGAAATTTTTCTCATGTATATATATGCAATCTTAGCTACTTTAAATGTTGAATGAAAGGTATAAAGTTAGGTGAATTTGTCGAATTTTCAACCCCCATAACAATAGAGTAATGTTTCTTTAATGTCATTGGTAAGTTTGCGATAAAATCAATGGTCACTACATCCCACTTCGATTTTAGTACAAGCAATTTATGGAGTAGACTAGATCGATGTTTATGTTTTTATTTTACTCTCTGATAGTCCAAGCACTGAGAAATATACTTGGACACTTCTTTCTTCATCCCTAGAAAATAGTACTATTTCTTAAATGTTGTCAATGTCTTTTGGTAACCAGGTGACCTCCATAAGGAACACTATGTGTTTCCTGCAATATTATTTTCTTAAAGTTTCTATCGTCTGGTATGTAAATTATGCTATTGAATTGAATAATTCCATCCTCAACTAGATCATATTTAGAAAATTTTAAATTATTGTTTCCTTCCTAAAATTCTTCCACGATTTGTAAATAATGATCATCATCTTTCAATGCCTCATGTAACCTAATTTTTAAATCATATATCTAATCATTGATGGTCGAAACTTGCATTAACTTCCATATTCTAGTAAGTGCATAAGATATTATGTTCTCCTTTCCTTTTATGTACTTTATTTTGAAATTGTATTCACTTACAAATTCAATCCATTTGACTTGTCTTACATTCAGTCGAGTCTATTCAAATAAATATTTCATCCTATCATGGTTTTTCTTTAACTCAAACTTTCTTCCCATGAGATCATGCCTCGACATGTGGAGTGCATGAACTATGGAAGCTAACTCCAAATCATGAGTAGCATATTTATTCTCATCCTCCTTTAAATTCCGTGATTTATAGAAAATCCATGCCCATCATGCATTAGAACTCCACCAAGTCCCTCCAAAGATATGTTAGTACAAACTACATACTCCTTGTCTAGATCCTGAATTTTTACTAATGGAGCACATGTGAGTAACTCTTTTAAAGGTCAGAATCTGTCTTCACACTTTTGGTTCCATATGAACTTCACACTCTTATTCTGTAAGGATGTAATTGGATTTTTAATTTTGGGGAAATCTTCTATGAATCTTCGGTAATATCCTTCCAGATCCATAAACGATCTAACTTCCATGGCATTTTTTGGAGTAGTCCATTCATGAATAGATTTTATATTTGATGGTTCCAAAACTACCCTTTATTTAGAGATAACATGACCCAAATAAAAAATATGCTTATGATAGGATGAACATTTGCTAAGCTTATCATATAACTAATTTTCTCTTAGGATATACAAAGCAATTTTGAGATGCTCTTCATGCTCTTCTTCAGATTTGGAATTTTCCATAATTTCTTCCAAGAACACTATAATAAACTTATCCAGGAATTATTTATACACACCATTCATTAGGCACATAATTTTTTCTACAGAATTTGTCAGTCGGAAGAGTAGGATTGTATACTCATAATGATCATACATAGTTCTAAAATTTGATTTGCTGATGTCCTCATATTTTATACGCACTTGATGATATCTAGACCCAAATCAATTTTGGAAAATATTTTTTCTCCTCTCAACTGATCAAAGAGTTCATCAATCCTCGACATTGGATACATGTTCTTGATGGTAGCCTTATTCAGTTGCCTAAAATTCACACACAACATAAGTGTGACATATTTCTTTTATGCAAACAAAGATGGAACTCCCCATGGTGACACACTAGGCCATATATAACCCTTCTTTATCAACTCTTCTATTTGCAAAATGCAATTCTTTTAGTTTTGGGGTGCTCATTTTGTAAGGATATTTTTTCATTGGCACAACTTCGGGCATCAAATAAATATTAAAATCAATATCACATTTATAAGGTAACCAATACACATCTTGGAATACATCTAGGAATTCTTGTAGCATTGGAATTCCTTCAATGCATGGATCCATATGATCTGGTTCCACCTTAGCATGGATCACATATAGCTAGCATCCTTTTCTGATATACTTATTCATCTGAATGACCGAGATCTACCTTATTGAAATCGGCCTTGAAATACCTTTAATTTAAATTGCAATTCCATCCTCATCCAGGAACATGAAAATTTTATCACAAAAATTAAGAATCACATTTTTACGATTACAACCAATCCATTCCAATTTGAACATCATATGAGCCTAGAGGAATAACATCCAAATTGGACTTGGTCTATAACCCATTAATTATAAAAAAAATAGTACTTAACCACATAAGTAATATTTCTTCACATTTCTGTAACTAAATATAACATTCTATTCTTAGGAAAATTACTGCTCGCTAGATTTCATTTTTCAACCATATTAACATTTACGTAGCTATAAGAAGCTCCTGAATCAATCAGAATTGAAATTGGAAAATTATTAAGTTTAACTTCAATTTAAATCATTTATGACTGGTGGTCTGCTTGGATATTATCCAAGGATACATAAATTCAAGGGAACTCCTAACAACATCCACCACTATAGAATCTTCTTGTACATTGTACATATTAGCATCCTTGTTTTTCTCATGACATTTATTGAGGGAGTGGTCACCTCCACAATTCCAACATTTAACTTGCACCCAAAAAAAATTCCCTTTGGATTCCTTCATCTTTGACTCATATTTTAGAGTGGGTTGTATAAAATAATTAGGAATATTAAGAGACTTAAATCCCTTTTTCCTATGTTCTTTCTTATCATTCATATTACTCTTCTATCTCTTATGAAAATCCTCCCTGCTTTCACCTTGTTCATACAGGCGTTTATCCTTCAGTATGCATTCCTTCAAGGTATGAGACTTGTCATAATTTATTCGGTGTTTGTAGAATGTTGGTATACCACATAGAAAACACTGTATCTTAACCTTTTCTTCTTAGATGAGATCCACATAACTATTGGGAAGAATATGCACTATTTAATTCAGCACTTAATTGTCAAACTGGGAAGGGAGCTTATGAGATGCAAACACAACATGTGCAGAATTGAAGGCTTGAACTAACCTAAGCTAACTAAATATGCAAATGCACTAACATGAAACTATATGATCTTAATCTACATGCATAACTTTCATAATTCAAATGCAAGAATTTAATCTATCTATAAAACTAGGAAATTAACTAAGAACTTTGGAAAAAATAACTACAAATTCAAATCTAATCTAACGTTATGCTAATCCATTCTATGAAATTAAATTGCAACGACTAATCTAGGAAAGCAGTCACTTGGTCCGAAAGCAATCTAATATAATGAGAGTAAATTTAAATATTCAAAACAGGAAACAAATCAACTAAACTATTTCATGAATGCATGAACTATATGCTTATGCAGGGATGAGAATCTACTTGACCATGTGATTAACTATGAAAGCAAATACTGAAATTAATTACAAAAGTAAATATGAAATTAATTACTTAGAATAGTAAATTACGCTACAAGTAAAAAGAGTGACTAATCTATCTATTCTATGAGCGAAACTACTCTATATTTTCAAAAGAGCAAACTAACCAACTATCCTACTCTAGATATCGAATCTTATGCAATCGTATAAAGCATATTGAAACACTAATCTAAGGACCAAGTGTAAACAAATACTTTGCAAGGAATCATAAACTAATGTAAGCAAACTAATTTAGCAAATCCAATCTAATCAACAACTAGTCTATGAATTTAAAAAGTAAAATTATATTAAACTAAGCTATGAGAACCTTCAAAATGAAACTAATGCATCTAATACAAATGAACTTATTAATGAAACTAATGCATCTAATACAAATGAACTTATGAAACTTGAATTGGAACTAGTTCCTAGTCTACTCTACCCATCGAAACACAATATCTTGAAGAAATGAAACTAAAATCCGGATTTGTTACTTTCTTTGAAAACTTAAAATTATAATTCATGAATCATTTTAAAACAAATCCCACACTACAAATTATATAAAAAATACAAATTAAGTTACATCTTAAATTACCAATAAAAAAACTATATCACAAACTATATTGCGATTTAAATATTATATATTTAATTACAATTGGAAAACACTCTAAACAATTAAAATTTATCAACTAAAGAAATGTCCAAATTACAAGCTAAAAACTAAATTCTATAACATATAATCTAAATTATTATTAACTTTTTAATACATAAATTTATTCTTACTTTATAATCATATTAAATTATGAACAAATAATTTGATATTATTAAAAACTACAAATTACAAACTAATTCTTAAAAGAAATTTCTAATAATAAAATCACATTTTATTTCTTAACCAAATACTGCAAAGATCTTACTCTTTAAATATAAAATTATATGTATGCATTTTAACATGTATTTGTTTTTCAAGAAACATATGTATGCACCCTAAATCCAAATTGAGTCAACGTATGGGTTATTTCATACATTAAATATATATCTTCAGAGCATACTCTCATAAGGTTGCCGCCTATAAAACCTCGAAATTATCATTGGTTAATGAAACACCATATGAAATGAATTAAAAGGGATTTGTATAACATTAAATTATAACAACAAATGTAAAGCATAAATACAATGCAATAATAAGCAAGAACAAAATACAGACATAAAGATAAATTAAAACAGAAATTTCATAAATCTAGATCAGAAATAAGAAATGCTGAAAAACGGACTGGAAAGCAATCTGGACGAATAGTGGAAATGAAAGGCTGAAAGATGAAATAAACAGAAATGCAAATGGCCAGCCGTATCAATTCTGAATGCATAAATCACAAAAAAACACAGGAAATTTACAGTTTATTAACAACAAAACTTCATCTACAAGAAAACTAAATACATATACATAAAAACAAAATTACTTATCTGCAAAAACGAAAGGATTTTGCTGAATATGTACAAATAGAACCTCCGGTTGTTGAGGGGCCCTTCTCAGCAATTAGAGGCTAGTCTAAGTCAATGAATTACTTCACAGAATATTGAAACATGCATACATAGCTAAAAATAGAGTTTTATTCAATTTGAACAGAGTTTTTTACAGAGTCTATTCACGGGAGACTAGCTACTCAACTCTCATGAAGAGGTTGGTATATATAGCTTCTTACAGAGATGACACTAGTGGAAAATGAGATATTAGTGACCAGGAGACCAAAATTTTTGGTCACCACATTTTTTTTGAAGGGATAAATGACCAAAATTGATAATTTGAGTGAGATAACTAAAAAAGACCAAGATAAATGACTAATTTTGGTCATGGGATAAAAACCAAATAAAAACGACCAAGATAAATGACCAAATTTGGTCACGGGATATCTAGACTAAAAATGACCACATAACAATTGGTCATTTATTTGGTCATTTATAGTTGTCACTCCGGCAATAAAAAAAATTCCCAATTATTTTTCCCTCTCAAATCAATTGTTTCACCCATTTTTGGACATGGGAAGCCAATGAGCAAAGGAAAATTTGTAGAAGCTAGATCCAGAGGGAGGAAGAAAAAATGAAGGAGGATATCCTGAAGAGTCCCCTCACATTGAAGGTAGCGGGTCTTCTGCTGCTTGCCATCGCATGCTTCTACTTGGGAAAACACTGGGCAAGCGATTATGACCAGGTACAAATCATTATTGGCTCGATTTCCTCTTCGGTTCAATCCCGACTCCAACCTATGACCTCTCTTCCTTAAACATCACAAAACCCACCCCCCTCTTCCTCCTCCATCACCACTACCACCATCACCAGCTTCCTTTGGCATAGTGGACAAGGATGGAGTAATGCAGGATCATTTCTTGGTGGCACTACTACATTTCGATCCAAAATCCGAAGAAAAAATCCGACGGTGCGTGGATTTCTCTTTTTAAACTTACCAAAAATCACAAGGATACATTTTTTTTTTGTAAATGTGGCCACAAGCGTCGATGAAGCGACGACTATTCTCATAACCATCGGTTAAGCAACGATGTGTTAGTAAGTGTCGCTTAAGCGACGACGCCTTTGGAAAGCGCCGTCGCATATCCGACGCTTAAGTCCAATAGAGCAAAGTGATCTTAGTGGACATTAACAATTATCATAAAAAAAACTAAATCTATTTAATTTAAATTTGTTATCCTATTATTTTTAGATATAAAGAAAAAATTATATTTCAACAAATTTTATAATAGTTTATAAAAACAAAAATAAAATAATAATAGTAATGCTTAATTGTTATTTTTTTTACACTGAATCTATAAAGTGTGTAGATGAGACAAATTTCCTAATATACCAAAAAAACATACAAAAACTGTGTTTAAATTTATGGAGTTTTCAGTGTGTAATGGTTTTAAATCTATCCATGTGTTAGACACTCTATCCACCTTCACTCCAAATTTTAAACACAGTGTTTTAGTGCCTTAAAAACGTTCATACTTAAAGTTTTAAAATGTAAAAAAGTTACATTTTAAATAATTTGATTAATAAATCTAAAATAAAAATAAAAAATAAACCTACCAAACCCCGAGAACAAAATTAAAAATAAGAAAAAAAATTCATTGTAAAAATTTTGGTAAAAGAAAGAAGCACTTCTCCAGCTAAACTTATTTAGCCATCGGAGTTCTCATAACATTAGGAAAATCCAACGGAATCTTCGGGGAGAAACCTGTCCCCCGATTTTATTTTAAATAGACTAAATGATTAAAAATGGATTTAATATAAATAAATTTAGCACCCACACCAAATTCAAAACCAGAGTCACTCTGCAGCCTCTTCTTTGGCCCCGCTATAGAGCAACACCAGGATCATCCATCGACCCATCAGACAACCTGAAACCGATTGAAGGGCCAACTCGGAATCACGAGACAACCTTCTTTCTTATTGGGTTTCTCTCTTAACTTGCTTTCTCAGTAATATTCTGATGGAACAACAGCAATGCAAGCAACAGCAGATTCCACAGGAAGAAGAAAATGCAGAGGAGCTGCAGCATGGACCCTACCCCAGTGAACAACTTCAGGTAATAAGTTTCAAATTCCTTTCAGAGCCAAGAACAATGCAATGCAATTTCTTTGAAATGAATTTGATCTCTGGATGCTTTTGTTGTATCAAGCATGTGGGATATCTGTTGTTGATATTAAAAAACTCAAGGATGTCGGGCACTGCATGGTAGAAGCTGTTGCATATTCTCACAAGAAAGAGCTTGTGCAGATCAAGGGCCTCAGTGATGCCAAGGTTGATAAAATTATTGAAGCAAGAATGTCAACTTTATCCCTTAGCCCACGTTTTTTATATTTCTATTTTTGAAAACATGAAAAATTCAGTGGGTGGCTTGTATTCATATGATTATTGCCTCTAGCAGCCTCAAAATTGGTTCCCATGGGTTTCACTAGTGCCAGCTAGCTGCATGCTCAATGCCTTGAGATTATACAGATAAGTTCTGGCTCTAGAGAACTTGACAAGATACTAGAAGGTAAAGTAATTTCTGCAGAACTTGCTTGAGAGTTCTTTGGTTACAAGGATACAGTTGAGTTGCATTGTTATTAATGATGGGAGTGGTGGAATTCTTTGTGGGCATTGATAATTGTTTTTTAGGCACATTCCATGATTCTGAGAGTTTTCTCTTTTCTTAACAGGAGGGGTTGAGACTGGATCAATCACAGAGATCTATGGGGAATTTCATACAGGAAAAACCCAATTATGTCACACTCTCTGCGTTACTTGTCAAGTGAGGTTCTCAGAGGAAAAAATGTACAGCTATTATTTTAAAATATGTTTGTATGTTGTAAATTTTATTAATGAAACAGTAGTCCACACCAGCCAAAATCTAGGGCAATATGATAAACCCTTCTAGGATCTATGCCACATACCCAGCAGCTACTCACATTATAAGAAATCGGCCCAAAGCTATTAAACAGTCATTATCATAATGTCCAAAATTAGGGCTCTGGAGGTGTTCTAGAGCAGTTGTATCTATCGTAAATGTGCTAACGGAAGCTTGACTAGGAGACCCATTTCTTGTTTTGTTCCCTACTTGGTTTTCTTTTCCATTCCCATCTTGACACTGCATCATTGTATTACTAAACAATTTCATATGAAAAATATATGCTGGCAAGGGGGGTTCATGTTTCTTATCCCCAAATCCCTTTACCCCCGTTTCTTGTTCTATTTTCATTTCCCATTCCTTTTCTAGTTTCTCATAACACAATGTATTAACCATTGTCATGAAAACAAAAAGCCAACCATTTCAGGCACCAGATGCTACCTTAGTTGCAGAGGGTTCATCCTGGTGTGGCCGCTTGCCCTTTGATATGGCTAGTGTAATAAATATAAATGGGATCTTATCATTTATAGGTGGGTGCTGCAGTTCATTATGGTGTTCGCATGGAAGAAAATGGTTGATGGTTGATTGGGGAAAAATAATACTACTCATTAGCTGCATATTTGAGGGCACTAGTTTGAAGCTCATATAAAGATATGGTTGTTTGAACTTTGAGGCAGCAAACCTCTCATTCAGCTCTTAAGTCTACATTACTGGCATTTTGTAGTCACTCCCTGCACTCAGAGGCAATGAGATATCCAGTGAATTCTGCTTGTGGCCATGTCTGCTTCTTCCCAAAGAATGAAACCTATTTGAGCTTCGGTTGCTTGAAACCCTAAGAAATTCAAAGGCATTCATGGCCGCCATGCTCCTAAAGCCTCTGTGTTTCAGACTCACCATGAGACCACCTCCATTTTCCTCCAAAACACAGGCAGACTCCCTCCAAAATTGGCTTAAACAGAGCGAAAACATCAAACTCAGTACTAAATTATATGAACCCATATCTGAAAAACAGGACAGACTCTGGGCATTCCCCAAATGAGAAGAACTCCCTCTTCCTGCTTTATTGTCTTCAAAAATTTCATCAAAGTGGTCCTAAGAATCTCAAAACTCGGCTATGTGTGGCTTCCTAATGATGATAATGGAACAATGCTTAATTAATTAATGTAGTTGGTAGAATATTGAAGGGAAGTAGAGAAATGAAGTAATCATTGTACAAGAGGCACAATAAGCTACATGCCAGTCTTCCAAGGACACCCTCAACAACACACACAGGGGCCCAATTGCATCGAAAAGGGACCCATATGCATCAAATTTTGACTGGGACTCTTGCAGTGAGCTCTCTGATTATTTCTTAAATTTTGCACTGCATTGCAAGTGCGGTGCAGCTACTGTTGTAATGAATGTCTTATGCGTGAATTCAGTCATTTTCTAATTAGCAATTTGATTGTGAGGTTGAGTGTTGTGGAAATAAAATAATATGGCCAAATTTGAGACAGCTATGCATAAAGATAGAGACAATAAAGTTGTTATAATTGCCATATGTGTGACTGTGTAGAGAAGACCAAAGAGGAGGATTGGACAAAACTTCTGTGTATTTAAGCAAAATTTTGAATTTCTTGTTTTATCGAGGTCCATAACAACAAGCCGAAGGCTTGTTCAGGAAAGAATGGGACCATTTAGAGTCATTTTGGTGTTTTAAGAAGATTGGAAAACATAATTTGAAGTGTTTACATGAATATGTTTTAGAGTATAAGTTTTGAGTAATGTTCTTAATTAAAAAAACATTTATGATGTAATGGTGTGATGGGAGAAGAACTACCTCGTTGATGATATAAGAGCGTATCAATCTCATTTTATCTATTGACTTTATTGTAACTGTTAAATTAGTTGTTTGTCTTGTTTGCAATCTGAACATGGTGTTAGAATCTTATGAGCCTGAGTCTGTAGTTACTTGTGAAGAAGTTCAAATCAGTTTCAAAATTAAAATAGCAAAACCCGTGGTTATTTGTGAATAAGTTCAAAATTAACTGAATCATGAGTGAAGAAAGAAGAAAGAACAAAATTAACTGGTGGCACTGACAGCTCGTCCAGCTGGCATCAATGACTGGTGGCTAAATGTTGTCTGTGAGATAGCTTTTATCACTTGTGGGATGGTCAGCACCGGTTTGCATAGCCTTCTTATGATTTTCATTGATGCCTTAAGTTTGGAATACCATTTTAGAATGGGATATAAATGCCTTTTCAATCTCAATCTGCTACCTTATTCTCCCCCGAGGCATATTGAGTGCAGAGATCTTCTCAAGGGCCTTCTTTATAGGTGAACATTTCAATAAGTCTTTGGTTGGGATATCACCTGTTTGAAGCCAATAAACTGAAGCTGCTTCAGCCTTATCTTACTGTATTTGAAGTCTTGTCCTCACATTGGGTGATATACTTCTGTGCTTCACAAGTCCATTCCCTTGTTTATCAAGCAAATGGGCTTTCACTCATTGAGGCAATCTAATCGTTCTTAAAACATATAAATTATTCATCTGTAGCTCCCACCATAGTTTCACCTAGTGCCAAGTTTCTCCACATATTTCTAGAGTGTTGTGTCAATGGGATGCAATTTGTTGCTTTTTCTATAGCACCACCTCTCTCTCCATATTTGCTCCTCACTTTTCTACTACCCAACTGAGGAAAATGGAGCCATTTGGTTCCTTGGAGAAGACAAGAAAAAAATTATGATTTTCTTGTGTCCAAGCAAACAATTGATAAGTTCATCTTCTCTCGTGCTTTCCAAGTTGCAAAAACAGCCCCTTACCCATCTGTCATACAAGATACCCTCTTCTAGCTACCATGTGCTTGCAAAACTTGATACTGCAATATCGAATTGCAAAGGATGGGCCACCATAGGGTTTAGCATTTGTTTTTAGTTGTCTTAGGGCCATTGTTGAAAATATCATTTCATGGAATATATCGCTAAGGGTGCAGAAAGAAACTTAACAGAAATATTGGGGAACATATTGGAAAATTATCTCAAAATATGGAAAGAAAAAACTTAGACCTAAAGATTTTTGAAAATATTAGACAAATCGACAACCTAAAATACATGGGAGAAATCGGAAATACCAGGAGAAATTGGAGATATTTGCAACATTGATTAGGGGCCACTTGTGGCAAAAAAGGCCCCAGATGTGGGGAGGCTTTGTGGGCCACTCATGTCACATTCAAATGCCCTTATTTATAAATGTCATTGCTATTTCTTCTTTTGTTGTCATGTCATCCCAGCTGGAGGTGTTTTCTGAAGCAGGAAGCACTTCCTAATCTACAAGAGTTGTCTCCTGCTGCAGGAAGTGCCTCCTTCAGTAGATGGATCTATTGGAAAACCCTTTAAAAGTGGGGCAGGTTGGATACAGATATGTGAATCCAAGGATCTGGTGCATAAACACAAATCTGGTATCCTTGGCCTTGAAGATGGTTTGATATCTACAATATAATTGGACATTGAATTTAGTTCTTTTGGTGACCTACAATATTGGAGATGGAAGTTGTTTTATGATCTGAAGTTTTATTCGAAATCTTATACTGCGATCTAGTCAAACAAACCAACAGCTTACTCTACATAGTGCTATTTGTTTCTATGTATATGGGCATGTATGTTCATTTGCTGATTAATGTCGTTTGTTACCATTTTCCAACATGTTCAATACCCTTTATGCTATTATATTCTACTTTAGGTTTTCAAATTTGATTGGTAGGTAATTTTTATTATAAGTGAATATAATTACAGAGGACGACGTATTGTTTTCTTAGTAGATTGTAGCCAGCTTTGTGTTCATAGGGATTGCATCTAAATTGTTTTCCCTGCTATTAATGTCTTTTAGTTCACAAGATCATTGCTTCAACAAGTTTTTTTTAATGTGAGAAATGTTTTAGGAATGTGTGTACTTTATCATCTCATGGCACTAATCTAACAGTCAATGACAATGTAACTAAAATATATTTTTAACTTACTGAATTTTGAATGATAAAAAGCAGTGTTTAATTTTGGCTGTGAACTAAATGTTTAGTTCATTTTTGTTTTAACATGCTTTAAACTTTATGTGACTGAATGCAAATCCTATTTTTTTACATGATTGAACTCGTGTATATTGTTTGTTGTGGCATATGTAAACTGTGATAGGCTATATTATTCTTTTATCATTCTAAACGTTGAATTGGAAATATTACGAGTTTCAGATCCATATTCCTGGCTGGAATATGAAATGAAAACTGCTTTGGTTCATTTGGAATTAGGAATGGTCATTTCAATTTTAAAGAATGGCAGTTCATTCATGCTCCCCACAAAATTTGAGGATTGAACATATGATCTAGACTTCTCAACTATGACCTAATGGATCATAATTGAGTCACAATACATTTGCAAATTGACGTATTGTTTGTGCAAATTGAGTCACAATACATTTGCAAAGTTCTATTGAGGGAGAAGTATAATTGAAACCTGATATTTTTGACATAGCTTGTCTTACACAGGAAAACCTTGCAGCTTTGCTAATCTATCCCAGCAATGCATAGTCCTGCAATTGAATGGATATATTGATTAGAACATTGGATTTCTGTTGTGCCAATGGTTGGTTAGAGTATAGAAGATATTTGAATTCCATAATTTTTTCTTCTTATCCTGGGATCCCATCTGACAATTTTTTTTGTGGACCATGCAAAAGCACAAGTGTATCCCATTAGAAGAGCTTGCTACATAATTCAAACTCCGCACTCAGGTTCTTATATGTTTACAACTTTATCTATTATACATTTATATGGACATGCACATGAATGTATAGAGGAACTTTTTCAAAGTTAGTGATGTGTTTTGTATTTCTTGCTCTCATGAGCTAGTTGGGCTTCATGCATAAATGTTATTAGCCGTGGAATTTTTTGTTTGTACTAAAATTTCATATGTCTTATAAGTGAAGTATATCTTATGATATTTAAATAGAATTAGTTTTCTACAGAATTGGAGACATGTATTCCATCTTAGTTTGTTGTGGCATTCCTTACCTTACGAGCATTTGAATTTACTGTCACTCTCTGAATTCAGAAAATGCATTTTGAGAGGCACGAGATTCAATAGAGATTTTAATTTTGTGACGGGAATGACTTTGTTTTGTTTTACTTATGATTGTGGATAATGTTGTAAATTCCATAATGATTGGGGTGGTGGTACGGGAGTGGTTGTCAGTGGTTTTGAAAATCATTTTTGGGCAAGATGTAAGGCTGCTCTTCAGCTCCTTGATCCTAATTGGGGAGAGAAAGGGTTTGACTATCGGGGTTGGTTTACATTGTCCAATTTCAGGAAGGGGATGAATAGGGTTCAGTTCAGGTGCGGTTGGACAAGGTGTATAGTCCTTGGGAGGACATCTCTTTTTTGGATCCTGGAAGCCTGTTGATGTGCTAATTGAGGCTATTGGATTGTGTTAACACTTAAAACTGTGAGGTTCTAAGGTAACTAGAAACAGTGCATTGTCACCTTGCACTATTTCTCTGCACTTTGGGTTAGTACTTGCAAACCATAGTGGAGAATCCTTTTGTGACTTTAGGGGTCAACTAACAATTAAAATTTAAAAACAATCAGTAACACTTAAATTGAAATACAAGCTTGCTGCCCTGATTACTTCTGTTAATAAATGTGAAAAACCAGCAAGCAAAACATGACCTAATAACTGAAAATATGAATGGAAAATCATCCAAAACTTGATCCAAGTGTTGAGCACTCAACCCAACGTAATTCTAAACTAACAAAAGCTAAAGATTCTCTCTATTTCTGCAATTAAGATCAAAATTCAACAAAATTAAACAATTATGTTTATCTCCAAGTATTATTTTTGTTTGCGTAATCCTTTATGAGCATTTGTGATTCTCTAGGATATTAACATGATTCTCTGCTAGCATTTTCACATATATGTGAATCGTTTTTTACCTTGACATGCTTTGCATCATGTTTGTATGCAGATGTCTCCATTGGTATGATTTGTTCTGAACTGAGATTTTAAACTTTTGTGTATATAATTGATATCTTCCTGTTATCATATCTTAGAGCATCCATTTCATCGCACTAGTTTCAGCTTGCAAATTAATCAACCATTTCAAATAACCTGTATTTTTATTTTTATGTTATGGGAGGACACAACTGAAGTCCAAAGGTATCTCCTACATGGTCCTTTCATAAAGATTCCAACCTTGGCATTCTTATGAAAACATATATGTGGCTCTGGAAAAGCTGTAGACTGTTGTATCTATTTTGTACTTCAAATAATTTGTTCATGGTCATTACTGAGGTGAGATTGATTCCTGGTTTCTGACCATTCAGGAGTGTATCAGGAAATTGGAGGAATAGAAATATATGTCTCTGACCGTTAATCCTAAGGCTTTCAAGTCCCTTGCGACTGAATTCAAAAAGGATATGGCACGGGAGCTGGAAGTTGTTGTCTATCAGGTGAAACAGAAACCCTGCCAATGAAGTGAAAAGATTGTTAAATGATTGTTTTCAGCAGTCAAAAAATTCTTAATACTTGTTAACAGTTTCAAAATTTTACTGTTTAGAAGGAAGTCATAGATTATTCATTTCATGTTTTCAAGAGTGACAATTTATGGATATATATTTTTGAAAACATCAAGCAAACACAGGTTAACATTCTGAATGTCAGCGACAGAGGAGATACCTTACAAATTGGATGGGCCGTATTGCCAACTGACTCTAGTAATTATATGACAAACAATACTGCTGAGGTTAAATAACTGAAATATTTCCTTTTCCAATTAAATGTTTGAGGAATGAGGACGAATGAATAGTACTATATGATTATTCATGTATATCGAAAAGTATAGTTATATGAATTTATTAAATATGTTGTTCTTTATCTTGTTTTTTCCAACCTTTTTCCATTTGTTCAACTGTTATCGATTTTCATCTCTGCAGAGAATCATCTCCCTTTTAAGTGGGCATCAGGTTCACCTTTGTGATGCCTTCGGAACTTACAAGTGGCTACCCTGTAAGTATAAAAAATTCCAGAGCTTAAAATAGGTTTTCTAGTGTCGTATGCCATCACTGATCCATCTTTCCCCTTTGTTGTATATTATTTTAATGAAAGAGAATAGGTAACAGAATGTTTTTATTGAATAGATAGGGATATGACATCATGTGGGTTGTGTAAGTAACATAATTAGTTGCATGGTATGTACTATTCAACAAATGACATTAAATTGTTTGCTTTAGTGGTCATAGACTAATTTTGAAGTGGTTTCTTCATAGGTCACTGCAAGGTAATAAGTTGAGAGGAAGGATTCCAGAAGTAGTTGGTCTCATGCGGGCTCTGGCTGTTCTATAAGTAAAGTGTTCGCTGGATTTTAACTCGTACTAAAATGTCTTCTAATCTGATTAAAAGTAACCTCAGTCCTTAAAATATGCATGCAATCCTATCTCAATAAAAAGTTAAAACCCATAATGTTTTGGGATTTTGTTAGTATATTTCTTGTGCACAATCAATTCATATTCCTTCCTACATGATCAATGCTCTGCAATCCCAAGCAAAGATTTGATTATAAAATTATGGTTTATGCTTTAGTGCATTGATACATTAGTAATATTTATTGCAGGGATTTGAGTGATAATCATCTTACTAGAACAATTCCTCCCATTCTAGGCAATTTAACTTACACTGGAAAGTTGTAAGTTACTTGCACGCTTAATTGCTTGAATTCTAACCTCTGGTCATTATATGTTGACCACAACTTCCTTTCATTTTCAATTTTCAAGAAGCTAATTCTCTTATTATTTTCCTTGTACTTCTTAGATATTTGCACACTAATAATCTCACTGGATCTATTCCGCCAGAATTAGGGAATATGACAAAGCTGAGCTACCTGTAAGAGCTTTAAACAACATCCTGTAGTTATGTATAGTATATGCAAGAAATAGAAATTGGATGTGAATTATAAGAAAAATCCCAATATAGATATGCAGGCAGCTGAATGACAATCAGCTTACAGGGCAGATTCCACCTGAGCTGGGGAAGTTGGAACAGCTGTTTGAATTGTAAGTTTCTGTCTATACAGTTTTCAAGAAAGTAAAGACAAAAATGGTAGAAACGTATTCAAACCTAGTAATATACTACAACATTAATCATAGATCTGTTGTGGAATCTTTCTGCAAGTATTTTAACAACACTAGATTGTATTTTGTTTGGACAAAAATCTTGCCAGAAATCACCTTGAAGGTCCAACCCCAGAGAACATTAGTTCCTGCGTTGCTCTTAATTACTTGTAAGTGATATAATCTTCAGGCCTAGTGGAAAATCTATGGAAAGTAATCTTGGCATTTTTCTAACAATATTGAGGTCATGTCTTCTTCTTGTCCTTTCTTTGTCCAGCAATGTGCATGGTAACCATTTGAATGGAACTATTCCTCTGGAATTCCATAAACTTGACAGCTTAACTTATTTGTAAGTGTTTGTAGGTCATAGATAATACAATTAAACTATTTAACATAATCATTTATTGAATTGTATGCAGCATGTTCAGAGTGATTAATAGATTTTGTTGTGGGTTTTACAGAAATCTGTCCTCCAACAAAATCAAGGGAGAAATTCCCATAGAGTTGGGATATATTATAAATCTAGACACACTGTGAGTTCTTGCTATTTTAATGTCTTGATTAAGCTTCCAAGGATCCTGTTATAATTTCATCTAGAAACATAATTTGCTCTAATGGTAAAATGTACATTTTAATTGATCTATGATTTGATGTGAATATTTAGGGACCTCTCTAAAAAAGATATTTCTGGACCTATTTCATGATCTGTTGGGGATTTGGAACATCTTTTAAAATTGTAAGCCATCTGTAGAATTCTTTTGAGAACAAATCAATTTTTTGTGGGTGAGATAACTATTTACCCATCATGGTCTCTATTGGATTGTGAATTCAAGGAACTTGAGTGGCAATAAACTGAGTGGTTTTCTCCTTGCAGAATTTGGAAATCTAAGAAGCATTGGGGATATGTAAGTACTTGCATGGTTTGTGTTGTTTGCAAAGAATTCTTGTTCCTTCCACATCTCTATTTAGTGTACCCATGGTCACTTCAACAAAAGTAGCGTAGTGTGACATATTTTCAATGCAGAGACCTTTCTGCTAACTGATTATTGGGTATTATTCCTCAGGAACTTGGACAGCTACAAAATTTGGCCTCGCTGTAAGTTTATTCAAATGACCTAAGATACAATTTATTTAATAGGTTCACAATTATTATGAAAATAACTCGATTATTCTGAAAATAATTCTGGAGATGGATGATATATAGGATTCTGAATAACAACAGTTTATCAGGGGAGGTGCCATATCAGTTGACCAACTGCTTCAGCCTTACTACAATGTAAGAATTAGTCTAAATCACTCCTATTTGAAGTTCATTTCATTTTGAAGTTCAAAGGAAGTAATCTTGATATTTCAACTTCTACTGATTGACTGGAAATGGTTCATTTGTTTCATAGAAATCTCTCTTACAACAATTTGTCTGGGAATATTCCTGCCATAAAGAAATTTACAAGATTTAAACCAGAAAGGTATAGATATATTCAAAACATTTTATCTCTGGAACAAATTCAGTATTTGTTCTAGATATTAGTGGGTTTGTGCATTTGATCTGACAGGATTGATTATTACCTCAGCTTTTTAGGAAATCCAGGTCTCTGTGGTGATTGGATTGGATCACTTTGTGGGATATACGCTAGGCAATCAAAAGGTGAAAACAAAATTAAATTTACAAATCAAATTACATAGATTAGTTCTGTTTTACGATCAAATTTCCTGGGAAATTATATTTATAAATGTATCATATTGATTTTGAAAATGAACAGCTTCTATCTCAACACCAGCTATTGTTTGCATCTCTTTGGGTTCAGTTTTATTAGTGTCTATGATTATCATAGCTCTCTACCGTTCAAATCAGCATAAACCATTCACCAAAGGGTCAGCAAGCAAAATGGATCAAGGTATTATTATGCCACATTTCTCATTTGTCTAGATTATATCATAGAAATAAAGTATTATCTCAAATCAATATATATGCACTTCATTAAAAAATGCATTGATGTCCTGATCAGGTTCTCCAAGGCTAGTAATATTGCACATGGATATGTCCCTTCACATGTATGATGACATAATGTGCATTACAGAAAATTTGAATGAGAAATATGTAATTGGTTATGGTGCTACTAGCACAGTTTATAAATGTGTTCTTAAGAACTGTAAGCCAATTGCTATTAAAATACTATACACGCACTACCCACAAATCTTGTGGGAATTTGAGACAGAGTTAGAGACTGTTGGAAGCATCAAACATCGGAATCTTGTCAGTTTGCATGGGTACTCTCTTTCTCCACATGGCAATTTGTTGTTCTATGATTACATGGTAAATGGAAGTTTGTGGGACATATTACATGGTAAGTGAAATGGATGGAAAAGCTATCAAGAATTTTACTTGTACAAGATACATATAGGCCTAGCATGAGATTCTACCAACCTTTCATATATGATTGATGTTTGCTAATCAATGAATTGGAGAATCTAAACAATGTTTCTTTGTATGTAGGATCTTCAAAGAAGATTAAGATAGACTGGAACACACGTCTAAGGATTACTTTGGGAGCTACACAAGGTCTGGCATATCTCCATCATGACTGTAACCCACGTATTATTCACAGAGATGTAAAAAATTCCAACATTCTCTTATATGACAATTTTGAAGCACATTTGTCAGACTTTGGCATTTCCAAGTGTATCCCCTCTGCAAAAACTCACACCTCTACCTATGTTATGGGTACCATTGGTTACATTGACCCTGAATATGCAAGGACATTGAGGCTTAACTAGAAGTACGATGTGTACAGCTATGGAATTGTTCTTTTAGAGCTACTAACTGGGAGAAAAGCTGTGGATAACAACTCTAATTTGCTTCAGTTGGTAAGATGATAAGATTTATATTCTGTCAATTTGCTTCACTTGGATTTGTTCTCTTTGTCTTGGGACACTGCAAAGACCAAGAAAATATAGAAATAACCTTTAGTTTTATTGACATGGCCATTTGAATGTAGATTCTATCAAAAGCAGACAACAATACAGTAATGGAAACTGTCGACCAAGAAGTAGCAGCAACCTGCATAGATCTTGGGGTTGTAACAAATATCTTTCAACTTGCAATGCTTTGCACAAAGAGACAGCCTTCTGACCACCCCACCATGCATGAGGTTTCTAGAGTTTTGCAGTCATTAGTACCAGCTTCTAAACAAACTCCAAGTATCCGAGTAAACCAACCAGCATCCAGCAACAACTATAGGAGATACTTAGATGAATATGTGGAAGGAAATCATAGAGATGGTACAGGAAGCACAATCAACACTTCTGATGGGCATTTGTTTGTGAGATTTGGCGAGGTTATTTCACAGAACACTGTTTGACTGTAATGAAGGCTCAGATGGAGCTCATAGGCAAAATTATCCAATTGTTCATTGTTCATTGTTTTTCCCCTCTCTTGAGAAACACCATCAATATAACCAAGAAGAGGCTGCTTATCATTAAACCAAGGCACATTGGGAATTCTATATTTCTTACATTATCATTCTATACAATTTTCCTTAAAATCCCCAATGACCTTCAAACCAACCCTCATAGCATCCAATCATTATATAATAATCCTTGGATTCCAAGGATAACAATTATGTAGATCTTCTATATCTACCAATTTCCTAGGTTTGAAGATGTTAACTCCACTAAAAGTTAAGTGCAGAAAATATATTTTCATAATGAAGAATTTTTGACATGAAGTAAAGTTTTTGGCACCAATATGTTTGAGACAAATGTGAACAAAGTTCTCACTTCAGCTTCATACGGTGAAAGTGCAAACAAAGATGTAGGCAACTAGGTTATCCACTAACTCCTCATCAGACAAACCTTTTTCTAAACTATCAAACAGTTTCAAAATAGATTGGCGGGTTAACAGGAATTCTTATGTGTTTTCCAATGATGTTATTTTTCTTATTAATAGGTTATACTGGTTAGGCAATGATAGATACTATACTACCTATTCTCACTTACCCGCTAACAATTACCTTCACGGTGTATTATTGCACCTTCCATGGGGCAATTGCTAGTTTTATTGGATTTTGTAGGAGTGAGCTTAACTTATAAGTGGGCCATTGAGTATGAAGAGCCCGCTACTGAGGATTTTTCATTCAGTATGAAGACCCTGATGTTGAGGCTTTCAAGCTGTTAAGTGTGGTTTTGAAGCTGCTGACGTGGGATCTAAGTATGGTTTTGAAGCTATTGATGTGGGATCTAAGTATGGTTTTGCAACCAAGTGCAAGTATGATGGTTTATCCATTGTAATATTTTGAAAAGTGATGATTTTCCTATAAATTTATATGAAAATTAATATGTGTTTGTGAGAAAACTCATATTTATTGTAATAATTTTGACATTTCATATAATATAATTTGTGGTTTAAAACTTATATATATGGTTGTACTTTATATTATGTACCAATGTTGTAATTATTAACTAATTAATGTGACAATGCATGATTTACATGTGTATTAGATATTATTTACAAGTGTTGTAATTAATTATAATGTGACATTGCATAATTCACATGTGTATTAGATGAGAATAAATGTATGATTCTTTTTTTAATTTAAACGTAATATCAAATTAAAATTTATATTGATTAATAATGGACACCATTAAAACTACTAAAATATAATGACCATACATAAAGCGACTAAAAAAGACTAAATTAGTGACTAGTAAATGAGATTAATGACCAAAATTCGCAAATAAAATGACCAATAATTGAGAGATATGCGGCCAAACAATGAGATATAAATGACTAGAAAAATGACCAAAATTCGCATATCAATGACCAAAAATCAGTTTTGGTGGCTAATTTATGGTCTTTTATTACGTGACCAAATTTGGTCATATTCTAGCTTGTCATGTGGTCATTAATTTGGTCACAAATGTGGTCATATATTTGGTCATTGATTCAAATATATGACCAAATTAATGACCAAATATATAACCAAATTAATGACCAACCGACAAGCTATAAATGACCAAAATAAAAATAACCAATTTTGGTCATGTAATAAAAGACCGCAAATTAGCCACCAGCGATCGCCAAACCAAAAGTGGTCATTGATATGCGTATTTTGGTCATTTTTTTGGTCACTAATCTCTCATTTTCCACTAGTGTGAGAAATTCAACCCTTTAGTGGTTGACTACTCTCTAAATTTAGTAAATCATAAAGGAATCTAAATCAAACTCCAACGCACAGCATCTTCCTTCTTCAGCGCGAACAAATCTCCTCCAACGTGCATCTGGTTCTTTTCAGCATGGACATGGCATGATATGGTCTGCCTGCTCCTCCTTTCGCATGGAATGATCTTCTCCAGTGTGCATGATGGCGACATGTTGGGCATCGAGGAGTACATAGGGGTGAATCTCTAGAACGCAGGTCGTTCCTCATTCAAGCGCGCAAACTGTTGATGTGGTAGTGAGCAAAGGAATCATGATAACAAGCCTTCTAAATTGATGAGCATCTCCAACAAACATATGTGTGGATTGCAGGTGGGTTGCAAATATGTTTCTACATTTAATGCCTGAGATCTTTTATCATCAACAACATGATGCTTAATTAATGAGTTGAGTGGTGAGCTGCGTCATAAGTTGGACAGTAAGTTGAATGCGTTGTCTATTTATTTGGCTGTGAACAAGATGGATAGTCAGCTTAATGCATGGCTGAATTCTATTGGTTGGGTGCTAGGTTCTTTTGCTGAGTGCTTGGTTTAACTATGGTTGGGTTTTATTTACTACACCGCTATCCATTTCGTGACTATGTGAGAGTTCTATTCCCTGTTCGTGCATGAATTATTCCACGGAATTTTCATAACATAAAGCCTGCAAAAAAAAAGATATGCATTAGTTTTATATCATGGCATTATGGTTTAAGAAGATAAGGGTATTACATTATACAAATGGTTCATAGAAATCCAATGGAATATATTTACACTATTTTATTCTAAAACAAAAGGAGGAGTATATGAGGTGGAATAAAGTGGCTCATAGTTCCAAGTTTTATTTTATATTAAAGTTTATATGGATTTATTAAGCATATTTAACAAATTTATAATGCATATTTTATATGGATTTGAAAATATATTAAAGTTTCATTTCTTAAAGTTCTAAGTGGAAGTATTTAATTCACTTGAATAATGAATGGTTTATATTTAACATTTTTCATTTTCCATAGTTTAAGAAATCATAATATTTTAAATGTATCCCCTCTTCAATTACTTTAAGACATTACAAATTAATGGGAAAAAGTCTTAACATCAACCCATGATTCTAGTTATGTATATGCAAGTAGTATGGAATCAGTGAGGACCAGAAGACATAGACAAGTCAAATCAAGAAACCAATAAGAAACATGTCAGTGTAGAACTTAGGACTGAAGGAAGGGGTTGGATGGAGTGCCAAAATGCGCACTAAATGAAATAACACATAAAAAATGATGAATTAAGATTATTTTACATATATAAGTTATAATTGATGAAAACATAGTAAAAGATAGATGTATTTGATTTCGGTAAATAGGCCAGAAAATTAATGTAAATAAAGCCATTATAAAAGACAATTTCGAGGCCCAACAATAACCTAATAGTTTTAGGAATATTTTCTCATAGTCTTCCATCATCATATTTCCTAGTCTAAGTTCAAAGAATTCTTGCATTTTCTTATCGTAGTATTGTTGGGATAGGTATTCACACTTGAAATATATTTGAAAAGTCCTCCATGAGATTTTCGTCTCATCCAAATTTTCTATTTCATTCAGATGCTTCCACCACCTGTAATATTTTCCTTGAATAATATAGATAGTGATACATGCTTCTTGGTTATCAGAATAGTCATGGAATTGCAAATATTTCTTCCTTTCTAAAATCCAAACCTATGAAATTTCCCTAGATGTTTTACCATCAAAGATGGGAGGTTTTAAATTCCATATTTCACCCTCTTATGTATTCTCATCGTGATTTCTCTTATGAATCCTTGTAGAATGAAGATCATGCCAAATTGCAAGCACTCCATTCTCATGATGACTTTCAACTGAATGATAATGGGAACACAACGGATTTTGGATTACATCCTTTTCCTTTGGATGCTCATATCTAGTAGGGATTCCTCTTTTCATTTATTCTTCTCCTTCCTTTATTACAACAAAAGATACTTGTTTCATTTGATTTTATAATTGAACCAGACTTTACATCACTTTCTGGTTTATTTGGTTTTGTTAATATAGACTCTGTAAATATTTCCATTCCCAATCTCAATATCCCTCAGAGTTTGAAACACTTCCATGGTTTCCATATCATACTGATGACCATTGGATTATATTCTTTGTGTACCCATGCCAATTTCTTCACCAAAGTTGGACATTTCAAGTTATTCTGCCATCCTTTCAGTATCGCTTTCCTACTACACTGGAAATCAACAAGTACAATGGCCTAAAATTGTGATGTCACTAACAATGTGAATTCATCCATGATTGTTAGTTAAAATCAAGATTCATATGCATGATATAATTCATATTAACCGCATGCATACAAACACTTCCTTTAAGAAATATTACAAACATAAATAAACTTGACAGTTCGCAACTCTCTACAAATAAAAACAATTCCCAGAGGCTAAGTCTCAAAACCTTAGCTCTGATACCATTCTATAATGCACCCACACGTTACACAGCTACACAAATATCAGTCTGTAGCTAAAGCACACAAAGAGCTCTATAATGGGTCTATAATTCTACAAAAATAAGTTGAAAAATTTAAACATTTTAACAGTGATTCCCAAATAGCTCACTAATGTGGAAGTGTAGCTAATTATTAACTAAATCATCTTGATGCCGACATTTTTTTCATTGGAAGATGGAAGTCGAGACCGTTCGATGGTTCTAAACAAAACCACTCCAATTTTCCCTCCCTAACATAGGGATATTGACTTTCCCGATGTCGTCATGTTAGACCTTAAAAGTTGGCACATTCCTTGGATGAATAAATATTGCATTTAGACGTTGGTGTTCCAACCTCGAAACTTAAGTTCCTCAAAGTAAGAACTTATACATCGACATATTTGCATTGACATGATACAACATAAATATTTAATATGTCGATTCTGACATTGGCACGTTAGCATCTAAACTTCAACATAGGCATGAAAATATAATAATAATGAATTTTCTATTTTTGACATCGATATGTTAACCTTGACATATTCACACCCTAGTAAACAGAAATTAACTTATCCAATTCCAAATAATTAACACTTATATGTTTTAGTAAAATGACTAAGGAATGAAAAGGGTGTAAACTTAATAATTTTCGACCTCAACATGGCACTACAACTTAATCCAATCAAACATATCCACAAGCTACAGTTAACCATTCCATTTCTTTCTGCAGTAGGAATCTGTAGCAATTCATTCAATGAGGAATTTATATTCTATCAAGGAATGAATTCATCGTGATAGAATTCTTAAACTCCAAAAAAGGTTTTAGGACCAAGATAACCATCATGGTTCATCTACATAATTTATTTATTAGGAAATTATTTTACATGCATCAACAATCTTAATACAAATGTGGATAAACCAGGAAAACAGGATCTTCAGTATTATTACAATGATATCCTACATGCTTCATCTTCATGTAAATCTACACTAAAGGAGCACACAAAACAATGCCATGTTGACAACTTCAATCGCAAATTGTTTAACATGGGAAACATGATAACAAGAATTCTCAATCCATAGTACTCAAAGGCTATTCAAGCACTCATAAAATCATAAGGAATTTTTCTCCTTGAGTAGTCTATCATAACTGGGAAAGAAATTCCATGCCAACTTAACAGCTCTCAAATAGAGCAAGTGCTTGACAATTGTCCCAACAAATTTCAAAATGTAAATTCAATCACACACAACTTCTAGTTCGTCTCATTTAACAATTATCAATCCTAAAAACATAAGGTTACACAATTTGTCATTTCATCCTTGACAATTTAATTCTTTGCAAACATAATCCTATATCATGCAACCATAATTCTGAAAACACTAGGAATTTAATAGAATTGTTGAAATTACTTCAAGTGTATTCCATTCATGGATAACTAAATAGGACACAATATTCTTGATTCAAAATACAAATTAACATTGAAAAATAACAATTTATTTACCAGCAATTTAACTTATCTAAAAATTATTGAATTAGGAAATTGAATGCATGTGAGACACACTCCACCCAAAAATAGGTAATTATACTCATTTATCTCTAAGCATAACACCACCCCTGAGATGAGACCCAAGCATTCATCGATCAGGTTTCTCACCGGCCCCATAATTTCTCTCAACATTTTAACACTAGGAAATTAGGAACATTGGTTTACAACCAATTCCATTCCAAATAATGCATTCCACATTCAAAGCTTCCTTTTGTCATAACTACAGTGAGATACATCACTTCTCAAGTTCTCATAATTACAGTAAGGAGGTTTCATACACCATTTACTATTTCATTGGAACATTCTAGGGAAAACATGGTTACAAATAAATAGGAAATATTTCTTAATCAAGTTCACAGGTTCAGGAATTTTGGTTTAAATAGATTCAACAATAGGTTTTTCTCATATAGTTTTTATTAGACAAGGAAACATTCTGCTATCTCATGCTTTCCCTAAACCCGTTCTTCTTTTCCCGTTGTGACAATTCACTCTAGGATTGAATGGGTTGTTCACTTTTCTTTTCATGTGTTTTCGATGGAACATGGTCTCTCCCCAGCAGCCATGCCTTTCCTTCCATTAATTTTTAAGTAACCTTATTAATCACACTTAATCCCCATCTTAACATTAAAAATGTATTTAAGCTAATAAAAATGGATTAAGGGTGAGGTTATAGCAGGGTTTCCCAATTACGACATTTATAAACACCCTTTCCACCTATAGTGAATACTTGGGTCCCCAATCACTTCAGCTTTCCACCTCCTCATAGTCAGATGTGAATTTTATATTAATAATACAAAAATACAAAAAAAAATAGCCTCTTGGGCATTCATTGTCAATATTTACATTTGGACCCAATCAGACTAGAGGTCTAGGCTAGGTGTGTTAGAATATGTCTGGAAATCAACAAATACCTTGGTTTAGTTTTTTTTCCCTCTCACATGATTTTCCCAAACCAATGAAAAACCTTGACATGTAATTCTTGCTCGTTTTGGAAAAGATGGTAGAAAGCGGCAATGCATTTTCCATAGTCTACACATATTCTAAAAACAACCACATGCTATGGTATTTTCTATTTATATTGATATCTGATTTGAAGCTTAAATTATTGAAGGTCAATTTACACATCCAATAACAATAAAGAAGCATGGTTTATCATCTTCTACATAGTTATTGAAAACAATTATCAAATGCATATTCTTAGTCCAATGTTCTATGTATATAAGGAGTGTTTCTTTGTTGAATGTATTGTTCAATATAAAAATATTCTCCTAATTTTGGATTGATTTACACAATATGGTCGATGTGAACATCATTCCACCTTTTGTATGGTTGTTGTAAACTACCAAGCTTAATAACATGAAATAAATAGATTACACTACATTTGATGCTACCTCCAAGGATGTACCTCAATAAATCATGTATTGCATAAATTGTATCTCCATTGCAATCAACATTAATATTGTTGGAATTAATTGTCTTGTGATTAGTAGAAGAATTCATTTATGGAATATAATTTGATTTATATAAGATGATACATGTTTTCTAGATTCATTGTAATCGATGCAAATCAAACACTAGAGATCTCATAATAGTTATTGCAATAATATTTCCTGATGTTCCTTTCTTTTATTTGTTGTTGATATCTCGTTAATCAAATATGAATTAAACCCCTTCATAATCTTCTAATTTGTTTAGGCTCGATAATTGTTATCATTTTCATTGAAGGGATAGAGAATATATGAACACTAGGAAACCAATCAATTTCCTAGGAAACATTGCATGTGTGAGTCTTCATATTAGTTTATCGATAATTATGGAGGACTTGAGAAGATTAAGAACCTACAACAACATGCTAATAAGATATTTACAAGAAGGAAATACATATTGTTGAGACGTAGTGACTGGAAAATGACACACATCAACCTACATTTTCTTTTCATGGATTCACTTTTGGATCACAAATATGTAATTATGTTCTATTATTGTTCTTGGTTTAGTTCTTGGTATTAATTCAAAATTGAACTACTCTAACATACGCACCATTACCAAATTTCATGGATTTCAACTATTGCATCCCAAGAAGCAATGCAATAGGTGTTTCAAAGCAACTATTCCAAGGTCCTACATCTATGTTCATTTTCCTCAAATATATGCAAGAAAATGCATGGTATTTGGATATTACTGTTGATAGGATATTTCTATTGGTATGTCATTATGACACTAATAACTAAAATGTTCAAATATAAGCTCATCATTTTGAATGGATTGAATTTACTTGGGATGATGATCTAGTTTCCATGTTGTACTAGTAAATTGATATTTGTCCATAGGTCATAAAGTTGCATATCTAGATGAATGGCCTCACACGATCATCCTTATGACATTTAATTATCTATGCATAAGCTTGTTCACTTATTACCAAGTTAATTTCCATAATTTTGGCTATTGCAATAAATCAATTTAATGTCCCTAAGGATCGATAGGCATACTAATTTCCTCCTTACAATTTCATTTCATAATAAGTTTAATATCTTGGTGAATAACAAAATAGTCTAGCGACCTTGTGTTTGATAAAAGGTTGTTGGATTTTCCTATTTATTTTCCTAGTTTGGGTTCATACTTTGTAAAATATTTCTTACAAAAGTTTGACTATTTCTTTACCGTGGACATAATATAGTTCTTTCAATTGGGTAGGATTTAATAACTTTTACTTTGTTTAAGAACCATATAATAGAAAACCATTGACACACAAAGCATGGCTTCGTAAACATCTAAATTCTTGTTTAATTATTCATTATAGTTTATTTCAAAATCATTGTATAGAATCAAAATTCGAATTTGAATCGCAAATGGTGGCTTCACCTAAAAATTGCTAATTGCTCTTTTTTTTTACAGGAATTTCTTAGTGATAAATCCAAACTAGCAAACACTATAAATGCAAGTTCAATAATATGGTCTCTTGCAACATCGCCATGTGTTCAAGACCCAAAGATGTGGACAGTGAACACTATGGTATTGTATAAGAAACTAAATGGAAAAATCACTTTGTCATATATATTGTTCTATTTATGTATATATAAGTGCTAACTATAGTTCATTGCTTATCTTCTTTAGATGGGACATCAATGAGAAATAGCTATTTGTCCTCTGCAAAAATAAATTGACATACAATTCCATTAGCCATATTTACACTTTGGGTTGGCTATTGCTCTCCATTGTCTAAAACACTACCATTTTTCAACTAGACCAACAATGCCATGTTACCAAGGTAATCCCTACTACTAATTGTATGACATTTATTTAGATCCATACTAATTTTCTCTGGCTTGGAATGTTTTTGAACATATACATTCAAAACACTTCAAAATATATATCCCACAAAGGTTTCAAAAATGGTTTTAGAAAGAAGAGCAAGTGGTTTAAAAACAAGTTCTCAGTAAAAAATTTTAGTTCTATTCTTCTTTTTCGTGTTTCTTTGATGTCTACTATTGCTCATATTATGCATTTTCCTAGAATATATTTACAAGACAGAGCCAACAACTTAACAAAACTCTGAATTTTAGTATGTTTCATTGGTCAGGAAAAAAAACATATTTTTCTTCGTTGTATACAAGAAAAAATATAAATATATTTGTTACATGTGTCAGCCTTATGCTATGTGTGTTTCATCCTTTATTTATCAAAATTAATTTTCCACTTTTATGTTTCCAATAAAAAATGTTGTGTTGATGCAAAGTATGTGTCATTTGCAAAGTATGTACACTACATAATCTCTGTCTCATACATAGTGTTGGAATATTGGACAATACTGGGAGAGGGGGGTGAATTAGTATTGATCATTTTTAACAATTAAAACCGCTTGTAACTTATTTATTAACACACATGATCACCAATATACAAGGAACACTACTTTTATCATGGAATCCCAATTGGGAAAACCACAAACACTTTCTATAACTGCAAAATTGTATTTACAATTGTTTTTGCAAACTACAACTTGCTGGAGACTTCAATCCCTGAGTTTATTAACTACAATTGAAGGATGCTACGACACCCTAGTTTCTTCCTACTACAACAGACAAGGATGCTACAACACCCTTTTTACTAGCTACTACTAGAAGGAGGCTATGACCCCCTAGTTTATCAACTACTACTCAAAGGATGCTTCAATGCCCCATTTACCAACAACTAATGCAAGGAGGCTACAACATGCCCCTAGCACCACCCTGCCACCCTAATATGATTTTATCAAACTTCCATATATTCTTATGTCTTCAATACTATCACTGGTTTCTCATCACTTCCTTGGTCTCTGTCTTTTGCTCTCGGTGCTACATAGGGATGAACTGTAGAGACACTCTTCAACAAGTCAAAATATGCACATATATATTCATCATACCCATATGAAACATTGTTTTTTTTCACTGATATCATGCCTCTTCACATCATCACGTCCTTTCAACTCTGTTCATTATGCCTATTCTCCAAAATGCACTTGTGTCTCTTCAACAAACACATTTCTTCATTAATAGTCGCGCCCTTTCATCAAACGCACCTCTTAATTCTAGAATTCCGTTCCTTTCTTCACATTCATAAAATTTCAACACTCACATCCTTTCATTCTATACGTATTCCTCTTCATCTAACAATCATGTATCTTCATCGTGACTCTTCATAAATTTCTCGGAGTGTCGAACAGAGACCCTTCCGTAATTACCTTTTCATAACGACCTTTCTGCATTTATCTTTCTACATACCGTCTTTTTGCATTTATCTTTCCATGATTTGTGGGAGTGCCTTCCTTCTACAATTGCGGGTTCACTTTCACATCCTCCTTCCGTGAACGCCTTTCACAATTAACCTTCCTCAATGATATTTCCACAATCGCTCTTTCCACAATCTACCGGAACTCCTTGCTTATGCAATTGCGGGTTATAGGTTGCAGGGATTCCTTTCAAATTTTTTGAACCAGGCTTCCGCATTTACCCTTTCCACAATTATTTCCCACAATAAGCTTTATGCATACTACATTCTGTAATAACCCTGTGGATTCACCTTCCTTAATTAACTTTCTGCAATTTTTTATTGCAGATTGTGGGTATCCACTTCCCAAATTTCAAAAATGACTTTCACAATTATGCATCCACAACATTATTTCCACAACAAGGTTGTGTATTGCAAATGTTCTTTGTAACTTTTTATGAAATGGTCTTCCGCAATTTACTCCTGCAGAGCTCTTTCCGTAACTCTTGTGAATTGTCCATCAATTTCAGAATCCTCCTCAATCATTGATCAGCTATCAAACACAGAACTTCAATTTGGCACTCTGGAATGTTATCTTCTGCACACATTTACTTTGTCGATGCTTTCCCCATCTTTGATATTTTTTCTCTCCTTTGATCTGGACCATCTGACTTTGTCTAATTTACTATTTGTTTTAAAATGAGACCATGGTCAGATGGCCACTTCAAAAAAAATAGCCTGACCTGATGGGGTGGGAATTTTCCTTAACCTATGAATTATGGTGGATATTTCCTTAGGGCTGTTTTGACTAATATTTCCATACTTAGTAAATTTCCAAAGTTTCACAAAATTGCCAAACTTTTCCAAAATGATGTTGAATTGCAACAATGACTTCATGATAGCATCAGAACACCATCATGTGCCTTTCTAGCCTCATCACACATTCCACATCAGCATGCATGCATTTTAATCACTTCCTTTGTTATTTATTTATCTTACATTGAGTTTTCCCTGCCATCATGTCCTTCATTATTCCTTTTTCATTACTAAACTCCTTAAACATTAATGACAACTACATTCAACATTCTCCCCTTTTGGGATTGATGGAAACATCTAAACATTATCACCCTTTGACAACAATGATAAAGGATAACATGTTATTCCCTTGATGTAACCATCTTGATTGAGAATTTCCTATCTTTCTTCTTTTTGACAACTTCCCTTGCTAATATATCTCCTCTTTTAAGAAATTTAGTTTGTTGCTTATCTTCATGTTGTTAACTATAATTGGTACTAATCATTGTGTTATGATCTGGATAACATCCTCCTTTACTTGCTTGTAGCGATTCGTTCAAGGAGAACATGGATGATTTGTTCATAGACTCTCCCTTTCAATGTTCCTCCCCTTGGTCAACATTCTCTACATTTTGTGACAAAGTATACACTCATCATTAGTTTTCTCCCATAAACCACTCTTTAAAAATGTATCATGTAACTTGCTCTTCGTAAGGAGTCTTTAATGCCATGAAATCATTTTACTATCCATATGTCTGTGTTCCTTTAGACATTAAACATGGTTTAACTAGCTTGATTGATACTATATTATTCTTTCATAGCTTATACCATAATTCATTGGTATGAGGTAACAGTAGGCTTTGCTACAGGTTCATAAACATGATTCTGAGAGAAAAATTTAGAAATATTTTCATCAAATTGATATATGTTTTAATACCAATTGTTCCTTCGCAATATTTACTACTACTTTTACTCATATTGGCACTTTTTCAATAAACTGCATCTTTATCTTTCAGATCAACCTTGAGTTTTCTTCCACTATCAACAATTTTTGTAGTTAAAACTTATTTTAAAAGATTAGATCAAGAATGATTTCAACTAACAGAAATGACTGTTAATAATTTCCCTATCAGACAGTCCTTAAGATTGTCTAAATGGTACCCTTCAGATTTGTTCTTGTATTAACCTTTACATGTGCTCGTCAACCATGAAAACAGAATTATCAAATCCTCCAAGTGTGAAATGTGGAAGATTATCCAAAAAAAATGTGAACAAATGAATACTTTTAGGATGGATAAATTTTTTAATTTATGTGTTATGATTTCATACTCTGAGTAATAAGGATAATTTTCATCTTCTATTGGATTACATACTTCATGTTCTTCATGGATCTCATGGATCGTGCATTTTAATATTTTCATGTTACTTCACAGGTCTTACACTTTCCTCTATGACAACCATACACCAATCTTATCATTTAAACATGATCATTTCTTGTCTTCTTGAATGTTTCTTTTGATTTTGTTATACTTCAACCATTAAGTGTGCTTGTCACATAGATGATTTCTAGACAAAATATTTTATTTTCAATTTGTCACTTCTACACTTCTTCTTGTCTTTGAGGAATATATATTTTACCAAGTATTTCTTATAACTCTTCTTCTTGTTGTTTTGATGGCAACCTCAAAACATTATTTTCTTCTTATCAACTGATATTTTTCAATTACCAATTACAATTTTTTGATATTAACTCCCTCGAGTATATGGTCCCTTCTAATGCTAATTTCAGGGTTCTCTTCTAGGTCATGAGAGATTTTACAAAAGGCATCCACCATTATCATATTCATCTCCATTGGTGTATTACTTTACATATTGATCTTACTTTCACTCATAAAGGATGTCATTTTTATCTATAGCACTATTATTCTCATCATCATCTTTGAAAACTTCACTGATGTTTGAAATTTCTGTTTCTTCTAAGTCTTCGTAATCTGAATTTATTCTCCACTTCTTTCCATGAGGTACCTTGCTTACTGATCTTCTTGTCTTTTGGATTTTTTACTTTGATCTTTTCCCTTGATTCTTCAATCAACAACTTTGTGAACAAACTTATGATGGCAATGACAATATCCAAAGAATTTTCCTTAATATTTGAGGAATCTTTGATCTTTCTGCTTCACAACTTCCATATTCTTCCATCACTTCCTTTGTTTTTGACTTTTACTGAAGCATTCTTTCTCATCCCACATTCTCTATCCATATGTCAAAAATTACTACAAGAGTAGCAATGACCGAAAAAGATCTGTTGGTACCTACTTGTCATTGGTTTTTTAGGTATCATATCAGTTCCATCTTTATTATGAGAGGATGGAGAAGATTTCTGACTATCCTTCTTAATCATGATTTTGATTACAATGGAATCATTTCTTTTACTTTTATCTTGGAATGTAAAATAAAAACATTATGGCTTCTTTTCTTTGTCATAACCTAATTCAGTGTTATCGCTTGATGGTCTTTGGATACATAGGATTTCATCTAAATTCCTTGAGTTGTTCTCAAATTTTGATTTAATAGATTCTTTATCAAGATTCTTTCTAAGCAAAATAACTTATTATTCAAGTCTTTTAGAGTCTTGTATTTTCTCCTTGAACTTCTCATCAATGGTCTACTGGTCTTTTAGCCTCTTTACTTCTTCCTTGAAGTTAGCAACTTCCCGTTTTAAGCTCCCAGCCTCTTTCATGCTAGCCATTGTTTGTTCTCTTAAATTGTGCAGCTCTTCTTTGAGGGTCCTAAATTCCTCTTCTTTTGATTTCTACTCTTCTAGGTACTTTGACAAATTTTATTTCGAATAATTGTTATTCATTCTGCTCTTTCTCAATTATTCAAGGGAACTTATGAGTTATGCCTTTAGGTCCACCTCTCCTTCCACATATGAATAATATTCTTAAGCTAATGTCTCCATGAATAGATTTTCTTCATCTTCACTTATATCTTAATCTTCACTATCTTCCATGGAATAGAATTTTTTCTTCTTTTTATTAATTTTTTTCTTGTATATGGTTTTACTCCTTTGATATTCCTTATGACTACAAGGTTCTTCATCATCACTATAATTCTTGAAAATATCAATGCTTGATTTTTCTCTTTGTTCAACTGAGTAAAGTTTCTCCAATTTTACCTAGAGTTCCTTAGCTGAGATATATTGTCTTGTCTTCTCTTTGATGAGTTGAGGTAATTCATTAAGTATGGCCTCCATTTCCCTTGAGTTATTTTTCTTGTATTCTTTCTGAGATGTAGTCCTTATTATTTTTGGTGGGATGTGTTAGCACCCTGTAATTTTCCTATGGTTGTGTTAGGAATTCATAGGGGTAACCATTTCAACCAACCTTTAGACTGCATTCTATCCAATACAGCCAGAGAGGGCTCTCTCTTTGTCACAGAAACACATTTGCATATACATATGGATTTAAATAGATTGCAGAAGGCTATACTTCTGATAGTTACAGGGTGTTTTCATATTTAAATATGGTAAAATAGACAGACATGAAGTGTCATTGGGAAATGGAGTCAAATCCTGAATCAATCAAGGGTATTACAGTGAAAATGAAAAGAGAATTTTCTTTGTACTCTGAGGAAAAGAAGGTTTCACAAGAAGACAAATATCTTTAAAGGGTGATAAGAGAAAGAGGAAGAATCCCAGTGATGTAATAGGAACCTATCTATGGATAAATCTCTTGCACCACCATTAGAAACAACAAAAAAAAGGCTAATAATTGATATAGAGCACTTAACAGAGAGTGAATTCCATAACATTCATCATAAGCACATTAAAAATGCAACATCTGATACAAGGAGTGCTTAATGAAACAAATTCATCATATGCAACTAGAGAGCATTAGCATAAAAACATAGAAATGAACATGATGCAAAAGGAAAAATGAACTGAATGTAGAACACTGGGATGAATCTCATAAAAGCAGAAGAATTTTTGTCATTAACACTTCCAAGAAAGTTTACAGAGATGCAGAACCCAAGAGCAGAATACTTTCTAAATGAAATTTCCAACCTGTTCCTCATCAATTGAGGATATATTTATAGTGTTATGGCTCCCAAGACCAACCTTGAAACAAAGCCTAATTCTATTACAAAAATAGGAGATCAAATCCTGAATCATAATTCAAATTCTAACAAACTCCTTATGTGGCTTATTCACCATGATTTTTATCTAAAATAGGAAATAATGGATCACAGACACACTGGATCAAAAATGGTAATGCAACATCTGAGAGGCACACTCGCTTGCTTTGATAGTGACATCCCAAAACATCTGCTAATGATTTTAGTCCCCCAGGAATGATCTGCATCATTGAATTTTTCCCATGCTTCAGTTTCACTTTGCACCTGCACTGATCCTTTCCTCTTCTCACTTTTAATCCTGTGAAATCGATCACAACCCTAGATCTCCTCTACGAAGGATCTCATCCATCCCTTGATATGGTCCTTTATGCGATTTCACAATCGCTTACCTTGTTAACCTCCTTGCACCTTTCCATCGTGAAATCCACTAGAACCATCGGTCTAATCCATGCCATTTATTCATCATCCCGAGGTGCGGGTTCTATCCACATTTCACAGCAACTTCTCCTATTATCTCCTGCACATGCTATCGCCATGAAAACCACTGCAACCGTAGATCATGAGAACCCTTAGATATTGGTTTTTCAAATGCGTGGGTCCTATGAACATTTCGCATCTCTCCATCCTGCTAACCTTCATGCACATTGCCTTTCGAAATCTATTTCCACTGTAGGTATTAAGCATCTATATATCCTAGCCTTCAAGACTTGAGGGATATAACAGATTTCATGATCCTCCATAGTTTTATAGACCGTGCATCTCTTCCTTGGTGAAATATTCCTTCACCATTGATCTGCTTTTGTTATGCATCCACGTTGTTTATCTTCATAATATGAAAAACCTTATTACATATTTCAAGTCCCAGTGATAAGGGATTTTTAGGACCTCGTTCCTCCTTTTTATTGGCCTAATCCCCTATCAACCATTCAGCTCAAAATGGTGCTAATATTTCCTACAAATTTCTTCAAAATTTAGCATTGGTGCGAACTAGGAGCTAACAACGGCTCCAACTTGGGGATGCTATCCTCCTTATGAGGTAGAAAAGAACCACGTAGGCCATGTTCCTTATCCATTAGGTTGGTTCCAATCCTTCCTGCACTCAAACTCTGTTTTAGGGCCTGTAACTGTGAAATTTTCTTAAAAAGAAAAACCAAATGACAGCACCTCTTGGAGACCTTACTTCCTTCATTTCAGGATTTAAGTCTATCAAAGATCCATCCACATGTGCAATATTAAAATAAAATAATATATACAATGACATTAGGCTGAACTCACTTTACAAAAAAAAAATGTTTGAGGAGCCTCCCATTTATAGGAGCTCTAGATACCAATCCATGCTCCATTTCTTCCAATACATAAGCATTCTTTCCTATGAAGGCTGCAATTTTATATGGGCCTTTCCACAGGTGATAAAATTTTACATGTTTACCCTTCTCCTCATGAGGTGTATTCCATTGCAACACTACATCCCTTACCTGGAAATCATCATGTTTAGTTCTTATATCAAAAATATCTTTCATCTTATTCTGAAATTTCTGAGTTCTATTAAAAATATTCTCCCTCTGTTGCTGCAGCTTGACCAACTAATACATCCTTCTCTGGGTTGGGTGGGTTTCAACATCTTCTTCTTGCAACAATATCATCACTAGAAAAATCGAGGAGTTAGGAAAGATTACCCATGATCCATAGAACAACTTGATTGGGGAAGTGCCAATATACTTCTTCACACTAATTCTGTCAGCCCATTAAGCATGGATTAGCTTTGTGTGACAAGCTTTCTTATTTTCTTGCAGCAACTTTTCTATAATCCTCATAAGACTCTTGTTTGAATATTCTTCCAGCCCATTTCCCTGTGGGTAATAGGATATGGAATGGGCCAGTTGTATTTGGTATTTGAAACAAAAGGAAATCATCTTCTTTGAATTAAAATTCGCATCATTATCAGTGATTATCTTCCTGGGAACTCCAAACCTTGACAGAATATGCTCCTACAGAAACTGCATGATCATTGTTTTAGTAGCTTGTCTTATGGGAATGGCCTCAATCCATTTAGTGAAGTAGTCTATAGCAGTGAGGATCCACCTATGTTGCATTGAGGAGGATGGATTGGTTTCTCCAATAAAATCTATCCCCCATTGTTGGAAACGGGATTCAACCTATATGGGATTCAAAGGTAATGGCAGCAACTTCCTTCTACCTTCAAATATCTGACATTTATGGCAAGAAGCCACTTTCTTATGAGTATTAGAGAAAATTGTAGGCCAATAGAATCATGCTCTCATGATCTTGTTTATTGTGGTATTCCAATAGTGATGCCCCCCATATTCCCCCGCATGAAATTCTTCAATAAGTCTCTTGGGTTTCTATTCATCCACACAGTTTAGTAAGACTCCTCCTGGATCTTTCCAATACAACTTCTTGTTTAGGATACAAAACCTTGTTTCTTTCTATTTGAGGAATCTGGCCCTTATTTTATCCATGCCCTATGGAGCCTGCATTTGTTGTAAGACAAAAATTATATCAGTGTACCATGGGTATGATAGAAAATGCTCACCTACAAGGGGACCTAGATGTCCTTGGGGATTTTTCTCTTCTACTGACAATTCAACAATCATGTGCAAGCTGAGAGCATCATAGTTGAACTGATCCATGAGCTTGGCTAGTCCCTAGAATTTAATGATATTTGAAGGATTTATTTCCATGTCATACTCAAGTAGGATTTCTATCCATTTCCTCCTTCATCCCTCAAGGTCCATTTGATTTAGAATATCCTTTACGGTGCTTGAGGGAACATGAGCAATGATGTGAGAATGCAGGATGTACACTTGGAAATCCTTTAAAGCTTGCACCAGAGCATATCCCTGCTTATCCAAGATATTATACTTCAGGGGGGAATCTCTTAGGTTCTTGATGTAGAAATAAATGGGATGCTCATGTCCTTCGTGATTCTTTTGCAGTAGTACCCCTGCTACTATGTTTTTTGAGGAAAAAGAAAATATGAGGAATTCCTTAGAGAAATTAGGGCTTGCAAGTACAGGTGCTTCAGCTATGGCCTTCTTTATGCCTTCAAAGGATTGTTTGGCCTTAGGATTCCACTTGATTTCTTGGTATTTTCCTAGCATGTTGGTTATATTTTTCACTATTTCAGTGAAGGTAGATATGCATCTTCTCATAAAATTTAACTTTCCCAGAAAGGACTGAACCTCGACTTTATTTCGGGGGATTTCAATTTTTATGATCGCCTCAACCCTCTAGGGATCTATCTTGATGCCTTCCTGAGATATTATATGGCCCAGCAGATTCCCTTCTTTCATAGCAAAGAATGATTTTTTTAGGTTTAGGGAGATTCCTAACTTCCTACATTTTCTAAACATCCTCAGCACGTGTGCAACTTGCTCTTCATCAGATTTGGAGAAAACAATGATATCATCTAGATAAATGACCATAATATTTTCTTTTTCATCAGCAAAATATATGTCCATAGCCCGCTAGAAATGCTCTCCTGCATTCATAATCCCAAATGGAATTTTAGCATACATGAAAGTGCCCCAAGGTGTGGTGAATGTTGTATTCTCTTGATCCTTCGGGTGCATCACAATCTAGTCATAACTCGAGAATCCATCCAGAGTTGAGATCCTCTATGAAACCACTACTCTCTACAATATATGGTCCATTTTGGGCAGGGGATAACGATCTTGCAGAGAAACTTTGTTCGATTTCCTGAATTCAATACATATTCGTATTTCCCCATTTGTCTTCTTGACAGGGACCAGATTTTCTACCCAACGTGAAAATCTAAGGGCCACAATGATTTTGGCCTCAAAGAACTTCTTGATCTCCTTTTCTACCAGGGGTAGCAACTTGGGATTCATCCTTCTCAGCTTCTGTTTGAACGACATCTCATCCTTCTTTATGGGTATAGTATGCTGGATAATGCTAGTATCATAGGCCTTGAGATCCTTATAGATCCAAGTAAACACATCCAAATACTCTTTCATTGGTGAGATGTACTTTTGCTTGGCCTAAGGTGAAAGGGTCCTTGCTATTTTGATGATCCTAGGTTCTTCTTAAGTCCCAATATTTACATTCTCAACATCTTCACATCTTGAGACCGGCTGAGGTTCTTTAGCCACATAATTGGGATCAAACAACTTTTCTAAAAGAGCTAGACCCCTAGGGATAGAGTTACATTTTAGTTACAGGATATCCTTTCCACAGAGATTGTTCACATAATCCTGATGCCCGTCAGCTTCCTGCAACTATGGGTCCCAAACCTATTTAGTTTCATCACTCTCATATTCTTCAAAAGGAATGATCTCCTCTTCCTGGGGCATTTATTTTGGATCTGCAGTCTGTATTTGCAAGGGTTTTTCAGTGGGAGTAGCCCCCTCTAAAAGATAATTTTATTCATCAACGACCAATCCCTCCAATTCCCCAATGGGAATGAGGAACTTGTGGATTTTATTATCATCCTTAAATACCTGCCAGCTCTTGACATTATTTGGGACATAATTCTTGTTCCTCACTTTGATTTCATATTTCCCAACAGGGTTCGTAGCTACTTTGAAATCCACTGCAGAAGTGGACAGGGAGTCAGCTGCACAATTTTGTACTCTGAGAATCATATTGAAACTACATTCTTCGAAGCATTCAATGAGGTCTTGGGAAGCATTTCAGTAACTTCTCATCTGGGATGTTTGGCCTAATACTCACCAGCCATTTTCTTAATTATTAGCTCAGAATCCCTATGTAACACTACCCTCTTGTTTTGGAGCTCCTTCAAGACTAGAATCACTAATATCATAGCTTCGTGTTTTGCTTCATTATTCATGCAGTCAAAATCAAGCTTGTAAGAATAATTCAAAGCTCGCACTCCTGGGGGCCTCATCCACACTCTAGCTTTTGCCCCTTCTCTGCATAATGGCCCGTCAAAACTCACCTCCCATGCCCTTCTATATCCTCCTAAGTAGGTACGAAGGAATCATTTTGTAAATAGGAACTATCTTCATCCTCCTTAGTAAAGAAGATAGAAAATCCCATATCCATATCCAACGAATATATGAGTTGATTGTGTGGCCTCTCTGCATTGGTCACCATGTATGCAATTTTTTGTTACCTGAAGAGATTTCTCTATATCACAAAGATAGGGATAGTGGCATATGACATGTCCATGTGGAGGGCGCCTTTGAGTTTTTCTACCCAAGATCTTGACAAGAGAATACCGAACTTCGGAGGGATTTTAGCCACCACTACATCCATGACAAGGGTTTTGGCAGGAATATAGGATAAAGAGATGACCAAGTCTTTGATTAGGCCCAGGCACTTGAATTTATTAGAATTGAAGGAGAAGATATATTTATAGGGTCTGGTCACTCCTAATCCTAGTTCATCCATGATTCTTCTGGGCATCAGGTTGTGAAAGGCTCCTGAATCTAGCATGACGTTGTCCAGGATAGCATTATGGATGTTCATGCTAACATAGAAAGGGGGAATTTCTTCATTAGAGGACTCATCTACATGTGGTCCAAACAAGATGGTGGGCATATCATCTTGCATATTTATGCTATCAGATATGGAAGATATTTCTCTAGGAGGCTTCAAAACTGTTGCAATTTTAGAATGATATTCTGAACTTTTTAACAATTCAGTGAGAGGGACAAAGATTTTTATCTTTGTAATTTCAGCCTCAAAACTGAAAGAAGTTTGTCCCTGATCAGATATTTTGGGATTATCCTCTCTTCTTTCCTTCCCTTTGGGCTCTGGCAAAATTTTGGAGCTATCCCTAGGAGGTGTGTCACTTTCAGGCTTGTTGGTAGAATCCTTGTTTCTCGCATCTTTATTTTTCCCAACAAGTACATCTTTGTTTCTTAGGATAATTTTTCTTTGCGCATCTAGGATAGTGAGTTGATATCCTCTTTTGAAGTCCTTTGTTTCATGTGGGGGAACCTCTCCCCTATCAAGAAAAGCATTGTCATTTTCTTCTTTGGTGAGGAAGGTGGTGGGAGAGTCAGTATCCAGCTGATGGAGTTCATCTTCGGCTTGATTTTCACCATCCTAATCCATGAAATTTTCTTGAAATGGAGGCTTCACAAGTGGATCGAGAGGGTTTCTCTTCCTTTTCTAGAGAACTTGTGGCCTTCGAGCATTTTGATTTATATCCTGTTGTTCTTGATTATCCATTGGAGGTAGCCTTCCATCCACAGAAAGTCTCTCCATCATCCTTTTTATTGTTCTCAACATTGTGTCTATCATGGCTTCTTGTGAGCTAGAGGTAGATGTATTTCCAGGTTCTTTTTCTTTTCTTCTCTCTCCCTCATCTCCTCTCCATTCTCCCTTCTCTCTTCTCCTTTATCCATCCTCCCTTTTCCATTCTCCCTCATCTCTTTTATTCTTTCTTACAGCAATCAGGTTTACCTCCACCTCTATGGTATCTTTCATCATAGAGGCCAAGGATGTTGATCTTCTTTCACTTAGCCACAAGGTAAACTCCCTATTGAACGCTTCAGCATATTGGAGTTGAGCAGAACCAATGAGAGGTTTAAACTGGGTAGGCATGGAATTATATACTTTTAGAAACCTGTCAAAAAACTCTTGGACAAATTCACTCTCCCTCCTCCTCATGGAGTGATATTGAGAGAGATATTGTTTAGGGTTCTTCTGGTCTGCCCCCTTGTCCTTGAAAGCATCTTCAAAGGCTTTATAGTTCTTGATGGATTCAGCTGCAAGGTTTTTGTACCATTTTCTTGCTTCTCTCGCCAAGATTTGGGAAAATAATCAGACCTTAACATCATTATGATCCACCTCTTCCAAGTCTATCCAATCTAAAAACAAGGGTATTACAGTGAAAATGAATCAATCAAGGGTATTATAGTGAAAATGAGAAGGGAATTTTATTTGTACTCTGAGGCAAAGTAGGTGTCACAAATAGTCAAATGTCTTTAAAGGGTGATAGGAGAAAGAGGAAGAACCCAGTGAGGTAAGAGGCACCTATCTATGGATGAATCTCTTGCACCACCTTTATAAGCAACAATAAAAAGGATAATAACTCATACATAGCACTTAATAGAGAGTGAATTCCACAACAATCATCATAAACACATTACAAATGCAACATCTAATACAAGGAGCACTTAAGGAAATGAATTCCTCATATGGAACTAGAGCGCATTAGCAGAAAAACATAGAAATGAACATGATGCAACAGGAAAAACTGACTAAAAGTATAACACCATGATGAATCTCAGAAACACGGAAGAATGTTTCTCATTAACACTTCTAAGACAGTTTACAGAGATGCAAAAACCAAGAGCAGAATTCTTTCTGAATGAAAGTTCAAACCTATTCCTCATAAATTGAGGCTATATTTATAGTGATATGGATCTCGAGACCAACCTAAAAATAGAGCCTAATTCTATTACAAAATTTAGGAATCAAATCCTAAATCATCATTCAAATTCTAACAAACTCCTTATGTGGTAGATTCGCCATGATTTTTATCTAAAACAGGAAATAAGGGATCACATACACGCTGGATCAAAAATGGTAATGCGGCGTCTAAGAGGCATGCTTGCTTGCTCTGATAGTGATGTCCTAGAAAATATGCTAATGGTTTTAGTCCCTCAGGCATGATCTGCATCATTGAATTTTTGCCATGCTTCAGTTTCACTTTGCACCTGCACTGATCCTTTCCTCTTCACACTTTTAATCCTGTGTAATAAATCATAACTGTACATCTCCTCTACGAAGTATCTAAGTCATCTCTTAATATGGTCCTTTACACAATTTCACAATCGCTTACCTTGTTAACCTCCTTGCATCTTTCTATCATGAAATCCACTAGAACCGTCAATCTTATCCCCACCATATCTCCACCGTACCGAGATGCGGGGTCTATCCACATTTCACATCGGCTTCTCTTGTTAGCTCTTGTGCATGTTATCGCCACGAAAACCACTATAATTGTAGATCATGAGCGCCCTTAGATATTGGCCATTCAAATGCATGGGTCCTACGAACCTTTCACATTGCTCAATCCTGCTAACCTCTGTGCACATTCTGTTATATTTTTTTGAATTAGATAATATGATCTTAGGATCTTATCTTAGAGAAAAAAATTCACAACAATCAATCACAAGAAACAATAGACACAATGATTTATCCTCGGGGAAACCATAAATGAAAAACCCCGCAACTTCCTCAAATATTGAATGAGGACCAATGGCAGCAGTAAAACCCAAATATAGAAAGATGATCTCCAACAGTTGTTCTCTCTCTCTCACTTATGTGAGCTCATCTTCTCTCACCTATGCACTATAGCTGAGTGTGTGTGATAAATAGAGAGGATCACTCTCTATTTATACTAGTTTCCAGCTTGACAATAACTTACCAGGGTCGACTTCTCTAGGAGAGTCTAATAACCCTAGTGCCCCACAACTATGGGGACTTTTCCCTCCTAATCAACAAGGAGGGTTAACCTCTATGACTTTACATGACTTGATTACATTAATGACTCTCCCGATAGGAACATCGGGGACCAATGAATTACAATATATAAAATATACAAGTGAATACATTCCGAAGTTACAAATACATCAACACTTCCTCTTAACTAGGAAGGTATTCTATAGACACAATTCATCAGCACAAGTCTTCGTCACTGGATCATCACTAGATCATCATCATTGGATCATCATCACTGGATCATCATCATCATCACTGCTTCTTATATCTCGAACAAATGGTGCTATATTTAAATTCTACTTGCCACAAGAAGTTCTACAGAGCCAACCCTTTTTAATGTTGGTTGTAGGCCTACCCTCCATGTAGGTATTCATATTCTTCAACACATCCTGAAACCATGTCATAATGGATCTACACTTACATCTGACCATGTGGGGAATACATCCCGCATCCCTATCAAAAGGGATCTACACTTACATCTGAACATGTGGGAAACACATCCTGCATCCATGTCAGAATGGACCTACACTTACATTTGACCATGTGGGGAACACATCCCACATCTATGTCAGAAGGGCTCTACACTTACATCTAAACATGTGAGAAACACATCCCACATCCATGTCAGAAGGGCTCTACACTTACATCTGACCATGTGGGGAACACATCCTACATCCATGTCAAAAGGGCTCTGTACTTACATCTGACCATGTGGGGAACACATCCTACATCCATGTCAGAAGGGATTTGCACTTACATCTGACCATGTGGGGAAAACATCCTTCAACATATGACCATGTGGGGAAAACATTCTACATCCATGTCAGAAGGGTTATGCACTTACATCTAACCATGTGGGAAACACATCCCCATCCATGTCAGAAGGGCTCATGGACTCATCACTTCCCCTTGGAAGGAACTTATATCTGGAGAAAATTAAGCTTCTCCTGGAAGTACTCAAACTTCACTCTGTCTAATGTATTAGTCAACACATCAGCTATATGTTTGTCCATTGCAACATATTGGAGCTTCACTACTCCCCTCTGCACCATATCCCTGATATAGTGGTATCTCATCTTGATATGCTTCGACTTGTCATGGAACACTAGGTTCACCGAGAACTTCACACAACTATGGTTGTTGCAATATATACAAGTAGCATCCAACTGAAAATCAAACAAATCAGATACTATCTTCCTCAACCATACTTCCTCATAACTAGCTGAACAAGCTACGACATACTCTACTTTGGTTGTACTTAGTTCCATGCAAGATTGCTTCCTACTAAACCAAGAGATCACACCTGATCCCATACTGAAGCAACACCCAGAAGTTCTCTTCCTATCGATGGCACTTCCTACCCAATCTGAATCCATATAACCCTCTAGGTTACTCTTCTGATTCACCTCATACTTGAACCCATAATCAACTATACCCTTAAGGTACCTCAGAATATGTTTTGCAGCAATCAAGTGAACATGTCTCGGATATGTCAGGAACTAGCTCAATGTGTTCCTACCAAAGTAAATATCTGGTCTCATGTTCATCAAGTACATCAAGGACCCAATCATCTGACGATACATCGTATCATCAACCAACTCTGATGAAGCATCACTAAATAGCTTCAGGTTCAATGCCATAGGTGTGTTCATGGCCTTGTATTCCATCATCTCGAACCTCTTCAAGATCTCTATTACATGCTTCCCTTGTCCTAGGGAGATTCCATCTACATTCTGCCACACCTCCATGCCTAGAAAGTAATGCATCATACCCAAGTCCTTCATCTCAAACTCAGCAACAAGATTCCTCTTTGTACCATCAATCAACGCATCCTCACCTATTACAAATAGATCATCTACATATAGTAGGAGTATCACTGGGTTCCTTTCTTCAACCTTGTAGTAAAAGTTGGAATATTCTTTACTCTTGGTAAATCCCAAACTAGTCAGGAAGCTATCAATCCTACCATACCATGTCCTAGGTGCCTGTTTCAAACCGTGCAGGGATTTCTTCAATTTACACACATGAGTTTCCTTGTCATGTGTCTCAAAACCAAGTGGCTACTCCACATACACTTCCTCTTCTACTACACCATTATAGAAAGTAGTCTTGACATCCATCTAGTGTATCTTCCATTTCATTACTACAGCCAGAGCAAGTACTGATCTAATTGAAGTGTATCTGGCTATAGGTGCAAAAGTATCTTCATAATCTATCCCTTCTTTCTGGTAGAAGCCACGAGTCACAAATCTTGCTTTATATTTCTATATGTTGTTAATGTATTTGTAACTTCAGAATGTATTCATCTGTATAGCTTATGTATTGTACCCCGATGTTTTTTTCAAGATGTGTCTATAATGTACTTGAGTCATTTCATGCCCAAAAATTCCTATCAAGAGGTTCTATAATGTAAACAAGTCATGTCAAGTCATTGTGGGTAACCCTCCTATTGATCAAGGGTTAAAGTCCCCATAGTTTCGGGGCACTAGGGTTATTAGACTCTCCTAGAGAAGTCAACCCTAGCAGGTTATTGTCAAGTCAAGAATTAGTATAAATAAAGAGTGAGTCTCTCTATTTATCACACACTCACTCACACTCAGTTGCAGTGCATAGCTAAGGAAGAAGAAGCTACTGGAGCTAGGAAGAAAGAGGCTACTACTGTCCGGATATCATCTTACTATTTTGGGGTTTTACTTTTGGTGTTGATTCTATCTCTGAGGAAGTTGCGAGGTTTTCTCCATTTATGATTTACCTAAGGAAAAACACTGTGTGCATTGTCTCTTGTGTTTAATTGATGTTCTTGTTATTCTCTCAGTTAAAGATCCTAATATAATGCTAGCTTAATGTTAAAAATCTAACATGGTATCAGAGCTAACCTGAGAAGAAGACACTGTGCAGCTGCGGGAACTAGGGCTTCCTATTTTGTGGATCTCTCTCCACATTTTTTCAACAAAAGAAGGTTGGACTATCTCTCCTCCCTAGGGCGCATCTTTCTATCGAAGCAGAATCCAATTCTGAGTTTTTTCAGTTTTGGACCCGACACTTCTACCAAAAATTAGGGCTTTCCACAGAAGTGGAATTTTTGAGTGAGTCCAGGCATGGATTGATCTCCTCCTCAAAATAAAAGTTTAGAGATCAAGATCAAAGCATTTGGTTGGAAAAAACTCTAAAAAAGTAAAACCCTAATCTGCTCCTGGACCAGCACTACAGAAATTCAACTTCAAAACTAAATCTGACATCTTGACCTGGTAAGATCTAAATATTTTGTATTTCCATTTAAGGCTCTTAGTTAAAGATGTCTCATCATACCAAGCTTGATGAAAAGCTTGAGGGAGCTCATAAATTTTGAGCCTGAAAGTATAGGATCTCCCTGGTCCTGGAAGAAAATGAGTTGGACTCCTATATCAATGAGGAGGTTCTAGTTCCAAAAGGAGATGAGGCTAAGGCCTTACACAAGAATAAGTTGGTTATGGAAAAGAGGATTATTGCTGATTCAATCAAGGATCACCTCCTACCACAGGTGTCCTCCCTAAGGACACCTAAAGCTATGTTTGATGCCCTAACCAAATTGTTTTAAGGGAAGAACATAAACCAAAAGATGACTCTGAGAAACCAACTGAAGAATGTAAAGATCCAGAATGCAGAGACCATCCAGTCTTACTTTACAAGGGTCTCTCAGATCAAGGAATAACTAGAAGCAGTATATGAAGAAGTGGAGAATGTAGATATTGTAATGACCACCTTGAATGGTCTCCCTATATCATGGGACTCCTTTATTCAAGGAATATGTGTCAGAAAGAAGTTATTCAAGTTCAGGAGACTATGGGAAGAATTCTCTTAAGAATAATCTCGGATAGTAGCTCGAGAAGAAAAGATGGGAAGTTAAGATCAAGCTCTCACAATTCACTCCAAGAAAAGTAGAAGAAGCTCTTATCACTCCAGAAGTAAGAACTTCGACCAAAGAGATACCATTAGAAAAGATTTATCTAAATTAAGATGCTATACATGTGATGAAAGAGGACACTTTGCCAAAGACTATCCTAGAAACAAGATTAACTCCCATAAGAAGAAGGGAAACAAGAGAAGACATCATGCTCATGCTGCAGAGGATGATGAACCTTCCACAAAGAGATTCAAACAAGAAAGTGATGAAGAATATGTGCTGATCTCCACTCTCATGGGAACTATCTCACATGGAAGCAATGATTGGATTATAGACAGTGGTTCTTCCAAACATATGACGAGATTCAAAGAATCCTTTGTGAAACTATCTGAACATGACTCACCTCACAAGGTGAAACTTGGGGATGACTACTAGTATCCAATAAAAGGTAGTGGGGAATCCTTTTATAATCTAGACTCTGGAAATTCTATGAATATGCAAGATGTATTGTTTGTACCAGGACTAAAGAACAATCTCCTCTCCATATCTACATTAGATTCAAAATGCATGAGGGTTGCATTTCTAGATGGTGAAGTTCTCATGTGGCCAAAGGGAAATACTTTTGATGATGCAGTAGTTATTGGGGAACAAGAGGGAGGTCTATAAAAATTGAAGGGCCATCCAGAACAAGCTTTATTCCATGATACAGTAGAGCCAAATGAACTTTGGCATAGAAGGCTTGCACATGTTCACTAGAGAGCACTACCACTTGCAAGCAAAGTTGTTGAAGGTCTTCCAGAAATTCAAGAAAAACATGATGGAGTCTGCAAAGAATGTGCAAAAGGAAAGAACACCAATAAGACATTTCAAAGTAGCGATAGCAAGGAAAAAGGAATCTTGGAAATCATTCACTCCGATGTATGTGGTCCAATGTCATAAAGTTCATTAAGTGGGTATGTATACTATGTTTCTTTTATTGATGAATTTTCTAGGAAGAAATGGATTTACTTCATGAAGAACAAAGATGAAGTATTCATCAAGTTAAAGGAATTCAAAGCCTTGATCGAGAACCACAAAGAAAAGAAGATCAAGACCTTTCGATAAGATAATGGTGGAGAATTCACTTCAAATGAATTCAAATCATTATGCAAATATCCATGGATTAAGAGGGAGTTAACTACTCCATATAATCCACAACAGAATGGGGTTGCAGAAAGGAAGAATAGAACGATCATGGAAGCTGCAAGGGCTATGCTTCATGATCAAGATCTTCCCATGCATCTATGGGCAGAAGCTACCAGAACAGAGGTGTATGTACAGAACCATACTCCACATAGAGTACTAGAGAACAAGACACCTGAAGAATTCTTTTCCGGCAAGAAACCAGAAGTCAGTCATCTCAGAATATTTGGCTATCCAGTGTACATACACATTCCGAAAGAAAAGAGGATAAAGTTAGATCCCTCAGGAAAGAAGGGTATATTTTTGGGATACTCTGAAAGCTTGAAGGCTTACAGAATATACTTCCAAGGATTCAAGAATATTGATATCAGCAGGGATGTAACATTTGATGAAGAATCATCCTACAACAAATCCAGAAATAGACCTGCTAAAGAACCTGAAGAAACAGAAGCACCCAGAATTCATGACACAACCATGAACCAAGAATATCAATAAGAAGATCGGGAAATAGAAGAATCTCAAGAACCTATAGATCCACCTCAGGAGAAGAATCCTCATAAGAGGAAACCTTCTTGGGTATGAGAAGCTATCCAAGGTGCGGAAAGATATGGGGCTCCAGAAGAGAATCACAAAGAAAGAAAGAGAACCAGGTCGTGCTCTGGTTATGTAGTATTATTATGTGATTTTATAAATAAAGAACCTTCCAACTATGAATAAGAAAGGAAAGAATGGAAGGATTCTATGATCGAAGAGTATCAATCGATCATGAAGGATGATGTTTGGGATGTTGTCCCAAGACCAGAATGGAAGTCTGTTGTAACTTCCAAATGGATCTACAAGATCAAGCATGCGGCAGATGGTAGCATAGAAAAATATAAAGAAAGGTTTGTGGCTCGTGGCTTCTCCGAGAAAGAAGGAATATATTATGAAGAAACTTTTGCACCTGTAGCTAGATACACTTCCATCATATCAGTACTTTCTCTGGCTGTAGTGATGAAATGGAAGATACACCAGATGGATGTCAAGACTACTTTCTTGAAATGGTGTAGTAGAAGAGGAAGTGTATGTGGAGCAACCACTCGATTTTGAGACACGTGATAGGGAGTCTCATGTGTGTAGATTGAAGAAATCCCTATACTGTTTGAAATAAGCACCCAAGACATGGTATGACAGAATTGATAGCTTTCTATCTAGTTTGGCCTTTACCAAGAGTAAAGCAGATTCCAACCTTTACTACAAGTTTGAAGATGGAAAACCAATGATGCTCCTACTATATGTAGATGATATGTTTGTAATAGGTATGGATGGGTTTATTGCTGATACAAAGAGGAAGCTTGCTGTCGAGTTCGAGATGAAGGACTTGGGTATGATGCATTATTTTCTAGGCATGGAGGTGTGGCAGAATGCAGATGGAATTTCCATGGGACAAGGGAATTATACAGTAGAGATCCTGAAGAGATTCAGGATGATGGAATGCAAGGCCATGACCACACCTATGGCATCGAACCTGAAACTATTGAGTGATGCTTCATTAGAAGCAGTTGCTGCTATGATGTATCATCAAATGATTGAGTCCTTGATGTACTTGATGAACACAAGACCAGATATTTTCTTTGATGTGAACACCTTGAGCCAATTCCTGATAGATCTGAGACATGTTCACTTGATTGTTGCAAAGCATATTTTGAGGTACCTAAAGGGTACAAATGATTATGGGCTGAAGTACAAGGTGAATTAGAAGATTAACCTGGAGGGTTATGTTGATTCATATTGAGCAGGCGGTGCCATCAATAGGAAGAGCACTTCAAGGTGTTGCTTCAGTATGGGATCATGTGTGATCTCTTGGTTTAGCTGAAAGCAATCATGTGTGGCACTGAGTATAGCTAAAGCAGAGTATGTCACAGCCTGTTCAACTAGTTGTGAGGCAGTATGGCTAAGGAAGCTACTGTTTAATTTCTTTGATCTCCAGTTGGATGCTACTTGTATATATTGTGACAACCAAAGTTGTGTGAAGTTTTCAGAGAACCCGGTGTTCCATGAAAAGTCGAAGCATATCAAGATCAAGTATCACTATATCAGGGATACGGTGTAGAGAGGGGCAATGAAGCTCCAGTATGTTGCGACGAATGAAAAGATGGCTGATTTGTTGATGAAGCCATTAGCCAGAGTGAAGTTTGAGTACTTCAAGGAGAAGCTTGGTGTTCTCCAGATCGAGGTTCCTTCCAAGGGGAAGTGATGAGTCTGTGAGCCATTCTGACATGGTGAGAGGATTGGTTCCTTCCATGGTCAGATGTAAGGGCTGATCCATTCTGTCATGGTGAGAGGATTGGTTCCTTCCATGTCAGATATGAGTGTTGAGCCATTCCAATTTGACTGTAGGATTGGTTCTTACATGTTAGATATAAGTGCTAAATTCCATTCTTGGAATGGAGGCACCTAGTCAATTACCAGGAAAGCTCAGTCTCGGACTGAGGGCCATTCTGATATGAATATGGGATGTGTTCTCACATGATCATATATGAGTGCATGGTCATTTTGATGTGATTGAGGGATGTGTTCCCACTTGATCAGATATAAGGGTTGATGCAATTCTCTAGGAGAATGGAGGCACCTGGTCAATTACCAAGAACCCTAAACCTAGGGTTGAGAGCCTTTCTAGCAAGGTTGCAAGATGTGTTCCCACATGGCTGGATGTAAGTGAAGAGCCTTTCTAGCAAGGTTGCAGGATGTGTTCCCGCATGGCTATATGTAAGTGTAGATACTTTCTACCAAGGTTGCAGGATGTGTTCCCGCATGGGTAGATGTAAGTGCAGAGCCTTTCTAGGAAGGTTTCAGGATGTGTTCCCGCATGGCTGGATGTAAGTGCAGATCCTTTCTATCAAGGTTGTAGGATGTGTTCCTGCATGGCTAGATATAAGTGTCGAGCCTTTCCGATAGGGTTGTGGGATGTGTTCCCGCATGATCAGATGTGATTGATGGTCCTTTATGACAGGGTTGCAGGATGTGTTCCCGCATGGTCAGATGTGAGTGGTGGGCGTGCCTTTATAACATGGTGTTGGATGTGTTCCTCTCATCGTAATATGTAAGTGTTAGACAAGCCATTCTGACTTAGGGTCAGATATAAGAACTGAAGAAGACCTACATGGAGGTTAGGCCTGTAACCAACATGAAAAAGGGCTGGCTCTGTAGAAATTCCTGTGACAAGAAGAATCATGAGATAGCACCCATGATGATGATCTAGTGATGATGATCCAGTAGTGATGATCCAGATCCAGTGATGATGTTCCAGTGATTGTTGATGTATATGTAACTTCGGAATGTATTCTTCTATGTATTTCATATATTGTAACCCGATGTTTATTCCGGGATGTTTCTATTAGGTATTGGAGTCATATTGTCTTACCCCGATGTTCCAATCGGGAGGATTAATAATGTAAATAAGTCATATCAATTCATTAGGTAAGTCCCCACAGTTTTGGGGCACTTGAGTTATTATACACTAATTAAGGTGTAGGCTCGAGTAGTAATTATTAGGTTGAGTGCACTTCAAGTCAACAGAAGAATATAAATAGAGAGTGAGAGTCTCTCTATTTATCACTTGTGACTTAGCTCTCTTGCTCTCTCAAGTGTGGTGCACTTTTGGAGAAGGAAATTCTTTGGCTTGACAGAAGACAGAAGGCTGCTATTGTGTTGGGAGATCATCTTACTATTTTGGGATCACATCTTGTGGTGATACTATCTTAGAGGAAGTTGAGGGGTTTTCTCCATTTATGGTTTCCCCTCCTAAAATATTTGTGTCTCTTGTCTCTTGTGATGTGCTTATGTGATTGTTGTGCTTGTTATTCTCTCAGTGAAAAGATCTTATCATAATGCTAGATTAAATGTTGAAAAACTAACATGGTATCAGAGCTAACCTGAGAAGAAGACATTATGCAGCTACATAAAATAGGGCTTCCTATTTTTTGGATCTTCCTCCACAGATTTTCAGCAAAATTATGCTAGGATGACTCTCCATTGAAGGGTGCATCTTTCTGTCGATGCGGAATTCAATTTCAAGCATTTTTAGTTTCGATGTGGAAATTAGGGCTTTCTACAGAAGAGGAATTTTTGAGTGATACCAGCATAGGATTTTTCTCCTCATCAAAACCTAAATTTAGAGACCTGGATCAATAAATGTGGTTGGGTAAAACTCCGGGAAAGTCAAACCCTAGTTTGACCCTCAGCTAGAAGAAACCCTAAATACTAAAACTGCTAAGTTTTGGTACAGTCGCTATATTACGATATTGGCAAAGTCTCAGAAGCTTAAAATTTCAGGGGCCGAAAATAAAATCCTGATAAACACTGTGTCCAAAGGGAAGCCTCTGATTCTCTATATTATGGGAGATATGATCTATCCAAGTTAGGGTTCCATCCTCTTCCAGAAATCATCCATAAACAGGACACCTGGGGAGATCTGCAATATCCTGGGATACAGAGGTCCAAATGAAATTCCTAAAGATGTTCCAAAAATTTCACAGACTTTAATTTCTGTGGTCTGAAGGTCAGACTCAGAAGATGAACCAGTGACACGTGGCATGCCGTACAACTTCACTGTTATGAACAGTCCTGTAACAGGTCACCTTGGGAAATGGATCATAAATCCCAAATGGTGAAACCAATTCTGATGAAACCTTCAGTGTTGGATCAGGGACATGTGAATTTACCTCAGTGAGAAATTTCAGACACAGAGGATCAGTAATTTCAGAGATATCACAGAAACAGTAACAGGAATTTCTGCAGAAGAAATCAGAAAATTAGGGCTTCCTGTTCTGGGAGCTTCCCTCCACTGTTTTCAGAAAAGGAGTACATTGGACAGCTCCATTTGAAGAAATATATCTGTTCATCCAATCAGATCTGAAAAATTCCAAGTTTTGAAAATTAGGGTTTCAGTGAAAAACCCTAGATCAGCAAACTCTGGGACAAGGACGGACACCTCAAATCAGTAAGATCTAATCCTTTGCTATTTCCATTTGAGGTTCTCATTTCAATATGATATATCACATCAGCTTGGTGACAAGCTTGGGGAAGTTGACAACTTCCAATCCTGGAAGTATATGATCTCTCTAAAGAAAATGGATTGGACACCTACATGAGTATAGAGGTTCCAGTTTCAGAGGGAGACGAGGTTAGAAGCCTTTCACAAGAAGAACTTGGTCAAAGCCAAAGAAGACATCATGCTCATGCTGCAGAGGATGATGAACCATCCAGAAAGAGATCCAGATATGAAAGTGAAGATTCTTCAAGCAAGGATGAATATGTTTTGATTTCAGCTCTCACTGGTAACATTACTCATGGAAGTGATGATTGGCTCATAGACATTGGGGATTCCAAACATATGATGGGATTCAAGGAATCCTTTGTAAGACTATCAGAACATGAATCAACTCACAAGGTGAAAATTGTAGATGACTACCAATATCCAATAAAATGTAGTGAGGAATCTTCATGCAAGCTAGACTCTGGAATGCAGGTTGCATTCATAGATGGTCAAATCATCATGTGGCCTCAAGGAAAGACTATCGATGATGTGGTAGTGATTGAAGAACAAGAAGGAGGCTTGTACAAATTGAAGGGATATCCAAAACAAGCCTTAATCCATGACATAGTAGAGCCAAATGAGCTTTGGCATAGAAGGCTTGCACATGTGCATTACAGAGCACTACCTATTGCAAGAAAAGTTGTTGAAGGTCTTCCTGAATCTCAAGCTATTTGAAGGGAAGAACAAAATCAGAATATCTAGAATGCAGAGACCATGCAGTCATAAGAGTCTCTCAAATAAAAGAACAACTTGAAGCATTAAAGAAAAAGTGAAGAATGCAAAATTGGTGATGGCCACCTTGAATGGCCTCCCAGGATCGTAGAATTCATTCATTCAAGGAATGTGTTCCAGAAAG